>OZ024906.1:73177536-73547536 GCA_964017125.1 Flabesymbios commensalis | reverse complement strand
CTTACTGTTTTGTGTGGTGTGAGTGTTGCCTGTTTACACTGTATTATAGATTCGTGTGTGAGAGTGTTACCTGTTGTTCCTGTAGTGTACTATTTGTGTCAGTTTGTATCACCTGTTGCCCCTGTAGTGTACGATTCGTGTGTGTGTGTGTGAGTGTTGCCTGTTGTCCCTGTAGTGCACGATTGGTGTGTGTGAGGTTTCATGCTGACCCTGTAGTGTACTATTCGTGTGTATGAGTGTTGCCTGTTCTCCCTGTAGTGTACGATTCGTGTGTGTGAGGTTTCATGCTGACCCTGTAGTGTACGATTCGTGTGTATGAGTGTTGCCTGTTCTCCCTGTAGTGTACGATTCGTGTGTGTGAGGTTTCATGCTGACCCTGTAGTGTACGATTCGTGTGTATGAGTGTAGCCTGTTGTCCCTGTAATGTACGATTCGTGTGTGTGTTGCATGTTGTCCCTATAATGTACGATTCGTGTGTGTGTTTTGCATGTTGTCCCTGTAGTGTACGATTCGTGTTTGTGAGCTGGTTCAATGCTGACCCACCGTCTGCGACGGTTGTCCAATACTGAACCAGCACGTCCCAGCGTCCCGTGTTTGCTGAGAGTGCGTAGTCCCGATGCATCTTTGTATTGAATGGTTTGCGGAGACGTCTCTTTGATTTCCTCTCTATTACCTCATTGATACTCTGTTTTTTTCTTTCTGTCTAGACAGGACTCGACCTGGAGAATCAAGGACTCGTTTATGGATTGGTAACCCCACAGCAGCTGCAGCCGCATACAAAACGGAGATGAAGTCACCAATACCTGAATTCTATCAATTGATTCTCGTGTACATACTGCCGTGCAAAGCCGAAGGCAGTATCTGCTTACTTTACAAGTAGGCCTTATGAAAGCATCTTTGAATAGCTCTGTGAAGTGTAATATTATTTTTTAATGTTGAAGCAATTAATTTAACAATCTAAACTAACACGTGTATCCACGAAGAGACAAGACATGCTATGATTTATCATATTAATCTTGTTTACTTTTATTTAATGAATGTAACGTAACGGAATTACATTAGGAAATTGTAACGGAATTGCAAATAAGTTAAAAATTGTTTTAATAAGTTTTTTTTATATATGCGAAGACTCCTATTATTTTTTATATAGAGGCTGCTGTTATTGTTTTTGCTGTTTTGCTGGGGTTTTTTAGTATGTAGAATGAGCCTTCTAGGCCAATGTTCTGTAACGGAATTACTTTTTTTCTGACAACCTGTTTTTCAAACAAACACATCCTTGAATATGTGAATGCTTGTATTAGTCTATAATGTTGAGGTAATTAATTTAACACACTATACGTGTCTCGAAGAAGAAACAAAATATACTATGATACATCACAATCGTCTTCTCTTGTATTTACTTAATGTACAAAAAAACATTTATCATACAAAAAACAGACACATAAAATGGAAAAAATTGTTTATTAAAAATAAACATCAAAATAAACAGCTACAAATAAAAAGGGCTTCACTTCAAATGTTGTTAATGTAAACGTGTTTGTAACAGAGTGAAGCCCTAAGACCAAAATAGGTATAAATTTACTTGACAGTCGGTTGACAGGATTAACCAGTGAATATTTATACATGTCTCTAGTTGATCTAATCTACTGGCTCTAATTGATCAAATCTACTATGAATATTTCTACATGTCTGTAATTGATCTATTCTACTATGAATATTTATACATGTCTGTAATTGATCTAATCTACTATTTAAATGTGAACTTTAACACTTGTATCATTACAAACAAATTACATAAAATATTATTAACATAAACTACCAATACCAATCTAGTAATTGTTCACACAAAACTTACTTTTTTACTTACTTACTCACATTCATTCATTCATTCATTCATTCATTCATTCATTCATTCATTCATTCATTCATTCAATAAATCATTCATTCCTTATGTTGCTCATTCGTTCGTTCGTTCGCTCGTGTGTGTAAGAGTGTGATTAATTTATTCGTTTATTCTTTTGTTCACTCACTCACTCACTCACTCACTCACTCACTCACTCACTCACTCACTCACTCACTCACTCACTCACTCACTCACTCACTCACTCACTCACTCACTCACTCACTCACTCACTCACTCACTCACTCACTCACTCACTCACTCACTCACTCACTCACTCACTCACTCACTCACTCACTTACTTACTTACTTACTTACTACTTACTTACTTACTTACTTACTTACTTACTTACTTATTTACTCACTTCTTACTTACTTACTTACTTACTTACTTACTAACTTACTTACTTACTTACTTACTTACCTACTTACTTACCTACTTACTTTTTTACTTACTTACTTACTCGCTCGCTCGCTCGCTCGCTCGCTTGCTAGCTTGCTTGCTTGCTTACTGTTTTGTGTGTGAGTGTTGCCTGTTTACACTGTATTATAGATTCGTGTGTGTGAGTGTTACCTGTTGTTCCTGTAGTGTACTATTTGTGTGAGTTTGTATTACCTGTTGCCCCTGTAGTGTACGATTCGTGTGTGTGTGTGTGAGTGTTGCCTGTTGTCCCTGTAGTGCACGATTCGTGTGTGTGAGGTTTCATGCTGACCCTGTAGTGTACTATTCGTGTGTATGAGTGTTGCCTGTTCTCCCTGTAGTGTACGATTCGTGTGTGTGAGGTTTCATGCTGACCCTGTAGTGTACGATTCGTGTGTATGAGTGTTGCCTGTTCTCCCTGTAGTGTACGATTCGTGTGTGTGAGGTTTCATGCTGTCCCTGTAGTGTACGACTCGTGTGTATGAGTGTAGCCTGTTGTCCCTGTAATGTACGATTCGTGTGTGTGTTGCATGTTGTCCCTATAATGTACGATTCGTGTGTGTGTTTTGCATGTTGTCCCTGTAGTGTACGATTCGTGTTTGTGAGCTGGTTCAATGCTGACCCACCGTCTGCGACGGTTGTCCAATACTGAACCAGCACGTCCCAGCGTCCCGTGTTTGCTGAGAATGCGTAGTCCCGATGCATCTTTGTATTGAATGGTTTCCGGAGACGTCTCTTTGATTTCCTCTCTATTACCTCATTGATACTCTGTTTTTTTCTTTCTGTCTAGACAGGACTCGACCTGGAGAATCAAGGACTCGTTTATGGATTGGTAACCCCACAGCAGCTGCAGCCGCATACAAAACGGAGATGAAGTCACCAATACCTGAATTCTATCAATTGATTCTCGTGTACATACTGCCGTGCAAAGCCGAAGGCAGTATCTGCTTACTTTACAAGTAGGCCTTATGAAAGCACCTTTGAATAGCTCTGTGAAGTGTAATATTATTTTTTAATGTTGAAGCAATTAATTTAACAATCTAAACTAACACGTGTATCCACGAAGAGACAAGACATGCTATGATTTATCATATTAATCTTGTTTACTTTTATTTAATGAATGTAACGTAACGGAATTACATTAGGAAATTGTAACGGAATTGCAAATAAGTTCAAAATTGTTTTAATAAGTTTTTTTTATATATGCGAAGACTCCTATTATTTTTTATATAGAGGCTGCTGTTATTGTTTTTGCTGTTTTGCTGGGGTTTTTTAGTATGTAGAATGAGCCTTCTAGGCCAATGTTCTGTAACGGAATTACTTTTTTTCTGACAACCTGTTTGTCAAACAAACACATCCTTGAATATGTGAATGCTTGTATTAGTCTATAATGTTGAGGTAATTAATTTAACACACTATACGTGTCTCGACGAAGAAACAAAATATACTATGATACATCACAATCTTCTTTTCTTGTATTTACTTAATGTACAAAAAAACATTTATCATACAAAAAACAGACACATAAAATGGAAAAAATTGTTTAATAAAAATAAACATGAAAATAAACAGCTACAAATAAAAAGGGCTTCACTTCAAATGTTGTTAATGTAAACGTGTTTGTAACAGAGTGAAGCCCTAAGACCAAAATAGGTATAAATTTACTTGACAGTCGGTTGACAGGATTAACCAGTGAATATTTATACATGTCTCTAGTTGATCTAATCTACTGGCTCTAATTGATCAAATCTACTATGAATATTTATACATGTCTGTAATTAATCTATTCTACTATGAATATTTATACATGTCTGTAATTGATCTAATCTACTATTTAAATGGGAACTTTAACTCTTGTATCATTACAAACAAATTACATAAAATATTATTAACATAAACTACCAATACCAATCTAGTAATTGTTCACACAAAACAAAACCTATAAATAACAATCTACTAATTGTTCACATTAATATATTAAAGTGAACTTTGACTCTTGTATCATTACATACAAATTACATAATATTGACAAAATCTATCAATACCATTATTAAACAAGATTATCTGTTGTTGAGGAGGGTATGAAAAGGGTCATAAGAAAAATTAACAATAAACAAAAAACTTGCTGCGGATGGGAGCTTGATAGACATATAATCTGGTATATAAATTTATTTTTCTATCGGATTAAATGGCTGGGACAGCTCAGTCAGATTAGGGTTCCTGAAAAGAGGTCGCTAAAAACCAAACAAAAATCGAACTAATCACGAATTGCAAATCTTGGAATTCGCCTGAGAATAAAAGTCCATTTTGTGTTTGATAAATGGAGCTCTCATTTTATGAAAACTCTGTATTTAAAAAATACTATGCAGCATGAGCATGGTGATTGACGGCATTTACTCCATACTCAGGTTATTAGGATATATTTCCGACATGTCACAGATGAGGCAAATTCTAAATAGTGCGTACTGTAAACAACTGGTAAAGGCTCCCACACACCGCAAAAACTCTTCCCATTGCTTAATACGCGACGGTAATCTTAACAAATTGGTGCATTGTGGCCACTCCCACGACTAAAATTTTGTCGATTTTCATCGCGTCGGAAGCTGTTTTCAAGACTGAACATGTTCAGTCTCAGTCGTGGCCCGTCTTAAGGCTCGTTCAGACTTCACGCGGCAGGCGCTTCCGAAGAAAAAACGCTTACGACTTAACGCGCGGGACTGCTCACATATGTTACGACAAAACGCGGACGCTACCATAAAACATTATTTGAATAGCTTAGAGGTAAAGAGATCCAAGTCCTTATTTCCTCTTTTTCCTATAAAAGGCTTCAAAGTTAAAATCAATTTTAGAAAATATATATATATTTTTTAATTCAACTTTGTTACATCCATAATTAGAAGCATATATATGATTTTTTGCATTGTTTTTTATTGTTTAATTCTACTAGTAGGTATATAGTTATCAATGGCGTAAAGCATATTTCTGGCAATTTTTATTTTATTTTATTTTATTTTATAAATAAATTTTTGAAATTGAGAAATATAAATTTAGTTTTAAATGTCACAAACTAGTATAGTAACTGTCCAGTGTCTCATCATCTTGCTCCAGTAAAACATTTGTAATGATTGGCATAGCGCACACTGATCCACATAAGGGGTGTTTCATAACATTTCAGCAGCCATTTTCCGTATATCTCAGAGGTAAACTGATCCAAGTCCAAATGTCTCTATATAAACTAATGGACTTGGATCACTTTACCATTGACGAAAAGTAGCAATTTTGAAAGTGAAAAAATACATTTTGAATAAAAAGTCATGAAATTTTTAACGGCTTAGATATTTTAGTATATTATTTTCTATATATTTAGCTTTCCCAAAATGACATAAACAGAAAAAACTCGAATTTTGGACTTGTATCACTTTACCTCATTCAATTTTGTTGTGACAGCTGCAACACACGTGGCTGACTACGTGCTACGTTGAAGCTTAACGTCAGAAGAGTTTTTAAATCCATGATGGATACAAGTATATTCGACGAGGTAGAAGAAGAAGATCATTCTGTTGATCATTGCTGCTATATTGCAGAAGAAGAAAAAACGCTCACCAAACAAAATAGGTTCACGAAATTCTGAAAAAGCTGACCTCCATTTAACTTATTGACCCGCATTTTTCTTCACCAGTGTATCAAGTTCACACTTTAGATATATTTGCTTCTCAAGGTAGAAAATTACTGAAAGGTGCTTGCAATACATCTCAAGTCATCTCAGTGTATACTGGACCTGAAATCTAAAAAGGTGGCTTCTTGGTCATATACATCGCTACCAGGGAAACATGTGAGCAGCAAAGTAAACAGCATTATTTAGCATGTTTTGCCACGTGACGAGAAACAGTGCGTAATTGGCTGACAAGAAAAAAGTCATAAGCCTCCACCGCGCGTCCGTGACAAAAGTTGAACAGTTTTCAACTTTCTGGGGATGCGCGGCAAGAGGGTAGTGTCCACGCATCTGGGACGCTTCCTGGTGTGAACACCTAATCATATTATAAACGGCTAAACTTTTCCGGAGGCGTCATAAGCAAAAAAGTCGTACCGCTAGGGAAAAGTCGTAACAGGCGTGAACGCCCCTTTAGCCTTAGTAGACGGTCGTTGTGGTGTGGCATGTCCTGGGACGCAATCGTAATGTCTCAATATTGCTTACGGAACACCTACTAGGGGGCCTACACGGTCACCATTGGGATCGCTATAATAGCTTACAATACATAGTCGGTAACAGTGTTTCTGGTGTGGCACTGCCGTGATTTAAAAGTGGCATTTTGAGGACCCGTCTACACCAAAAACACGCCACCTGGACGGGACATCACATCGGAAGTCTTCGGTGCGGTGTGCACAGTCCTGGGACCAATATTTTACAAAATCGTGGCATCTTAGGCAGTCGTGACATGTTTTGTTTTAACCCTTAAATGGGCGGGGGCCCTAGGGTAGTGGTTAGCACCGCTGCCTTTCACGCCAGAGTTCGGGGTTCGGTTCCCGGTCTCGGCGGTTTGAAAGAAACAAAAATGTTTCTTCCCCATCCACGTGTGAAAGTTAGTATTGTGGGGAGCCTCCGTGACCGAGAGGTAGCGTGCTCGGCCTCAGACCGCCAGGGCTCGAATTTCGAATCCTGTGTCTGGAGGACAGTGTCATCTCAATCATCTCACCATCCTCAGGAGGTTCTCCTGGCCCAGTTTAGCCTATATGTGCACAAAGGTGGCCTAAAGCCCGATTCATTTCATTTTAACCCTTAAATAGTGTCGGTGCCGATCATATTCGGTATAACCTAGTTATTACAGATGAAAACGTGACATAAATTAGCAAGATTTCAAACTCGTTGACCCTTATTTGCCAAATCTGAATCATTTTCACTGTATTGAAGTTGTGGATCGCATCAGCGAGATACAACTTCAAGTTCGATGCGATCCAGAACTTCAATTTGCTGAAAATTCAAGTTAAATAATCTGGCAGTTAAAGGGTTAAGGAGCATGTTCTGTATTGAGACCAGTCTACACCATAAAGACGACACCCTTGTAATTTATAAACGGAAAACATTTAAAGCAGCCCCTTGGGATGACATCAATTTTGGTTTTACTTCTGCACTGAAGTAGTGTATCCCACGGATCATGTTTTTATTTTTTTCAGAATTTTCATATTTTTACAAATATTTTTAATCAACATTTCTATGAAACCAGAAGAAACCCAAACAAACTATTTGTATACCTGAAGGACGATTGAATGTTTTCACAGCATTGGGCCACATGCTGATGGCATCGGCCCAGCGTTGGGTAGACAATCAGTGCTGCAGGTGTGTCCTCCCGTGTCCTGACTATGAGACGCCAATTATCCCCCAATTAGCGGCGACTGCTCTGATCTTACCGTCTGATACGTGGGAATATGTGATGGAAAGTGCTTAATATTGCTGACTTGTTTTGTTTACATGGCAATATACGACCTGGAAATACAACTATTTCGCT
Source organism: Flabesymbios commensalis (assembly GCA_964017125.1). Classification (NCBI taxonomy): domain Eukaryota; kingdom Metazoa; phylum Annelida; class Polychaeta; order Terebellida; family Flabelligeridae; genus Flabesymbios; species Flabesymbios commensalis. The sequence goes on along the minus strand of OZ024906.1, from coordinate 73,539,711 downwards.
CTTTTTCGGTGCTTTAAAATTGTTTTTTGACTTTTTCGTATTTTTAGCTAAGATCAGTAGGCTATATAGCTTCATATAAATTAAATTTTCAAAATTGACAACATTGAAAATGTCTCATCCCAAAGGGTCCCTTTAATTTCAAATTAAATCAACTCAACGAAGCAAACTGTATTTATACAGAATCAAATGATAACAGTGGTAGTAAAATGCACAGATTAGTCTAGGAGAGAATACGTTATAACTATTTAACCCTTATAAATCTGGAGACCAAAGGGTCATAAATTTATTTATTTATTTGCATGCAAAAACATACAGTTACAATATGTACAAAAAATACACATATATATTATAACATTGATGAAAATTGCATAAAAGTATAAAAAGTATTTGTGTGTACAATAATTTTGCATGCTAGGAAGGGGGATAGGCGGCATATATGCCCAGTAATGCCACCCGTGTTATTTTCGACTTTACTTTATGAACATTGTCTGCATAATGCACACTTACAAACATGAACCTATGTGCAGGTATCATTTACAATAAATTTAGATTCTAAAATATCTTTAAAATAGATCTTTTCTTAAAACAAAGTATAATGTGCTTGCATTTTTAACACTTTCGGGAAGGTTGTTCCAGCTAAGTACGACTATGTTAAAGTAAAATTTTCTAGATTGATCATTTTCACATCGTGGTATTGGAAAATTTGATGATTCAGATTGTCTGGTACATTTCTGGTCATTTCTAAAATATATACTGTCTGGAAGTAATGGGCAAGGATCTTGAATAAATTTGTATAACTGACACAAGGCTGAAATGTCTCGTCTGTATGATAAAGGAAGCAGATTTATTCTATCGAGGTGTTCCAGGCAGGTGACTGAGGATTCATAACCGAACATAAATTTAGTATAAACTCACTGAATTCGCTCCAATGTCTGTATCTGAGCTTTCGAAAAGGAGTTCTATACTTGTGTAGCATATTCAAAATGGGGCATAACAATATAACTGTAAAGTTGTTTTGAAACATTTACATGTGCTGACTGACCTACAGTCCGTTTTATTAAACCTGTTAACTTTCTAGCGTTTGCTGTGATGTATCTAATATGTTTATCCCACGATAATTTTGTACACCACTAGTCACTTCTAGCCATGAGGAACGTTGTCGTCTGTTTGTGAAATATGAATTTAGCCATTTTAACAGATTTTCATATATGCCGAAACTTTGTAATTTTGTAAATCAGTAGGTTATGGGGAACTTTATAAAATGTCTTTTCAAAGTCTAAATATACCATATCAACCTGTTCTCCTTTAATCACAGATTCAAAGCCTTAAAATACATGAAATCACATTTTTGTGCTTTCTACGTTATGTATTATTATTTTTATTTAGAATTTGTTTATAAGTGTTCCAGTGTTCTATGTTGTCAGAATGCAGTGCTATTTTCTTTAAACGCGTCCTTTTATCTCGTAGTTTAGCGCATTCTTTATCGAGCTGTGACTGCTTTTGAATTATTAACTTTTACTTTAGGAACGTACTCTTCGCTTGATTTACTTAAAGTATTCAGCCATATAGAAAAAGCTTCATCAATATTCGTGGCTTTAATTACTCTATCTTCTAAGTTAGAAGTGTTTCATTTCCATGTCAGACAAATGTGCATTCTTATAATTATAAATACAACGTGAGGTAAACAAACGCTTGGGCTTGGGAAAGTCAGGTAACAATTTAGAAATCTATGATCAGTTCTTAACTGGTCGTCGTAGTCTGTGTGAATTTGAAATTGTTCAGTGAAATTTGTAAGGATAAGGTCTAAACAATTCCACGGTGTGTTGATGGTAAAATATTCATTTGTTGGAAAGAGAAGTCTCAAAATATAGTGTCATCTTATAATTTAGGTTTACTCATGCCATCGTTTTTCCATTTATTATGGGGGAAGTTGAAGTCACCTAGTAGACATTTTTTAGAGTTATTTTTTGTTGCAGATGATAAAACAGCATGTATATTTTTGTTAAATAAGGATTTATTTTGGCGGTTTATATATACAGATAAAAGTAATGTTACAGTTCTGGTTCAGTGTGATGTTAACTGCCAGGATTTCACCTGTCACTAGTGTTTCACAAGTTGATGATAACAATGAATTCTTAACAGCAATCAGGACTCGGCCTCCTATTTTGGCACTAGATCTGTCCATCCTATGTATTGTATGCCCTTGTGGTATCAGTTCACTGTTTGAGACATTGGATGTAAGCTATGTCTCTGTTGTGGCTAAAACGTCACAAAGGTTTTGGAGATCTCTACATTTGTTCACAGATCGCTTTACTTTTTTGACACTCCTGGCATTTAGCAGTACTACAGATAAGTCATTGTCAGTGCAATAAGTGTGGTCAGCTCTGAGCGTAATAGTTCATCAGTAAAAAAAATGTATCACAAATTTGCTTTATCCGCTTCATTTGAATACCTATGTTATGGGCCTATGACTATTATAATTTTTCAAATTGTTTCAGTGCGGGGACTTCTATAGACATCAGATTCTGATGTCAGGAGCGCACAAATCCTTAGAGTGATCATGTGCCATAATCGAGGCCAAAGCAGGTTCAGAGATTTATGTAATTTCGGGAATGTTAATATTGTTTCGGCATTACGTATGGACACAGGCAGGGCGTTCCATAAGGCTGGGCCAGATAATAGAGAAAACCCTTGACCCAGTTTTGGTTTTTATACGGAGAACAACAAATCTGTTAGAATTTGTGAGGCGTAGATATTTTCAGCATTACGGCCGAGCAAGTAAGTCAGCCACATATGCAGGTTGGTTGTCTTTTAGGGTTCGAAAAGTTATTGTGCATATTTTAAAAGGAATGTGAAACTTGACAGGAAGCCAATGTAATCGTTTTAGAATAAGAACGGAACGACTAAAACGTGGGGCCTTGGTTACTACTATTGCAAGGCAGTTCTGAACGGTTGTAATCTAGGAATATCCTTTTCTGGCATATTCTGAGAAAGTGAGTTACGATAATCTAACTTGCTACTGACGAGCACCAATATAATTTGCTTGGCATGGCGACGACACTGTTCCAACATCAAGCCCACATTGGATCAGCGTCTCCCATAGCTGGACAGCACAGTGAAAGCTACCTCTTAATCTTTAACACGGCAGCCACGTTGTACCTTCTATAATCTGGTTTGTTATTCTCCAATTTTTATTCTTAGTGATAAGTCTACAGAATAGTTCTAAGAACAGACCTTTTCGAATCCAACGCACGGATATGATAGAAGCATGCACTACATGTCTAGGATATGTTTTTTGGAAATTCAGGCTACTGTCGAATAACGTTACTACACCAAATATTTGGCTGATGCAGGTGGAACTGTGTCTTGACCTGGAATTAAGCATGGGAAATTATTTAAGAATGTTTCTCCCAATGAGAAGCAAGTATGTCTTGCTGGGACTAAGCTTCAGTTGCTGGTTTATGTCAAAACGGGATATAATAGCGATGAGTGATGTATTGTATAACGTGAAAAGCACTCCATATGAGAGTGTAACATCTGAAAGAGTGTCTTCAATTATTATGGATTGGTGCCTATTTTTCAAACAAGAAGAAAATTTGAACCTGCCCATATATTCCATACCAATCTGAAACCGACCGACAAGTCAAGCAAGGTCAGAGCTGTAACTTCACCCTTGTTTATACTAATAATGATATCGTTATGTACTTTCAGTAGAGCCGATTTTGTAGAAATTTTGTGGTATATATATATAGATATATGGTTATTTTTATATGAGCTTGCAGCCGCTAGGCTACCACATTTTCTAATGAAACTTAAGTTGGAATCAGGCCTGAATTTTTTTTAGTTCGTCTTTAGAAAGATATGTTTTCTAAGTAGTGGTATTACATCAGCTTCTTTTTGAAGGAAATGTACTAGTTTACATTGAAATGTTAATTATGTCAGTGATTGGAGTTATTATTATTATATAATGTTTCAGCACACTTGTAGAAATGGGGTCCAGATCACATGGTTTTGACAATGAGCTAAAAATAAGCTTTTTAATTTCATCTTCTGTCGCACGTTCAAAAACATCATTTTGGATCTAATTTCTAGTTTTTGCACTGATGGAATATTAATAGGCGACGATGATTGTCTGAATTTTCTGAGTTAACATCAGCTAAATACTTCGATTTAGCTTTTGTCATCATTCTATCCCACATGTAACGAGAACGATCTTGATGTGTGTGGGATCTGTTTCATTGTTGTTCAAGATTGTGGCGGAGGTTTTTATCCTTCATTATTTCCGGAGGCATCCATAGGGTTGGTGGTTTTTTGGGCAGTGTCTTTGTACTTACAGGAGCGTGATTGTCTAAGATAGAGCTAAGGACAGAATAATACTGTTGACTGAGTGTTGAAAGATCTATGTTATATCCAAATTGAGAATATCTGAATGAAACGATTCTCAATCAATTTAGTTTATTTTTCAGAACGTTATTTTTCCCTTGTTCCACTTCGTCTTACAACCGTCCATTTCTGATATGACCGCAAGATGGTCTGGAATACCTGAAAAAAAACTGATTTGATAGAATTAGAAATGCGTTTGGTGATTAAAACATCTTGCCAATGACCATGAACGTGAGTTTGAAAATTACCATGCTGCTTGAGATAGAAACATGTGAGGATTTCATTGATTTTATTGTTTATTCCATTTGAATTATCTAGATGTAAATTGAAATCTCCCAATATATACAAATTGTCATGGAGAGGAATAAGGTTCCCAAGTAAATCTTAAAATCATCAAAAAATTGACATGTACCGTTTTGAAGCCTATACAGGCAGACAACGACACCACTGAACGAATTGTTTCCGAACGTTTTATGACGGCAGAAGATAAATGTCAGTTTTTAACTGGTCAGAAACTAGAATGCCTACACCTCCTCCTGCCCGCTCATCTGCACGAGGTTCGTGAAAAAACGAATAGCCAGGAGGTGAGATATCAGCTATTTTTTTATTTCGTTTCATCATGGTTAAACCATATTTTTGTCTCTGCCACAATGTCAAGATTTGTCGATGCTACATATTCAGAGAAAGGGACATTTTTCTGTTTATAGATCGAACATTCACTGTTGCAATTTTAATTCTGTCATTTGAGCCGGAGGGACCCACATTTAAGCTGACATTTCCTGCCAGTAGAAGTAAGATAGTCAATTAAAAAATGGTCGAGAATGTGGTAGTGGAAGTAATTTGCGATTGAAATATACATTTAAAAGAAGTAATTTTGCAGTGACAAATAGTAGTTACTGGGCCCGTATTCTCGTACAAGTTACGATATATCGTAGGCTTCGGATTGGTCGAGATGGCCCTGTAACGCACTAGAATCACTAATTTCTGTTTAATTTAATGGGACAAAAAATGTTGGCAAATGTGAATGCAACACTCATAATATTTGCAATTACCAGCGTAGATTTTTACATAGAACCTGCTGGGGACGAAATGTGAAAGTATCGCCAGCCGTTTGACATTAAGCGTTTTTTCTATATGGATCTAGCGTCTAAATTTAGAAAGTGCCACAGTCTAACCATACCAAGGTATACGTACGTAATGCTATTACATTGATTCCAGGAAATCCATTGTGTTAAAAACCGTCGCATCGAAGCCCTTGATATTCAAAATAGATGTAGGTTGAATCCTATTAATGTCAAATTGTAATTATATATCTGGTCTAGCTCGTTTCAGATGTTCAAATCATAAATTAGTTATTAAAGAAGGTAGACACAATGCTAATAACTTAGAAAATAGGCTATGTAAATATTGTAATGGTATACATCTGGTTGCTAGGGGACGATTTGTGAAAATTGTTGAATGTTTGAAAATACACAATGACGGTATGACGACTGTGATAACCCCAACTTTCCTGTAGAAATGTAATTATTGATTGTACTTTCAATAACTTTTTAGAATTTATGTGTTCCAACGATATTTCAGTTTTATTAAATATATCATTGTTTGTTAAACATAGCATGAAAAAGAGACACGAATGGCGAGATATGTATTATCTTTTTGAGACTGTTTGAATGTGTTATTTTATTATGTAGGCTAATTTGGGCTAAGGCCTTGCATACGAAATAAACAACATTATAATAAAACAAACTACACCAATCTCATTTCTCATGGATGTCAGACGTGAAGAATCCCAGCAAACACGAGGCGCTGGCCGAATGTTGGGCTGATATTGGTCTATTGTCGTAGAGCCGTAAGCCCAATGTTGGGCTGATGTTGGGACAGTGTCGTAGACGATAGACTAGCATCAGCCCAATATTAAGCCATGGTGAGTTTGATGTTATCATGTTGAGTTTGATGTTATATAGATTCGGGACCTGATCAGGCTAATGACAGCTATGTCGCACTGCAATGCCACTGTACAAAATTAAATCGCGCAAGTTTTGTTTCGTGTTTCAGTAGATGTGTAGCTTTGAGTTCAATCGTGCAAGGCGCGCAAATTGACTGACCAGCAAACACGACATTATAGAACCAATGTTGGTTTACTGTTGGGTCAGCATCGCAGACGTTGGGCCAACAATGTGTTTCAATGTGTCGTGCTTGCTGGGTATCAAAATAGTAAAATAGCACGATGAGTACTTTTGCATAGCATCCGATCTGTAGGCCATATCGCTTCATATTCCCCGGGATAATTCTTCAGCCCAGTTCAGCCTATTTGTACACTAATTAAGGTCACGTACAGACAGATTCATTCATCCAGGCTTCCTTGAAAGCACTTGCTGAAACCAAAGTGTCTTCTTCCTTCTTTTCTTGTCAGGCTCGAGGCACTCGTCAATTTGCAGACACCGAACCCGAAAATTACACTTGCAAACAAGCAGCGGTTATTGTTCCCTGAGTGGGGGATAATTGATGGTAATGAAGGCGGTAGAAACCGGGAAGCAGATCAATATTTTTGAACGATTGTCTGACATTTCTTCCGTCAACACGTGACGTAAGCCCGGCGCTGGCTCGGTGCCGGGGTAACGTCGGGTACGCCGGCCCAGAGGTGAGACGGCGCTGTGCCGACGTCCAGCGTTATATGCCCCTACCCCAGCCTCGGGACGTTGGTCCAATGCTGGTTTAACGTTGGGCCAGCGTCGTAGACGGTGGACCTACCAGCATTGGTTCAACGTCTCTGCTGGAACGTGCTGTTATCTGTGTCTGCTTCGAGGAAAATGATGACGATTCCCAACAAACATTAGACATCGAATCAATGTCGGTTTAATGTTGGCCAACCGTCTGCGACGCTGGCTCAACGTGGAAACAATGTGGTTTAAATGTTTGCCGGTACCCATCCATTGCTCAATATCCCATTGTCACATTTGAAATGCTGACCCATCATCTAATTAACGTTGTCTCAGGGTTAGCCATAAGTACCCAGCAAATACTAGACACATTGGCCCATTTTTGTTTCAATTTTGGGCCAGCATCGCAGACGGTGGACCAACGTTGATCCGGCACTGCGTTGAGGTCTTGAGTTTGCGGTATAATTTGTTAAATCCCAGCAGACACGAGATGATTTTGAACCAATGTTGGTTTATTATTGGGACACTCGTCTCTCTCGTCTGCCATAATCGTTCCCTGGCGATCTAAGTGTCGTAAGTGGAACTCAAGTGAGTGGCACGTACAACAATCTGGTTGCTAGGGGACGAATTGTGAAAATTGTTGAATGTTTGAAAATACACAATGACGGTATGACGACTGTGATAACCCCAACTTTTCTGTCGAGCAACCCCAAAGGGCAGTATCTACTTACTGCACAAATGAGCAGATACTGCCTTTTTAGCTTTGCGTTGTTTCCTTAACCCTCAGAGCACTGATGTCGACCACAGTTGACATTCTGTCCTTTTATAAGCACCTGCATAACCAACTGTTAAAAGTAAAATATGCCTTCAATCTTGAAACACTGATATATGTTGGGACTTATATCTCACAAATCATATACATTTTTAGTCACTTAAAGTTGTGTGTCGCGGTAGCGAGACGCAACCTCAAGTGACTGAAAATTTAAATTGGATAGCTCAGTGCTCTAACGGTTACCACCATAACATACAAATGATACGTGCTGAACATCTGAAATGATCGTGGCTGGCCACACGTCGTATGCGTTGGCCAGTCCTTGAACCGGAGATCGTACTGCGTTATTATGCTGTGCCGTGCAAAGCCAAAAGGCAGTATCTATTCACTTTACAAGTAAGCAGATACTTCCTTTTTTGGCTTTGCAGAGCAGTGCTGTGCTATTTTTGTGTGTGCTGACATTCACGCGTCGTGCAAATGTCGCCGATTTAATCCTCCTTGGCTGGATTATATTATTAGGTTGATGATGGCGGTGCGAGTGCCATTCCCAGATGATTGTGTCAATGCTGCTCGGACTATATTATGCAGAAGCAGACTCGCTAAATTGCCTATTTGTTGCCCATATATGCGGGCCTACCCCACAACCGACCACATTCCGAGAAATGAATGATATTTTTAAATCACTTACGTTAGTACTTATATATTTATTATTATGTACAATTATTATTTGAAATGTGTAAATAACAATAAAAAAATGGAACATTGATAGCTTTAGCAAGGGTCTATACTGCCGTGCAAAGCTAAAATGCAGTAACAGCTGATTAATATACTGCCTTTTGGCTTTGCAGAGCTGTATACACTGCTGTGGAATATAATTATTTCAGAGGTTCTCTATATACAAATTTACATGAATAATCATAACTAATTTAGTATTTTAACGACAGATAACTTTTAAAAAAAGAAATTCCTATATAAGCAGTAGCAGAGAATACTCCCGATTAAATTCTGGTAATGTGTGGTATGCAGATGTATTTAAATTAGCGTTAGATAATAATTCCCTTCAATACCACAGCAGAAATCTAGTATACTACAAGAACGGTATTATAAATATGTATGTCATGGTTTGTATGCACCACATTGCCATTGATAGACCAAGTTCATATTTTGCACAAGCATATGCCTTGGCCCAGAGGTTGGTCAATGGGCATTCCAACTGATGTTTTCCTACTGACCCCTAAAAATTATACTTATTATACATTTAGTTTAAGCATAATTTATTAGCCAACTGAAGCGACATAAATGTTTAATCTTTAATTTTAATGTTATTTTAATGTTTAATTTAAATGTTTAATTTAATTCATACTCGGTTGATAACAACGTCGTCACAGGCCTACATTATCAACATAGGGGAAACCTAGGTCTATTGGAAATGATAAAATATTTTGGGGAGAGTCAACCATATTAGTTGTTACCATAATGTAATTTTGAGAGAAACCGCACCTGGAACCTGAGTCACCTATTCTGCTCTGCAAAGCCAAAAGGCAGTATCTTCTCACTTGTAAAGTAAGCAGATACCGCCTTTTGGCTTTGCACGGCAGTATTCCCTTCGACCAATTGTCCCCCTATCCCCGGATATGAAAGGGTGTATCTGCAATGATGAATAATGACATCGTACTTTTTCAAACTGGTTTTCAATTGATTACTCAAATAAACAGAAACATTTTAATGAGTGCTTGGTCGTTATGTTATGTCGCATTGTGATCGATTTTTCCAAACCGACGGTTACTAGTTGGCGAATGTTCGAATGCCACGGGGCGACTCACGCCTGACTGCTTTTGACGTCAGTTCCTGGCCATCGTCACACATAAACGTGATTACCTGGCACATCGTTTCCATGCAGCTAAAAACAAGGGACATTTTCATTCACCATTTTTGCTAATAGCAGTTACTGATAATTTTTGACTAAAAAAAAATATGAAAATTTACATAATAGGTCAATGTGACATATACCTCGATTATTTTCCTCTACTGAAAGCACTTTACGTGGCATTTAATCCTTACAGTGCCGGGATCGACTTTAGACGTCGGAGTCTGACGGCTAAAGTCGATTCCCGCACTGTAAGAATGAAAATATTTATAATGGCCGTAGACCCGTAACATAGGTATTCAAATGAATCGGAATAACCTGAATAAGACATTTATGATGATTTCAAATTTAAAAAAAAACTTTGGTCTTTATGGTTTACATAAAAAAAATCAGCCCTTTAAGGGTTCAATTAATGGTTGGAAATGTTTCATAGCTCACCATACTGAGTTTTTGAGCCATTAAATAAATATGTCACCTATTTTCTACAGGAATAGCGTTAAAGGTGTGGTCAACTGTCAAAATTCGCGGGAAAAGGGTCCCCCGGAAGGCAATAGTGCCCGTGGGTAGGCCATAATAATATTCCATAATAATAATAAATATGCGTTTCATACCCAAAGCCTCATTGAGAGCAAGTTCTCAAATCACAGCAAGTTCATATATACTTGAGCGACATCTATGAGTTAATAATTCAAAGCTCTTTGCCCTTGCCCCTACTTGGTCGCTGGCTTGCAAACAAACTGACTGTATTACTGCCGGGATGTTGAAACTGCTTGACCCCATGCAGCTTGTATTGACATCCCAGTAAACACAAAACATTCGTATGACTTCATGCAATGTTGGACCAACGTCGAAGACGTTGGACCGACGTTGTATAAATGCTATACAAATGCCTTGTGTTTGCTGGGACAGGAGGACTTTCTCTCAAACATTGTGCATTTATTCAATGTTGGTTCAATGTTGGGCCAGCGTCGCAGACGTTGGCCTAGCATTAAAACAGCATTGGATCAATGTCCCGTTTAAGTAGTATCTTGTAATAAGTTAAGTGGCTATATTAAAGCCCACAATCTGTACTCAATAGGCTACTGTTGGCCTACACTTGACCGTCCCAGGCATGGGCGTTTTGCAGTTGAATGATTCTTTAATAGTTTGCACTTAAGCTATAAAGGCGGGGACCCTGGTGTGGTGTTGAAAGGCCCGTGCATAATGGCGATAGCGATAGTGATAGCGATAGTGATAGTGATAGTGATAGCGATAGTAATAGTGATAGTAATAGTGATAGCGATAGTGATAGTGATAGCGATAGTGATAGTAATAGTGATAGCGATAGTGATAGTAATAGTGATAGTCATAGTGATAGTGATAGTAATAGTGATAGCGATAGTGATAGTAATAGTGATAGTCATAGTGATAGCGATAGTAATAGTGATAGCGATAGTGATAGCAATAGTCATAGTAATAGTGATAGCGATAGTAATAGTAATAGTGATAGCGATAGTGATAGTGATAGTGATAGTGATAGTGATAGCGATAGTGATAGTAATAGTGATAGCGATAGTGATAGTGATAGCGATAGTGATAGTGATAGCGATAATGATAGAGGTATTAATAGTGATAGTGATAGTGATAGTGATAGCGATAGTCATAGTGATAGTGATATCGATAGTGATATCGATAGTGATAGCGATGGTGATAGCGGTAGTAGAAATGATAGCGATTGTGATAACGATAGTGATAGCGATAGTGATAGTGATAGCGATAGTGATAGCGAAGGTGATAGCGATAGTGATAGCGATAATAGTAATGATAGCGATAGTGATAGCGATAGTGATAGTGATAGCGAAAGTGATAGCTATAATAATAGCAATAGTAGTAATGATAGCGATAGTAATAACAATAGTGATAGCGATAGTGATAGTGATAGCGATAGTAATAGTTATAGCGATAGTGATAATCATAAAGATAGTGATAGTCATAGCAATAGTGATAGTGATAGTATTAGCGATAGCTATAGTGATAATGATAGCGATAGTGATGGCGAAAGAGATGTGATAGCGATATTAATAGCGATAATTATAGTGGTACTGATAACGATAGTGATAGCGATAGTTATAGCGATGGTGATAGTGATCAGTGAAAGGGATAGTGATAGGGATACCGGATAGTGATAGCGAAAGAGATAGGGATAGCGATAGTGATAGTGGTATTGATAGCGATAGTGATAGCGAATAAATATGTCACCTAATTTCTACAGGAGTAGCGTTATTATTTAGCACTTGAGCTGTAAAGGTGGCGACCCTGGTGTGGTGTTTAAAGGCCCGTTCACACTGGCCCTAGCGATAGTGATAGCGATAGTAATAGTGATAGTGATAGCGATAGTGATAGTAATAGTGATAGCGATAGTGATAGTGATAGTGATAGCGATAGTGACAGTAATAGTGATAGCGATAGTGATAGTAATAGTGATAGTCATAGTCATAGCGATAGTAATAGTGATAGTGATAGTGATAGCGATAATGATAGTAATAGTGATAGCGATAGTGATAGTAATAGTGATAGTCATAATGATAGCGATAGTAATAGTGATAGCGATAGTGATAGCGATAGTGATAGTAATAGTGATAGCGATAGTAGTAATGATAGTAATAGTGATAGCGATAGTGATAGTAATAGTGATAGTGATAGTGATAGTGATAGTAATAGTGATAGTGATGGTGATAGTGATAGTGATAGCGATAGTGATAGTGATAGCGATAGTGATAGTGGTATTGATAGTGATAGTGATAGTGATAGTGATAGCGATAGTGATAGTAATAGTGATAGTCATAGTGATAGCGATAGTAATAGTGATAGCGATAGTAGTAATGATAGTGATAGCGATAGTGATAGTAATAGCGATAGTGATAGTGGTATTGATAGTGATAGTGATAGTGATAGTGATAGTGATAGCGATAGTGATAGTGATAGTGATAGTCATAGTGATAGCGATAGTAATAGTGATAGCGATAGTAGTAATGATAGTGATAGCGATAGTGATAGTAATAGTGATAGTGATAGCGATAGTGATAGTAATAGTGATAGTGATAGCGATAGTGAAAGTGATAGTGATAGTGATAGCGATAGTGATAGTGATAACGATAGTGATAGTGGTATTGATAGTGATAGTGATAGTGATAGTGATAGCAGTAGTGAGAGTAATTGTGATATCAATAGTGATAGCGATGGTGATAGCGATAGTGATAGCGATGGTAGTATTGATAGCGATAGTGATAGTGATAGTGACAGCGATAGTGATAGCGAAAGTGATAGCGATAGTAAAAGTGATAGCGATAGTAATAGTGATAGTAGTAATGACAGCGATAGTAATAACGATAGTGATAGCGATAGTGATAGTGATAGCGATAGCGATAGTGATAGTCATAAAGATAGTGATAGTGATAGTATTAGCGATAGCTATAGTGATAATGATAGCGATAGTGATGGCGAAAGAGATGTGATAGCGATAATTATAGTGGTACTGATAACGATAGTGATAGCGATAGTAATAGCGATAGTGATAGTGATCAGTGAAAGCGATAGTGATAGGAATACCGGATAGTGATAGCGAAAGAGATAGGGATAGCGATAGTGATAGTGGTATTGATAGCGATAGTGATAGCGAATAAATATGTCACCTAATTTCTACAGGAATAGCATTATTATTTTGCACTTGAGCTGTAAAGGTGGAGACCCTGGTGTGGTGTTTAAAGGCCCGTGCACACTGGCGATATCGATAGTGATAGTGATAGTGATAGTAATAGTGATAGCGATAGTGATAGTGATATCGATAGTGATAGCGATGGTGATAGCGATAGTGATAGTAATAATGATAGCGATAGTGATAGTGATAGTGATGGTGAAAGCGATAGTGATAGCGAAAGTGATAGCGATAGTGATAGTAGTAATGATAGCGATAGTGATAGTGATAGCGATAGTGATAGTGATAGCGATAGTGATAGCCAAAGTGATAGCGATAGTAATAGCGATAGTAGTAATGATAGCGATAGTGATAACGATAGTGATAGCGATAGAGATAGTGATAACGATAGCGATAGTAGTAGCGATAGCGATAGTGATAATCACAAAGATAGTGATAGTGATAATATTAGCGATATGATAATGATAGCGATAGTGATAGTGAAAGAGATGTGATAGCGATATTGATAGCGTAATTATAGTGGTTTTGATAACGATAGTGGTAGCGATAGTGATAGTGATCATTGATAGTGATAGGGATAGTGATAGCGAAAGAGATAGTGATAGCGATAGTGATAGTGGTATTGATAGAGATAGTGATAGTGGTAGTGATAGTGATAGACAGACAGACAGACAGACAGACATATAGTTTATTTGGCAAAAATAACAGATATAGGTTGAAAGAAAATTATTTGCCAGGAGACACTAACTAAGACCATTTGGTCGCTAGGCGCGAGAGCCACCTGAAAAAAACACATAATATAGTTATAAAGACGATACTAATTCTTATACAAAAAAATACATTTGTTATTTTTTATTATTACGAAATAGTTGCCCATGTTTCTTTAATATTATTTTTGAAATTTTGAAATGACTTGAAATTGAAATTTTCTTAGCCAAATAAATATTATATTATATATATATATATATATAGCCACCTGAAAAAAACACATAATATAGTTATAAAGGCGATACTAATTCTTATACAAAAAAAAACATTTGTTATTTTTTTATTATTGACGAAATAGTTGCCCATGTTTCTTTAATATTATTTTGGAAATTTTGAAATGACTTGAAATTGAAATTTTCTTAGCCAAATAAATATTTCATTTTAATATATTATTTTACGTGCGAAAATTAATTTTCTTTAAGTTATGTTCTTGAGAGTGTGGTAATGTTTTTTTTTTTTTTAGTTTCCTATATGATTTGTCACGCGTTTTTTTGGGCGGGGGCCCTAGGGTAGTGGTTAGTACCGCTGCCTTTCACGCCAGAGCTCGGGGTTCGGTTCCCGGTCTCGGCGGTTTGAAAGAAACAAAAAATGTTTTTTCCCCATCCACGTGTGAAAGTCAGTATTGTGGGAAGCCTCCGTGACCGAGAGGTAGCGTGCTCCTGTGTCTGGAGGACAGTGTCATCTCAATCATCTCAACATCCTCAGGAGATTCTCCTGGCCCAGTTTAGCCCATATGTGCACAAAGGTGGCCTAAAGCCCGATTCATTTCATTTTGTCACGCGTTTTTAAAGATTTTTTTGCAATTGTATTTGTTTTAAAACCGCTTTTTTCGGGGAATTTGCGAGCTTCGCGTTTGTCAGTACATTATGGATAATATTTAAGTTTGTATTAGGATCTGCGTTGAGATTTTTATCTAATAAAGCCGCGGTCAGATTTCTAGACATCAAGTTTGAAATTATTGAAATCTGCTTGCGACATACATGTATTTACATTATAAGGACGTTTATTAGTATAACTTACTCATTTTAAAAGATATAAAATATGGGAAATGATCTGAAACAGCGCTTGTAAGTACACATGACAAACTCTCGGTGGTGTAGTGAGAAAGTTTACAAAATATGTTATCAATTAATGTTGCGCTAAATTAGAAATTCGTGTTGGAAGGGTAATCTTAGGAAACAAACTGTACGATGTAAACAAATCAAATATTTTATTAAAAAAAGGTTTATCATTTATTTTTAACACATCTATGTTTAGATCCCCAGCTATAACAAGTTCATTTCTACTATCTTTAAATTTTTCAAGAATCAAAGTGATTTCTCTCATAAATGATTGGTAATTTTCATTTAGATTCCCTGGGGGTCTATATAAATTTCCCAATATAATATTTTTATTGATGTTATCACTTGAGATCTCTATAAAAAAACCTTCACAATATTTTGATTCTATTTCTATAGGTACCTATGTTATGGTTCTACGGCCTTTATGAATCTTTCACTCTTTCAGTGCGGGAATCGACTTTAGACGTCATAGTCTGACGTCTGCAGACGTCAGATTATGACGTCTAAAGTCGATTCCTATCATTTCTATTAAAAAAGTTATGATTGATCTTGATCAAAGTTAAGATGTTTAGTGAATTGGGCCCCAGGTTTCAAAGACATCAGGGCCCGTATTCTCGTACAAGTTACGATAAATCGTAGGCTTCTGATTGGTCGAGATGGCCATCTTGACCAATCAGAAACCTACGATTTATCGTAACTGGTACAAAAATACGGGCCCTGATGTCACTTCTCCGTGAAGAATAACCCTTAAAGCGCTAAGCACGACAAGAGCTGTAGTTCTCAATCCGTTTTATTAGCCGATTAGATCATTGTTACTCGGAACGCAATGGGTGCTTAAACCTCAAAATTTGCAAATGTTTGGTATTAAATTAAACAAATAAGAGTAATTTTAACCCACAGTTGTGGGTCGCGGTAGCGAGACACAACTTCAAGTCGGTGAAAATTAAAATTGTATAACTTAGCGTTTCAAGGGTTAAGTATTGTGGGTGGCCTCCTTGACAAATAAGGAGCGCACTCGGCCAACGATCACATTTCGAATCCTGTGTCTGGACGGCATTTCAGCAAATTAATCCTCAGGACGTTCTCCTGGCCCAGTTGGGGAGGGGGCCCTGATGTTGCAGTGGGTAAAGCTGCCTGCGTGGAAAGTCGGAGATCGCGGGCTCGAACCCCACTCTGGCCTTCAAGTTTCAAAAAAACAAAACGTTTCTTCCCCGCTCACACGTACAGATATAATATTGGGAGAGCCTCCGTGACTGAGAGGTAACGTGCTCGGCCTCAGACCACCAGAGCTCGAATTTTGAATCCTGTGTCTGGGGGACAGTGTCATCTCGTTCATCTCACCATCCTCAGGAGGTTCTCCTGGCTCAGTTTAGCCTATATGTGCACAAACGTGGCCTAAACCCCATTCATTTCGTTTCATTTCCTGGCCCAGTTTTGTCTATATAATTATATGTGCACAAAAGTTGCCTATAGCACCACTTACTTAGTCATTCAAACCAAGGAAAATAGAATGAGATTTTCTTTTTTCAAACATAACCTATCAAAATAAATGATGCAGGTCCTCTGGAAAATTAGTTATAAGTTAAGTGTATATAACTCGAAAAATAGAACAGTGTTCTTTTAAGGATTACGAATTTAACCAATATTTAAGTTATGTGGCTGGTAGGTAGTTATCAAGAAACAGGATGAATTTAATACTACTACTATGGAAATAGTTTATAAATACGGGACATAGTAATTGGGCCCAGCCGAAGGCCAGGAGCCTATTAAGTTTATTGCAATAATGTTTGTGTCATAATTTGCGGAAAGACGGGTGCCGTGTGTGGGAAACGGCTGACATTTCTGAGGAACAGTCCTTATGAACAAGTCAAATATAACGTTTGATGTCGCTAGGTCGAGTAGTTGAGTGTCTAAAAAATGCTAAGAAAAAAATATAATTAACAATTATATTCGTGATTGGGTATTAAAGGGGTAAGGTTGGAATAATGTGGCCCAGCATTACATCAGTATTGGGCCTATGTCTCGTGTTATCTGTGTGGTAGCTTTTCTGGCGACGGGAAGAGAAAAGAGTCACCCTCATAGCAGTCCATGCAAACACGGGACAATCACCCAATGCTGTTTCAATGTCGGGCCAGCGTCAAAGACGTTTGGCCAACATTTAAACAGTATTGGGTAGATATCACGTGTTTGATGGAGTGCTGCCGCTAAGTATACAGCAGACCCAGTGTTGGAGTAGTGTTGGGCCAGCGTCGTAGACAATTTTTTGGCATTGAACCAGCAATGGGCTGCCACAGTGGCACACCATTGAGCCGAAATTGGGTGGGTAGGCCTACATCGTGTGTATCGTAGAGACACGCGCAGCACGATTCACTGGCAAGTATTCAATGGACGTTGGCCAGCACCAGCGATGGTGGTGGAATGAATAAACGTTGAAGATATATATTTAACTTGCCTCCTTGGTTCTTTCCCTAATTATATCCGGGACATTTAGGATTATGGCCCATGAGGAAGACCAATAATTATGTTTACAAAATATTAAGTCGATTTTTTGTATATAGCACTCATACAGCCTAAAGCCGGGCCTCGTAGTTCGGGAACTCCTTTTATAGTTTACCGTTTAGTTTTATATACTTCGATTCGTCGCCATCAGCTACGTCGTCCAACGTGTCTGCAATTCTAAATATACTTCGATGTTCCAGACATATATATCGATGTAGGTTTTTTTCTCTTTGACGATAATGGTGTTTCATAATGATGTTATGCAATAAAATAGATATCAATATACATTAATCATCCGCGCATATTCCACAAATATCAGATATCAACAAGCACATACATTTAACTAATTCTGGTTTAATGTTGGTTCAGCTAACATTAAACCAGCATTGTAATTGGTTAAATATCTTGTGTTGGAGGTGAATGCATTGCAGCTGTTATACAAACTCGCCTGTCCAACGTCACAGTCATCGAATCCTTTTCAAATTGTCTCGTGTCGCATGTCAACCTAATTTATTATTCACCCCATAGACCTACGTCATTATACATAATCATATACTTATAGGCAGACACCTCAGATAAGTCCTTCCATTGCTTTTGGTTTGAATTAGACAATGGGACAGCGCATATTCGTCTGACATTTCTGCCTTAACCCTTGGAGCGCTGAAATATTGTTGTATAAGCCATGGAGACCAGAGGTTTTGTTTTCAATTTAAAATTATCAGGAATGTCTCAGTTAGCTATTTCCGCTTCATTTGAATACCTATGTTATGGGTCTGCAGCCATTATATATTTTTTTAGTCCCTTCAGTGCGGGGGCTGTCTTTAGACGTCAGAATCTGATGTCTGATTCTGTCGCCTAAGGACGGTCCCCGCGCTGAAAGGGTTACATTGTTTATTTTTGAACAGTTTGTGTTGGCATAATGGGGTGTGAGCTACCAGTTCGGTAAAATATGGCATAATAAAGTCCCGGTCACAATGGTTGCACATATACGAACGGATTTGCGAACGCCGTACCAACGATTTTGGAACCATTTCTTGCGGATTTATCAAAGCGGCCGTACGAAAAACACTCTCGTATCCCGTTATTAAGTTCATGACAAGATCTTGAACATGTCTAAAAAAATGGGAACTCTGCGAACGCCCCAAAAGAACTCCTCGTCGTAGAATTGACGTTCAATCGCCTTAGGAACACCCTAAGATTTACTGACGATTTTCGCAGATTTGTTCACATAGTTCCTTTCATTTCCTACAACCTTACCACGAAGTTCGCCAGATTGGCGTTTAATTTCCGAGCGCCACTTGAGAATCACTGGGGATATTATATAAAAAAATCGTAGAGCTACGTTTTTCGTATGGATTTCGCACGAATGTTTACGAACGCAAAAAATTGTAGGAACTGCGAATTAGTACAACGTTTGTACAAACGCTTCAAGAACTCAGTAAGAACAAGAAGGCTATTATAACCTCCTTGGTAAAAACAACTTGGCGAGTCATTGCGACACGCTTGCGGTCATCGTGGGAATAATTGTGTTGTTATTGTGTGTGCTACGTAAATTCATACTGACACGGTCAAGTTATTGTTATCATTTTACATAGGACCGTACATGTTTTCGAGAATATCGCATTGACATATAATTGCATTCCATTTCCCAGGTGATTTTCAGGGCGTCCTTGGAGATGGCCGCTGAGTCCCATTTAACCTTGGATTGGCCCGGGTCCCGCTCCCGGGACATTCAATCATTGACCCTGCGTAGAGATTGGCTGTACCGTCCCGGTGCATCGCGAATTAATGAGGCGTAAAATTAGTTCCGTGTCCCGATACTATGACATGCTTTCCTTATGAAACTGTGAATTAACCCTTTAACTGCCGGAACCGAATATATTCGTTTTTTTATATTTTTTTAGTAGCACATTAAATATCAGTATTTGAACAGTTATTTTCACTCCCTGCAAGTTGTGGATCGCGTCAGCGAGACACAGCTTGAAGGGAGTTATTTATGGTGTCTATTTATATGTGTATTTTTTAAAGTTTGCGGACGAGCATATTTTTGTGCAGCATGACTAATGTCAATCAGTACTAAAATGTATTATATAAAAAATTATTTTACAAAAATTCAAAAATTCCATGTGTCGGTAAAATCAGATTTTACTGTGGTAATATAAAATGTACAAAGCAAACACGATACATTAATCCCAGGATCGTCTACGACGCTGGCCCAGCATGAAACCAGCATTGGGTCGATATCTCATGTTTGTTAGGTTTATTCTGTTTAATTATCTACAAAAAACGTACTTAGTTTTAAAGATACAAGTCAAGTCCGACGTGTATAACCTCCCCTCAATTTAACAGTCTATATCCACCTATTCTTGGCCTGCAAAGCCAAAAGACTGTATCTGCTTACTTTACAAGTGAGCAGATACTGCCTTTTTGGCTTTGCAGAGCAGTATAATCCTCATAAAGTGTCATTTCGTTTGCATTTGAATAGAAAAAGTTATCCTGTTATTAAAGCGTGGCAAAATTATTTAATCACCTCCCGTTCTTTATTTCCTATTTAAATTGAAGTAGAGTACAGCATTTGGGCCACGGGCCACCATTAAAAACGCCCAATATTTCTGAACTTCTTGGCAGCACCGTCAAAACTGTTTTATACAATCACGGTAATGAAAACGTATTGTGTTAAATAACGTGATGTTTTGAAGATAATTCTTACTAGCTCATCCCATTGGATATGAAAGGGTGTATCTGCCACTTTGTAAAGTGGCAGATACACCCTTTCATATCCAAGTGGAAGAGTTAAGCTTCGCAGTCACACTTAAAGAAAGTAGGCATAATTCAAGGCTGGACCAACAAATATAATCAAATAAAACCTTGAGCAATGGCTGAGCTTCATTGATCATTGCGGTAGAGAGAAGGGGTGCATGTAATATGTGTTGTAATATGTGTTCATCATCATTCATTCATCGTATAGACTGGACGAATTTTCGAATTATGTGAATCCTAGAAGCTTTTTGAATTAAAGTTGGGAACCTAACTTTTTAACATAATTAGGTCCGCTGAACACGTTTAGCCCGGTTCTAAAGCTGAATTGTGAGTTTTAGTTTGTCTAATTAGCATATTCAAAATGGCTGCCAATAGCATATTATGTAAAAAATAGCCATTGTTATCGTGTAGGACTATAAAATTATTGGGAATATGTTTTTTAATGAATATTTAATCTCGACAGGCGATGAATACTTTGCTATACATGAATAGTGTGTACATCCCATTTTTTAAAGAAAAAGACAAAAAAAACATAGATACAAGTATACATGATATAGTTGGTAAAAAAATACAACAAAATAATATTAATTTATGTAGGAAGTGATATTGTAGATTAACGTAATTTTTTAGAGGGATGGAAAAATTGACATTGTCTTTCACATTATTGCCCACAGAGTAGTCAAATTTAGCTAT
The DNA here is from genome assembly GCA_964017125.1 of Flabesymbios commensalis. Lineage (NCBI taxonomy): Eukaryota > Metazoa > Annelida > Polychaeta > Terebellida > Flabelligeridae > Flabesymbios > Flabesymbios commensalis. The sequence continues at coordinate 73,518,554 of OZ024906.1, read as the reverse complement.
ATCAATATATTTAATATCAATAGAAAGCTACTGATACAAGCTTTCACATGGATGTGAAATATTTTTCGTTCGATCATTGACACATGCACAAGAGAGCTCCACGTTGGTATTAATTTTACTTATTTGTCATACAATTTCAAATAGTCAGCATACTTTTCACCCAGCTGATTTTCGTATGTAATATATGTTTAGTTTCAAACATGTTCTAGGGCTATTGTTGCATTAATAAACAAACAATGAGCTATTTTAACATATCACACACTTTTTTGGTAGGATGTAAAATTTGCCTCCTTTTCTTTTGGCTTGGGAAAATTGACCGTGTTTCACATTTTCGCCCAATAAGTACCCAAATTTAAAAATGTACCAACATCCTTGATAATACTTGAAGGGCTTTAACGTGGTTACATAATATTTTCTTTCTGTTAGATAAAACAAAGCGCTAAGTTTGTATTTTATTCCTCCATTTGAACAATTTCCAACGTTTTTTAGTGAATACCAGCAGGACTTCTCGCTCATGTTAATTTTATATGGTATAGATGTTTGCTATTACTTCTACATTCTCTAGATCCATCTGTCAAATGTGACCTTGATCACTGAAGGACTGATCACCACTTTAAAGTGATCTCAGCAACTACAAAAGTGATCTTGGCCACAAAAAAAAGTGATTACAAACATTTTAAAAGTTATCACAGCCACTTCAAAAGTTATCTTGGCCAGTAAAGAAGTGATCACATTCACTTTAAAAGCTATCTCAGCCGCTACAAAGGTGATCTTGGCTACTGAAGAAGTGATCACAGCAACTTTAAAAGTTATCTCAGCCACAACAAAAGTGATCTTCGCCACTGAAGAAGTGATCACAGTAACTTTAAATGTTATCTCGGCCACTACAAAATTTATATTGGCCACTGAAGAAGTGATCACAATCACTTTAATAGTTATCTCAGCCTCTACAAAGGTGATCTTTGCCACTAACAAACTGGTGTCTGTCACTGATAAAATTATCTAAGCCACTACATATTGTTCTTGACCAATGAAGAAGTGAGCACAGCGGTTTTAAAAGTTATCTCAGCTACTACAAAATTTATCTTGACTACTGAAGATGTGATCACAGCCACTTTGAAAATTATTCAAACCACTACTAGAATGATCTTGACCACTGAGGAAATGATCACAGCCACTAAAAAAGTTATCTCAGCCACTACAAAATCTTGACCAATAAAGAAGTGACCACAGCAACTTTAAAAATTATCTCAGCCACTACAAAGGTGATCTTGCCCACAAAAAAAAACTGGTGTCAGCCACTGATAAAGTTATCTAAGCCACTACAAAGTGATCTTGGCCACCGAAGAAGTGATCAAAATCACTTTGAAAATTATCTAAACTAATACACAAGTGATCTTGACCACTAAAGAAGTGATTACAACCACTTAAAAAGTGATCTCAGCCACTACAAATGTGATATGGCCACGGTAGAAGTGATCACAACGACTCGAAAAGTTATCTCAGCCACTACAAAAGTAATCTTGGCCAATAAAGAAGTGACCACATCCACTTTAAAAGTTATCTCAGCCACTATAAAGGTGATCTTGTCCACTGAAGAAGTGATCACAGCAACTTTAAATGTTATCCCAGTCACTACACAAGTTATATTGGCCACTGAAGAAGTGATCACAGTCACTTTAAAAGTTAACTCATCCACTACGAAGGTGATCTTGGCCACTAACAAACTGGTGTCAGTCACTGATAAAGTTATGTAAGTCATTACGTAGTGATCATGGCCAATGAAGAAGTGAGCACAGGGACTTTAAAAGTTATCTCAGCCACTACAAAAGTTATATTGGCCACTGAAGAAGTAATTACATCCACTCTAAAAATTTATCTTAGCCACTACAAAGGTGATCTTGCCCACTAAAAAACTGGTGTCAGCCACTGATAAAATTACCTGAGCCACTAGTGATCTTAGACACTGAATAAGTGATCAAAGCTCTTTGAAAATTATCTAAACCAATACACAAGTGATCTTGACCACCGAAGAAGTGATTGCAACCACTTAAAAAGTGATCTCAGCCACTACAAATGTGATATTGGACCCTGTAGAAGTGATCACAGTCACTTTAAAACTTATCTCAGCCACTACAAAAGTCATCTTGGCCACTGAATAAGTGTTTTATTCCCATGGTCTATATTGTCTGCTTGTCACATGACAAATACATGACCAGTATCACCAATCACATCAACACCTAAAACAAAACGTGGCTGCATTTGTTCCCATTATTCACTATATTTACATGAGCAGCTACCAAATGATCATTTATTTTAGTACTGCAAGAACAAGTATAAATGTTATGCAGAACACCCTATTATGGGTGAGTCAACGACAAATTTGGCAGAAGCATCTATTCAGGCCTTGGTCTGGAGGATTTCCAATGGGCATTTAAATTTTAATTAACCAAATTTATTACCCTAATTAGCCTTATTGACCCTCCCCCCCCCCACCCCCTAATTAGGGCCAATAAATCTTCTCCATTGTAAAAACACCATACGTGCCTACGTGATAAGTAAGAAGGCTTCCGAGCGGACATATGATGAGCGACAGGTTATCTAGCATTTGTCAAATCACGATGCCATTAATTATGTTCTAATGTCACACTGAGCCATATTTGTACTAGTGGGAGAAACTATTTTGAGCAGCTTGACTGCACCACAGTTTTATGTGCATATATTATGTCACAAACGAAATAACTGGCGGCCATTTTGTATTTTAGCTCAACAAATGTAACATTTTTGTGCTAATTAAAACATATGTATTCTCTGATCATAAAAAGACAAGTTTGGACAGCAGAAAATTATTTCTAACATGATTGAAAGTGAAGATAATGTAGAAATACGATTTACTATGTGATCTCGGCGGCCATTTTGAAAAATGTTAATTTAGACACTTTCCCCAAAGAAATTTTTGGTAAACTTATTTTCCCTGTGAAATACATGTCCTAATGATTTCAAATTTGCCAAAAAAAACTTTTGAAGTAGTTTTGTTGAATCTGAGAGCTTTACTGACTATAATGCAGGTGTCATTATTCGACCATTCACTGGGTCTACAGAGGCTCAAAGATACAAATGATGATCATATGAGACATAGGCTTACTCAGCAATCAATGTTGTCTAGCCTGGGTCTATACCCCTAGGCCTGACGTTACAATTAGGTCCAAACATCTAAATAGTAGGCCTAAGACTGGGCCTACAGCAATGTATGTGTATAACAGTGTAGGTCCTACCGGTATTTTATATAAAAATAAGCCTACTAAATGTTTAACTTGGCAGCCATTTTGTTTATGCTAATTATGTACTAAACAGGGCCAATCGCATTCAGCATACATTAATTATGCTAGAAAAACATGTTCCCAATAATTTTCATATGGTTACACATAATATAAAGTTCATATGTATAGGTAAATGAAAATAATGTTTGAAAAAAGTGTGCTAAATCATAAATTTGGTCGCCATTTTGCTATGCTAATTAGATAAACAAAAACTCAAAATTCAGCTTGGGAACCGGCTAATCGTGTTCAGCATACCTTAATTATGTGAAAGAGTTGGGTTCTCAAATTTTACTCAAAAATGCTTCTAGGATTGTATAGGAGCTCATTTTCCAAAAAATCGTCTAGTCTAGTAGGAATATGGGTTTGACTTTCGTTCAAGAACCAGATATATTTAATCCGTTTCAACAACCGTTTTTATTGATATATCAAATATATATCACATTTAACCTACTTAATTATGATACGGGTATCTTTCAAAATGATTGATTCCACTAAAATGGTTATTGATCTGATTATTGTTTTCGTCCCGAACGTGATCTAATTAATATGTTGAGAACCACTAGTCTGAATCCCTTCGGAATTTATATGCAAGTACTTAATTATCTCCTGGCCTCGAAATGAAAATGTTTTAGTTGCTGCTCAGTGATTTTTGACAAAAATTGCTATTGTTTTTTATTTGGTCAGTAAAATACGTTCAAAAAGTAGTTTTTTATGTATATTAGGTGGGCTACACTCCCATTTTTACCCACTTGACTTTGTGGGTGAAAACTGATCACATTGTGTCTGTACTTTGATAAATGACGATGGGCCAATACCAGGTCAAATTGGAATCCCCCCCCCCCCGACCAACCAATACCATTCCAGCAAACACAGGGCATTTACACAATGCTGTTTCAATGTTGGGCCAGCGTCGAAGATGCAGAGCCAGCATTGAAACAGCATTAAGTGGATGAGCGTCGAAGACGCAGGGCCAACATTGAAACAGCATTGAGTGGATGCCCCGTGTTTGCTGGATGGCGGTGTCGTTTTTGAATTCCTGTGAAACGTGGGAGCTGATTGGCTCAGACTGTCATATGACGCCTGACGTTGGCACACTGCCATTATCCAGAAATAGTTCCAACGCCCCCAGTGATTCAGCTGAGTGATGGCGGCTTTCTTTAGGTAGATCTCACCTTTACTAAGCATGTGGGAAATTATAGTAATTGAGTTTTGATTGATATACCATTATAATTATAATTATGTATACATTGAACTTGTGTTAGTCACGGTTCGGTGCTTTTTTTTGGATTAATAAATAATTTATAATAATTTATAATTTGATCATATATATTTTTTTATTTTTGATGATTCCCGTCTGGACCGAAAGTTGGTTTACGGTGGTGGTCGTGCCTCTACAGTGCTTCAACCTGTTCAAAGAACCCCTTAACATATGCTAAAAAAGTAGTTCATAGTCTGACTTTGAGTGTTCGGTGCAGATAGCTTTTCAGAGAAAGAGCATGTTTATAAACTCTCAACGTTCGAACATCATATATCGAGGCACTCTAACTTCACGTGCTTTCTTTTACTCAAGTGTTAATGACTACCTGCATGCTACGGCAGAGGTGACAATGTGTACAGTATGAAGGTGTCAGAATGCACAGATTGTATGGCTGCTCTCAGGGGAGTTGAAATGGCTCATGAAAGAGCAGGTCCCGTGACCAGAGGGGGTGGGGTGGGGGAGTAAATGTAAAAGAGTGGTCTTTGGTCTGATATCTGATTAACCCTCATGCCTTTACCGTTTTACTACGACGCTGCCTCGACATTGAACCAACATTGGTTCAATGTATCGCGTTTGCTAGGATCCCAGCAAAACGCGACACACTGAACCAATGTCGTTTTGATGTTGGCCCATCGTCTCCAACTCTGGGCCGACATTAACAGAAGTGGCGAAGCTGTCGCAATTCGCATTTTTTGCGAATTTAGGCCTAATGCTTAATTTTGCGACTATAAGGTATTTTTAATATTGCTTTTTTTTGCCATTCATTTATTTTGCTACTGGCTATAGGCCTACGTCACTTTTGCTACGTCAATGTTTTTGGACACCCCTACATTAAATCGGCATTGGCTCAGCGTCTCCATGATCGAGTACTCTGCACCAAAAATATATCTGCATTGCGTTGTCATTGCCTATTTATATATTGCAGATATGTGTAGCTTTGAATAATATACGCATCTTTACTGCGTCAGTTGCCTCCTTTGTTTTAAATCTATAACCCTGAGCGCTAATCACCTCAGTTGTTGCCACAACACGGAGCTCCAGCAAAAACGAGCCAATATTGATTTAATGCTGGCCCACCGTCTGCGATGCTGGCCCAACATCGGGTTAATGTCTGGGATTAGCATTTCCCAGCAAACACAATTAGACGCTTAGTCAGTGTTGCTTCAATGCTGGTGCAGCGTCGCAGACGCTGTACCAGCATTGAAGCAGCACTGGCCGGACGTCTCGTGTTTGCATGGATTAGCATTAGGCCAGCCCTGGCATTATTTCGCCGTGCAAACCCATAAGGCAGCATCTGCTCACTTTACGAGTGAGCAGATACCGCCTCTTGGCTTCGCAGAGCGGCTTCGGCGCACACGAGTTCGTGCAAGCGTGCTCCCACGCGGCAGCGTCGTCATGGTAACGGCGGGCGGAGCGGGACCTGGGGCGTCAGCGAGCCGGCACATTATGTATTATTTATTATATTTTGTCCCGAATGGCTTCCGCGTATATGACCGGTCCGTGTATGTCTATATGCTGCAGGACCCCATACCTACAACGGTGTCCACAGGCGTTTCCAGTACCGTGCTACTTGAAGTTACTTCGTGCAAGGAAAATAAAATCAGATTTTCCTTGCTTCGTGTTATTAGTTTTAATGGAAAAGACTTAACTAAAATGCGCTTTCTTATTACTAGATACGACTTCAGCGCAGACGTTGTCAAAATATCGGGGTGGTGAACGTCCATAATCCAAAGCCGTGTTGTATGCAAATTAGAATTTAATAACCTGATAACCGGGACTCGTGCGTGAGAAATGGCTAACTGATCATTGACAACGACAATAGAATTTGCCATTATATTAATCTCATTGACGTAGAACACGCAGTGGTCCATGCGTGTGCGTCTGACAATAGCTTTGTAATTGTATTTTCTTATTTTTGCCCTTTTTTTGCAGGTGGAATATTGTAATGTGAGAAATATTTTACAGTTATTGAAATGTTCAACATTTTCAAAGGGGTTTATATTCATTTGTTACAAACATGGAACCCTAATTAATAAGTCGTTGACTTAAGTGTCGGGAATATAACAACAACAACAACAACAACAACAACAACAACAACAACAACAATAACAACATCATCATAAACAACGACAATACCAACACTAACAACAAGAGCACACAATGGCCCGCCGCCATTATTGAACTTAAAGTTATTGCGCCACAAGTGAAAATATTGACTCAAAATGCAAAAAATCGCGATAAATCGGCCATTTTGAATTTTTTCAGCCGTTATCGAATTTGTCCTAGAACTGCTTATTAGTAACATGCATAACAGATTTGAGCAGGATAAATGAAAAACGTTTCATGTTATCGCGCCCACAAGGTCAAATTATTGATGTAAAAAGCGAAAAATCGCAATAAATCGGCCATTTTGATTTTTTTCAGCCATTATTGAACTAGTCCGAGAACTGGTCATTTGTAACACGTATAACAAATTTGGGAAAAATACATGAAAATTTTTTTGAAGTTATCGTGCCCACAAGGTCAAATTATTGACGTAAAATGCAAAAAAATCGCAAGAAATCGGCCATTTAATTTTTTTTCAGCTATTATCAAACTTGTCCGAGAATTGCTTATTAGCAACATCAAGACTATATAAACATATTCTTGGTAACATGCATAACAAATTTGAACAGGATACATGTTAAACTTTGCAAGTTATCGCGTCCACACGTTCAAACCGACACAGATGCTGATGCCTATATCGACGCCGACGACGCCGAACTTCAATTGCAAAGCCCACCTTTTTAAATTAAAATTGAAAGGTGGACTAAAAACAACAATACCATCAACAACAAGGTTATGGAAGGTTATGTTTTATCCAACATAATACCATTCGATGTTGAGGAGATACGGTTTAATGATTTTTTTGCACAAGTGATCTAAACCCCCCAGGAGAACCTCCTGAGGATGGTGAGATGATTGAGTTGACACTGTCCTCCAGACACAGGATTCGAAATTCGAGCCCTGGCGGTCTGAGGCCGAGCACGCTACCTCTCGGTCACGGAGGCTTCCCACAATACTGACTTTCACACGTTGATGGGGAAGAAACATTTTTGTTTCTTTCAAACCGCCGAGACCGGGAACCGAACCCCGAACTCTGGCGTGAAAGGCAGCCGTGCTAACCACTACCCTAGGGCCCCCGTCCGTGAATTACGAAGCATGTGAATCGTGGCGAGTATGCAGGTGCCACAATGTCACTGAACAGGGATAAGTCACTCCATTTAGTCATTATCAGCCGGTATCCCAGTGAACACGAAACGTTGATCCAATGTTGGGTCAATGATGGCCTACCGTCTGCGAAGCTGGCCCAACATTGACCAAACAATGAGTCAATGTCTCGTGTTTACTGGGATGGTTATACTATTGCAGCATTGGGTGAATGGCTCTTGTTTGCTGGGTACCAGCAGATAAAAACACTGCCGTGGAAATAAATACCCACTAAATACCTACCTTGAAGAAACAATGTCTTAAGGACATCTCATGATAATAAAGATTTATAAGGATAGATATAGATAGATAGATATCTCATTGAGATCACAATGCCTGCACTCATAAACATACGTCATTTCAATCAACATAAAAGTAGATTTGTAATATTAAGCTTAAACAATTAAAATTACAAAAAAACGTAAAGTTTACTAGTTAAAGTGATTTGTAAGTATTTGTTTTATTGGAGGGGAAATATCAGTAACGCTAGCAGTTATAAAGGGAGAAAAATATGTTAACCCTTTGACTTCCAGGCCGGGGTGCATACCAGGATCCAGATATACTGGTGTAGGAGTTCTATTTTTCGTCATTTGAAGCTGGAATTGCTAACGCAATTTCCAGCTTCAAATGACGAAAAATACATAAATGTAGTATATATTTGACGAAAATTTGTGTCATTTTATGGTTACGTTCATTGACGAATGACGACGGAAATTTCCGTCATGTATGGTAGTGAAAAGGTTAATAACAATTGAGAATAGATGATAATTATGGTTGCGCGTATCACAGTCGAAATATACATGACTACACGTTGATACACAACGGTTCCATTAAACATGCAAAACATTCAACCCCTAGATCTCTGAGCTATTCGATTTCAATTTTCAGTCACGTGAAGTTGTGTCTCGCTACCGGGAAACACAACTGCAATTGACTGAAAATGTATGAGATTTGTGAAGTCCCGATATATATCAGTGTTTCGATATCTAAAACAGATTTTATTTTTAACAACTAGTTATGCAGGTGCCAATAAAAACACAGAATGTTTTTGGCTTTGCAGAGCAGATCAGTTTTGATCTATCAGAAACCTGAGTTTTTCGTCTATAATTTAACAGTGATTTTTAGCTTTTTTATTTGCCCCCTTTATTGGCTAGAAATGCATATGTTCCGATTCAAATTGTGCATAATTATATGACTGATTTCTACCCACATGAAGTTGTGGTTCGCGGTAGTGAGACACAACTTCATGTGGGTGAAAAAATAAATTATAGCGTAGCGCTTTAAGGGTTAAGATGCCACGCAAAAACCAAGAAGTAAACTGAAATATATAAGGAGTATCGTCTGGAAGACGGTTAATGTCTGATACATTATACTATTAGTTCACTGGCGAGTCGCTTCTGGGAGTCGAATCACTTATCAGTTTAATTTAGTCCCAGCAACTGTTAGTAGTTTAGTATAAGAGGCCTGCTTCAATTATTTCATTATCGATATAGCCCTACAATAATATCAGCGACACCAGAGGCTCGGTCTACATTATACGGTGACTGTGTTTTGCTCATAGATTCTATTAGCATCGTAAAAAACTGCGCTCGATTCTTGGGACCTACCCATTTCATATTAGTTTATATTACCACGGGAGGCCTGCTTGCATTCAATTATGGTGTCATCACCTCCTGTATTTTCACGTCGAGTCTAATTTGCTGGACACACAGATCGCATCGAGTGCTAACTATTAATTTATAGTATCGGCTTACTTGTAAAGTAAGCAGGTACTGGCTTTCGGCTTTGCATTTCACGTCGAGTCTAATTTGCTGGACACACAGATCGCATCGAGTGCTAACTAATTTATCGTATCTGCTTACTTGTAAAGTAAGCAGATACTGGATTTTTGGCTTTGCACGGCAGCATATTAGATTGACCGTGATGACAAAACAGTAAAAACTATTATTTTAGGTTTACGTAGGCCTAAACGTATCTGAGCTATAGTAAAGTACTTCAAGCTAATACCTACTAGTGACATTAAATATTTTTGTCTGTGAAAGTAATATAGAGAAACCAATGCACCACGTCAAAATTTCATCATACGTGTATTTTATGATTTTATTTCTATGATGATGATAAGTAACTGTTACCCCCATTCGTGGCGATCCTCATTCAATCATCGATTCCTTTCAGATTCAAGCTGCTCTTTACCCATTACTTTAAAAGCTTACAGACATCACATCGATTTTCGTCCTTTGAAATGTCACAGCCACATTACACAATAACACGAGATTTTGATCCAGTGCTGGTTTTTTACCGGTCCATCGTCTGCAACGCTGGCCCAACATTAGACAAGCATTGAATCAACGGCTCGCATTTATTGGGATATAGACGCTTTCATAGTTTATCCGTGCATGGTAATTGCAGCTTAGTAAATTTGGCCATAATTTGCGTGATATAACAATGAGCAAACAATCCTACCGTGTTCTTTAATACGAAAGGGTGTATCTGCCACTTTGAGAAGTGGCAGATACACCCTTTCGTATTGGGAAGAGATTATCCAGAAAGATGTTTAGGCCTATATAGCCTACATTCCCCAGTTTATTGAACGCTTCATATTATAGAGGGTATTACACTCGTGTCACCAGTGTCTCTACTAAATTCAGACGTACTGTGACACTCACTGATAAGTGTAATGGCTGATTATCATAAACTCACATAGACAAATTAAAAGTGCAGGTCGATTCTGGAACATTTCGTCCCCTTGGATGTGAAAGGGTGTATCTGCCACTTTACAAAGTGGCAGATACACCCTTTGATATCCAACGGGACGATTTATCTGTAACTAAAACATAGTTACGTATTTAAACCTTCATCCACAAGTTATCTAATATTTTTATTGTCTCGCTACCGCGACCCAAATTACCCATATTATTGTTTAATTTCAGAGCAAATATTTTCAAAACCTGATATTTGAACAGACATTTTATTTCCAATTTAACCTGCTTCATAAAGGATTATAGTCGTGAATTAATGGTAAAGGATTATCGGTAAATCTAGGGTTAACTTGGCACGACATGATTGATTGAAGGTAAAATATATGACCGTTTTTCATCATGTTGATAATATTATGATATGTGGAGTAGGCCTATAGTTAAAAAAACTAGGTTCCGGCGAGGCTCGAACTCGCGACCTTCTGCGTGTTAGGCAGACGTGATAACCACTACACCACGGAGCCACATGCGGTGTAGAACATGCTCAGCACGAGTGATCAGATATATGCTCTGGTGAATGGAACAGCTGTTATATTTAATGGTAAAGATAGATTCTAATCCTTTCAACGCGGGGACCGTCTTTAGACGTCAGAATCTGACGTCCATATACGTCAGATTCTGACGTCTAAAGTCGATCATCGCACTGAAAGAATTAAAATATATTTATAATGGCCATAAACCCATGACATAGGTACTCAAATGAAGCGGAAAGAGCTAAATAGGACATTTATGATGATTTCAAATTGAAAAAAATTGTTCAGCGCTGTAAGGATTATGGTCGGCCTCGGTGACTCATTCGGTTCTGCTGTGGCTCACAACTAACGCCCTTAAATGCATACCATACATCACCCTTTAACTCTTCCCCATCGACTTTAACGCTTTGCTATCACCATTTAGCGCTTCATGATTGCCTATTAGCGCCTCCTCATCGTCTATAGACGTCAGATTCTGACTTCTGAAGACGGGCCCTCGCTGAAAGGTTTACAACAGTATGATAATCAAATTCAACCCAAATTATATTGATGACACAAAAAATGATGGTGCTGTTGGCAAACAACAAACAAGTAACGTTAATAATGACCTCTATTCATATCCTACATCTAAAATTATTAATAGTGTTGACATGGAGAAAAATATGTATTTTAATATCTATATTCTGCGTTTTAAAGAGTGAATACCAGTGGATAAAGGGTAGTATCGCTATCTGGGTATCAAAGGGTGGTATTTGATGCTTTGACAAGTATTGACAAATACGACCCTTTAAGCCTGAGGCGACGATATCTCGTCACAACAAGGTAATAGCACATACTAATTTCGCTAATTTCAAATTGATAAGGTAACACAATAAAATAAATATACCCAATACAATACTTGATGTCATAAATAGTAAGGCAAAACAGATCGCAGGCCCATACCTATACACCTAACCCTTAAAGCGCTATAAGTTATATTATTTAATATTTTACCCATCTGAAAGTGTGTCTCGCTGTCGCGATCCACAACTTGAGACCAAAATATATGCCAACCTGGCACATTGAATGCTCATACTTCGTTCAAATTCCGTGGTTTAAAGGAGAAATCAAACGGCTGAAATCGACGTGATTTGCACTTCCAAGCACATCATCGCTTTTTGTACTCACAAGGATTACTTTTAGTACTCGTAAGGTTAACCCTTTCAGTGCGGGTTCCGTCTTTACACTTCAGAATCTATACGTCAAAAGACGTCAGATTATGACGTTTAAAGAAGGTCCCGGCACTGAAAGAATTAAAATGTATAACGGCCGTAGACCCATAACATTAGGCATTCAAATGATGTTAGCAAATGGATCTAACTCAGACATTTATGATGATTTCAAATTGAAAAAACAAACATTTTGGTCTCCGTCGTTTATACAAAAATATTTCGGCGCTGAAGGGTTAAGTGACTGAGTTTACAGCAAACCTGATACGTTAAACCAATGCCGATTTAATGTTTGCCCGCCGTCTCCGACGTCGGCCCAACATTAAATCGGCATTGATTTAACGTATCGTGTTTGCTAAGTATCTCGTTGGCTTGACACACAGCGCACCGGCGAGAGAGCCATTAACATAATCGGCGCATGCACATACACGCCGAGATATACCTGCAATGCGGCACACTGCGTCATAATACTAGCTGTCACCCAGCAACCATCGAACCAATGCTGTTTTAATGTTGGGCTAGCGTAGCAGACGGTGGGCCAACATTGAAACATCGCGGATTCAATAACACGAGATATTTAACCAATGCTGTTTTAATGCTGGGACAGCGTCGCAGACGGTTTGATGGGTGGTATATCCGCATAGATTTGGCATGCATTTCAGAGAGTTTTTCATCTACAAAGTAACATGTAGGCCTAATTTTTATATTTGACTGCAAGTGTTAGAAGTGTCAGTTCTACACCATGTGTTACCTCGCTATTACACTTTTAAAACAGATAATATGGTCAAATTCACGTCTCTGTTACCTTCTGAAGAACAGTCTGTGTTACGAAAACTCGCTCAATTCTCATATCTACGTCATTTCTAGTTATACAATAGAGTTCATTTTCCCCACTTGATTGTCACTTTATTGTATCACTCTTCACGCATAATATTTGTATCCTTGATAACCACGCTGTACTTCTTTATATGTATGCACAAAGATTGTAAATCTATTGCTGTCTATTGCTGTCGAGCTGAATAAAGTTAACTAGTCATATACATATAGCTCTTCGTGGGTGGCTTTTGTTAACAATATACCGTCGCCTCGGAGCTAAAGGATCCTATCTGCCACTCTAACGAGTGTCAGATAGGATCCTTTAGCTCCGAGGCGACGATACATTTAATATAATCAGCACCTAATTAGAAATGCATGGCGTGAGCTTTGTTTTGTCGGGCGGCGCTGCTTGCATGCAAAATAATGATCGGGATACTTTTGAACAACGCGTACCGTCCTCCCTGAGGGCCAATACCGGCCTAATGTCTGGCCAACGTCGCGAATGCTGGCTTTACGTCTGGCCGATCGTCTTTGCCGTCGGATTGTGACAGTTTCAGATTACCCCAGTCTGTTCACATTATAGCCATGGTACTATAATCCGATCCCGGTTCAATAACGGTCACTGCGCCCGGTGACTGTGCCCATTGAACACGAGGTGTTCACCCAATGTTGAGTCAATGCTGGCTCGATTCCCAGTGCCGATCACTCCTCTACCAGACCAATATACCGCCATGCAAAGCCAAAATGCAATATATGCTTACTTCACAAGCCAGCAGATACTGCCCTTTGGTGTTGCACGAATGTACACATGCACCAGCAAACACATTTATTTTAACCAAGTTGGCTTTGCGTTCGTTTGGCGTCGTATACAGTGGACCAACATTGAACCAGCATTGGAACATCATCTTGTGTTTACAAGGATATGTCCAGAATCACTCTTGGCAGAGTGTGACTTGTCAGCTATAACATTTATAGTGGTTTAATATACAAAGGATAATGTGACAATGATCAGACAAGCTTCACCAAAGTAAATAAGGGTTTGCATAAATGATGAGACCCTTTTCTTCACCAATTCTGTGAAACTCAATAGCCTTGACCTCCAATATATTCACCGAGCTAGCTGATACAGTGAAGTATGGGAGAGGGGGTCTTATATATATATAACATTATTTTCACCGAGTAGGGTTTCCGGTGACGTCACTGCGTTTCAAAGAATACAAGTATGGTACTCCACTCCAACCAACCCAGCAAACACGGGACATTCAACCTATCCTGTTTCAATATTGTCGAAGATGGTGGGCCAACATTGAAACAGCATTGGGTAAATGCCACGCGTTTGCTGGAAATCACAGGTTTCATTTCGTCAAGTTATACATAATAATAAAATAACGTGGTCAAGAGTAGAGTACCATACGTGACATATTCCGCAGGCGCTGTCATAATATATTTTTACAGGAATCTGGGACAGCTATTTTCAACATTCAAACTTTACTACTCGTCCCAAGTGACTTTTAGAAAATTATTACATGTCAAATGCTTTATCAATTTAACAGTGAACAGCCCAAAAGTAGGCAACATTCAAATCAGTTAAAAAGATTATGTGCTAATTATTTTCTAACAGTCATGTCTATTTCACTTTTTTTTCAGTGACATCCGGGGTTGTTATCTCTGGTTATGAAAAGAGATGATCATATGATATAACTTTGTTCATTAAATGATATTACATCCACATGAATTTAAAATGTTCGCACAAAGCTACTAATTACCGTTATAAATGTTATGTATGACATAATAATATTTTTTCTCAACAGGGCAATCAACCCAGTTGTTACACAGTTACATGAACACGCCTAATTTATGATGTGTCACGCATATTTGATGCTATTTTTTAGCTTTTAAATTATTATTTGTACATAATACGAGTTCGGAATTTTTTCTTGGAAATAAGACACAATAATAAAATGATCTTTGCAACAGCAAAGTAGATAAATAACGCCCAGTCGTTATGACGTCATCTCCCCAGCAAACGAAAGTTAAAAAATGTTGCTTTAATGTTGGGCCAGCGTCGAGGACGGTGGACCGAAATAAACGCAACATTGGGCCAATGAGATGAGAAACACAAATGCTAGTGATCGCTATAATGCTGATTAACCCTTTAAGCCCTCACGATGCATTAAAGCATCATTCTAAATCCCTGAAAACAGACTTGATTTTCCAACAACCAGGGGTTTTTTTTAATGAAAATTTCCATCAAACTAGTTTACTAATACATGGTAATTTTCTTTCATTTCTCACCTACTTCAAATCATCTTTATCCACTACAAGTCGAGAATTGCGACAGCAATTCGCGGCTTGTAGTGGATGAAGATGACAATGGTATATTCAGGCTTGAAAGGGTTAATTAAATAATGATCAGTCGACGGCAAACCTTCTTTATTATGACAGCAGGATGTGACCGCCAATTACAGAAGGTAGACCACGTTAACCCAACAAGCGCTACGTCATTTACAATTTAAATTTTCACCCACTAGAAGTTGTCTCTCGCTGCTGCGACCACGTACAACTTCAAGTGGGTGAAAATACTGACATGAGTACAATCTGAATCGAAATAATACGCAAATCTAGCATAATTGATACTCATTTCTCCATCAGATTTTCTTGTTTGAGACACAAATAAAAAGGGTGAAAACGGCTGTGAGCCTGGTTAGCACTTTGACCTTTGAAGCGTTTTTTTTTCATTTTGAAATCATCATAAATGTCTCAGTTAGCTCTTTTCGTTTCATTCAAATACAGGTTTTGTTATGGGTTTATGACAATTATAAATATACCAATTCTTGCAGTGCGGAGATCGACTTTAGACATCAGATTCTGACGTCTAAAGTCGATCTCCGCGCTGTAATGGTTAAGGGTTGACATTATATCGGTGGTTATATTATGAGGGCAAAACAATACCAACCCAGACATATTCAGCGTAGAACAGGGAATGAGCCAAAACATTCCTATGGTAGGCCCATGCTGGAAGGCAGTCAAATTTTGTGTGGATATTGCTCCAATGCTAGTTTAATGTCTGCGACGGTGGCATACATTAAACCGGCATAGGGTCAATGATGACGACTGGCTTTCTATATAGCAAACACGATGCGTGGGGAATTGATGATGGCCACACGCCTCTAGAGAGGAGCTAGCGAGCATATTGTGAGCGACTCTACTTACAAGTGTATCATAAAACCTAAGTGTAGCCTGAAACTAATAATGTCATGTTATGTAACTTAGATATCAGTTATTAATCTAGCAATGTAATGTTCATATGCATATAGGCCTAATTAGTGTGTATAAGAACACAGTTGCAACTCTTTGCAGTGCAAGATAAAGGGCATGGTATTTCTTACCGCCAATGCCGTGTCGGCTGATTTGGAAGCCATTTAGATGCTTCAGCCCAAGTCTCGTATTCCACCCCTAATTTGAATAGCAACTGAATGACAGCGGTGATTGGTCGATCTCGTCATGTGACAGGCAAAACTCTAAACATGGTTACATAGCCTTAACGTGGAATTCAATTACTTGAACATCACTCAGTTTCAACAAAAATTAATATAATTGTACAACGCGATGGCATGTCTCAAAAATCGGAAAAGGTACACTCACACTCTAACGCTATATCTGCTTACTTTTGGCCCTGTACTGCAGTATATATATAGGATTAAATTTACACCGATTTTACCAACTATCGGTTATTGCAGTAGAGGGGTATACTAACAGGTTATCTTCGGTATAATCAAAGAGGGTTAACACACAAATACTTGGAAATTTACTGAATCCATGTGCCATTTAAAGTGAAAAACACAGTTAGATCTGACTGTTATCACGAGTGTGTATATTAGTATATTGTCTCTTCGTCTCATTGGATATGAAAGGGTGTATCTGCCACTTTGTAAAGTGGCAGATACACCCTTTCATATCCAAGGGGACGAATTATTGATATTTGATATCATGATGATCACTCTCCATCCATTTTCATAATTATCCACTAATTGCGAATTTAATAGGCTATATACGGTATACGGGTTAACACGTGCAGATGTATGGGTGTTAAATAGATGGATACCAGAAAAACCGGACATTTACTCTATTTGTTTTAACGGTAGTTAAGTTTATTTATCACGGTAACTACCAGTAACTAAGTATAGTTAAGTTAAGTTGGTGATATTTAAGAGTGTTTAGGGATATTTAAGGGATTAATTTAATGACATTTAAGGTTCCTTGATGATATTTAAGGATATTTAAGGGTACTTAATAGGTCTTAAGGGTACATGATGATATGTTTTACATGATAATTTAAGGGTTTGTAACGTGTGTAAGGGTACTGAATGACATTTAAGGGTTTTAAGCATATGTAACACCATGTGTAAGGAATATTAGGGTATTTAAGAGTTTAAATACCGTTTTTGGTATATTTGGTAGTACAAATATTTGCTTACCATATCTATTGGGACAAAAACTCTATTTTTGTCTCGAGGGTCGAGGGGGGTTGTGTTCGAGGGTCAATGGTAGAGAGTTGTGTGTCGAGGATGTCGAGGGGGTTATGTAGATAACCCTAAATTGGTCATTCTGCAACATAAACTGAACACTCAAATTGAAAAAAACCCATTTCAAATGGAAATCAGGCTCTATAGCTGCTGGCAACGTTATATCAATATATATCAATTTTTATTTATATCTTTGGCCACATTGAAAAAAGATCTCATTTTAACATAGGTTAATATTCTTTAATATACTGTGACGATTAAATATTTCGTTAAATAAAATATATATTTACATTGCTGGCCACATTGCAAGATTATCACATTTTAATATGCTGTAATATTGATGTTCAATATATTGTATGATAATAAATTGATAATAGTAGGCTATATATATAGCCTAAATAGGCCAGACCTAATTAGTCTGTACTGCTCTGCAAAGCCAAAAGACAGTATCTGCTCACTTGTAAAGTGAGCGAATACTGCCTTTTGGCATTGCACGGCAGTATAGAGAACCTCACCAGTATGGATACCATAACAACATTGAACTAATGTTGTTTCAATATTTTACGGCATCATTTCATAATATAAAAATGTCCCTATCGTTATTATTTTTTCTTAACTCTGACGTCACTTCAAAGCATATGTGTCGTTCTGGATCCAGATATTCAGATTATCTAATGACTCCGTTCACCATGTATAAATTAATTAGAAAAAGCATGTTATATTTTTCGAATAGTTGTTTTTTAAGTCGTTATTAAAGTGTAAAGATTGGAGGGCTTTTTGAAAGCGATTGTACAGTCCAAAGTATTTTTTAGCTTTTAAAAATGATAGCTAGAAAATCACATATTTGATGTAAATACTTCCACCACGTACCCATTATTTCGTCATGAGTTTACACTATTATTTAACATTGTCTCTCCAATAAACTCACTAGCCAACTGCAATTTTAAATTTTTCTAAAGTTTATATTATACTGAGCTCATGAAAGAAATCCCATCTTCTCACAACCCTTACTAAAAATAATTTACGTGACAGAATGTCAGGTTGAGCTGTGACGGAGTGACGAGTAACGGATGAGGAAATTATAAAAATGATCATGATACTATTAAACTGTTGAAAATTTGACAAAACTGACCCATCATGCAAAATATTTTTGTACTTAGTGGTAGCGAGTTAGTAAGTCATGGGAACGAGTTACCAAATCGTGGGTACGAGTTATGCATGTCGTGGGAACGATTTACTAACTCGTGAGAACAAGTCATGCAAGTCGTGGAAACGAGTTCGTAAGTCGTGAAACGAGTTAGTAAGTCATGGGAACGAGTTAGTAAGTCGTGTGAGCTAGTAACATATTATGTGAAAGAGTTGCGTATGTTGTGGGAACGAGTCACGTATGCTGTGGGAACGAGCTAATAACTTGTAGAAATAAGTTACTAAGTTGTGGGAACGAGTTGCGCATGTTGTGGGAACGAGTCAATAGCTTGTAGAAATAAGTTACTAAGTTGTGGGAACGAGTTCATTATCGTGGGAACAAGCTACCAAGTCGTGGGAACGAGTCAGTGGGAAATGATAGCTGTATTGCCTGTCTATAGCTCATTTTCACGACTTAGTAAATCGTTCCCAGGACTTACAAAACTTCTCCCGAGTTAGTCACTTCTTTCGCATTAGTAACTCAACGGCTCCCACAATTTGCTAACTCGTTCCCACGACTTACTAACTCGTTCCCATGACTTACTAACCCGTTCACACGACTTACTAATTCATTCCTACGACTTAGATAGCTCGTTAATAATAGCGAA
The DNA here is from genome assembly GCA_964017125.1 of Flabesymbios commensalis. Taxonomy (NCBI): domain Eukaryota; kingdom Metazoa; phylum Annelida; class Polychaeta; order Terebellida; family Flabelligeridae; genus Flabesymbios; species Flabesymbios commensalis. The sequence continues at coordinate 73,499,155 of OZ024906.1, read as the reverse complement.
AGGCCACGCGCTGCGCGCTTATTCTCACAGATCTAGGCCCAGGATCTAGGCCTGCTGCAGGCTACATTGATAATAAAGTCATGTATTAGGCCCCTAGGTTTGGCAGATCTGTGTAGCGGTATTTTATATGTTTTTATTTGGGGGGCCACCATTCAATTACTAGGGGGGGGGGGAGGGGGGGCTGGAGTTTTTAAACTTGACAATTTTCATTTCACCTCCTGTCTGCAATATTTTATTTTTTCACGCTCTGCCTCAAACAAACTATTTAAAAATTTAATTCACTTTCTTATAATTTATTTTTTCTGCCTACAAAGTTGAATCCCAAACTTTGCTTACGCAATAGTATCGATTCGGGGTTTAAGGAGACGAGCGAATCGAGGCTTCACAAATTTAATTAAGTGTCATTTAATGATGCCGAGGTAGACAATTTTTTTAGGGCCATTAAATATTTATTTACAATATGCCCTTCAGAAAATTATTTATTTCATGAAAATTCAGTCTAAAAATATTTCTTTCAAAAATACTCCAGACCCCCTCCCCTGAATGGTGCTCAACAACAGCCACCCTCTCTAACGTGTTACAGAAATTTAGTGGAGGGCGAGATCCTTTTAGCTAGTTGTTTTAAACCTTTACAACACTTGAACACTGCCTTCCTAGATTCCACGCGCTCCTTATGCGCCAGATTTAACGAGTCAAAAAACAGGGCCTTTATTAACTGTGTCAGTTGATGTGGTTCGATGGACTGGAAGGGTGGCTTTCTTGTACAGAGGGGGGAGCCCGCCCGACTACGGAAGTCCCGCGCAAAGCCAAAAGGCAGTAACCGCTCACTTTACAAGTGAGCATCTACCACCCTTTTGGCCTTGAAAAGCAGTGTGCCGTGAAAAGCTAAACGGTTGTAACTGCCTATTTTTTAAGTAAGCAGTTACAGCCATAAATTTAAACAGAGTAAGCTGTCCGCGTTACACTGATCCAATGCTGGTTCAATGTTGGCCCGGAACGGGCCAACATTGAACCAGCATCGAATCAGTGTCCCTATTTGTAGGGTGTGTAGCCGGGGTGTGTGTGTCGGGGGGGGGGAGGGTTGCGAGGGTGGGGGCCGTTCTCTCGGCCGGGGTGTCTGAGCATGCCGTAAGTATACACATAAACCGTCGCTCGGTTGGTTGACAACGCGGGGTTGCCCATACAAAAGAGCCGCGCTCGCCCGGCGTATTGTCGGCCAGTGCACAGAAACCCGCGCAGTCAGTCGAACGATAGGTACCCAGCGATCCAAGGCGTCACCAACACAATTTCACAATGGTGAGTACACAGTATCACATCCATGTTTACCGCGTCCGCCACCCTGAATTATTTACAAACGGACACGTCGTAATTTATTTAGTTTGGCGTCCTGTTGGTGGATTTATATTGGCGGAGTTCACCGGGGTTTTTGAAAGCGATCAATGGGGCCGGTGTGACTGTGTGGGGCAGGCCGGCCGGCCTGTTTCTCGCTCTCTCTCACGTGGATTTCTCCGCCATATGGCATGTATGGCGGCCCATTACCGTCACCAGCAGTCACTTCGCAATACTGCGTTAGTGTACGAAAGCGTCACAGACAGCAGATTCCGCGATGGGACCAGTACATTTTAAGCGAATAAAATAAATTTAATACGATATTAGGTTACCGGTATAGGACCCAATGAATGTAGAGGTTCATTCTCAGCAAACACGATAGGCCTACATCCACCCAATGTTGGGCCAGCGTCGTAGACGGTGGACCAACATTGGTCTAGCATTAGCCATATAATTTATGTCTCGTGTTTTCTCATTGCTGGGTTTAATATACGTCATTAAAATTAACATGGGGCCTACCCGCCAAACACGAGATGTTGAGCCAGTGTTGGTTTAATGTTGGGCCAGTGTCGCAGACGGTGGATCAACATTAAACTATTAAATGCTAATCTGTGCTAAATATAGGCTATGCATACTGAAAATATGTAAAAGTATTAAATGCTAATCTGTGCTAAATATAGATCTATGCATACTAAAAATATGTAAAAGTAATTAGCCTATTACATGTAGGCCTACCTAAAATTACTAGCCCATAAGAAATATAGGGCCTACATGATATTAATTAGGCGACTACATGCATGTTAATGATAGGCTACTTGTCATGTGGCATGACACATGCTTCCCGCACCAAAAACAGAGATAAAATTACAGGGCGAGGCCTATAAGCCATTAACCTCTATTATCAGCTTACTAGTGTATAAGTAGCTATAACTATTATTGTAAATAGTCCATATAACCTCCTTGATAGTACTAATAGTCTATTATTTTATAATACAATACAAGTTGATAAAGGCCTACAACTTGGAGACTGATTAGCCTTAGCGGCCTGTGTATAAAAACAATTATATTGTATTTTAATAGTATCATATTTAATGTATTGCATAGCACTTCCTTGCCAAGCCAAAAGGCAGAATGCGATCTGCTTACTGTATTACAAGTAAGCAGATACTGCCTTTTGGCTTTGCACAGCACTAACAGTCCTCTCATGGCTCTTATTAGATACAACATGGAGACTACATTCTGTTTAATTAGTAAGCCTATAATCCCGATTATGACTAATATTGATATTCATATTAAAAGCCGAACTTACTTAGGATCACTACTTAAAAGCTCAGCCCACGAGACATTGAATCACTTATCGTTTAATGTTGTCCCAACGTCTTCGACGCTGGTTCAAAATTGGCTCAACGTATAAAGACTGTGATCGCCTCTGTTGTTATAAATTGTTGATGAATGGCCTATAACGATCAGGCAGCGAACTAACGTCTAAACCTTCTGACGACCTATTTCTGTACCATAGATATAGGCAACTCAACAGACTAATATATTATTTAGATACATATTATTTAGAGAGGGATATAAATGGCGCAATGATTAAAACTTGGCGCTTTGCCGATGTCTCTGCCTGCCGTGCAGTTTCAAACCAAGTGAAAATTGAGTAGGCCTACCTGGTTACGGTAGGGCAGATATGGCAATCTGTACGATAAGTTCAATGCGCCGAAATGGCTGCAGGACTGTATGCTCTCCGCGTAGTTGAAATGGCACACGAATGAACAGGTTCAGTGACCAGGGTGCAAAAAGGTCTTCAGACTTGATATCAAAAAACCAAAATATCAAAACCTGCACCTTTACCTTTCATATTATAATGGTCAGTCTATCCCAGCAAACACGGATCATTCATCCAATGCCGTTTCAATGTTGGTCCACCGTCTTCGACGCTGGCACAACATTGAAACAACATTGGTTGAATGCCCTGTGTTTGTTGGGATATGGCTATAGCTCTGAGAAAGTGACAGGTCGCTATTCTGATTAGGTGCACAATCACGTATACAATGTATTTATAGAAATAGTCATCAGTAGACCCTGACATATCACGATTTCCTCTGGTATTTAAAATATAACTCTGTCAGTCTCGTACAAGGACATGAAGGATAGAATAAATTTGGCATGTCTAATATACATGTGTAGGCCTAGACCTATTATGAACTAAGCGATAGCCTGATGTAAACACTAGTCACAGACTCACTATGCTAACGGACTAGCCAGTCTAGCCTACCTGCCTACTATAGCATGTACTAGTAGCGAACACAAATTATTAGGTGCACCTGCTACTAAATCCTATTTGTTGGCGCCGCATAGCGATGAATTCTGTGAGTTTCACAGAATAGCCGCACGGAATATTATCTCACGACGGCGATATTTACCTCCATGCAAGTCTACCCAATTAATTTTGAATTTGATAAATGCTATATAAATCAACACTTTCGAATTCGATTAGGGAATTATTGTAAGCAACCCTGGACAGTGAACGCTACATATTAAATTCTGCAGGTGATTGTCGTTATAAAAACGTATGAATTTCATTAATAGGCCTTCTAATTTACCACATGTTACGTAACACATAGGCATACTGTCTGCTATTTAACACAGAGATCCCAGTTTTCTGTGAAATTCACGGATTTCTGGATTTTTTCAGATTTTTAATGATACTGTATGACCTAAAAATTTTTTTTTTTACCTAAAATGGCTTTTTTCGACTTCAAAAAAAGTAAATCCTGATTTTTTCCCATGACCCACTGCATCTCTGTTAACATGTTTATTTCGTATTTTGCCCGAAATGAAATGCAGCTTTGCACACAGTCTGCATGTAGACCTGTTATCCACTGAGCGGCCTAAAATAAAATGCAACCAAAATATCATTTCTAATTAATTAACTTGAATGTAGACATGGCAGAAGACATGCCTTGAAATAATAAGCTAATAAGGACCTGTAATATAATAACATTGATGTTGAAAACGTCAAACGAATCCCCATTTGAATTTCTAGATGCGTTCTGAATTTTATCCACACAAAGGCTGTTTCCCTTGGTCTATTAAGCTGTAAATTGCGTTAGCCATTAACAATTCATCGCTTGAATGGCTCGAAATTGTTTGAATTACGTTAATTATTGAAGTCGCCTCTGCCGCGGGATCTTCTCCACTGCCGCTGAAAACTATTGATTTGTCACAGAACCTCATGGAAGTAGATCACGACATGCCGGCATATCTGGAATAGTTGCACGGGACGTCGACCCTGCGACGCCGGCCCAACGCGAAACCAGCATTAGGCTGGTGTATTGTGTTTGCGTGGTTTACATGGAAACCATCCCATGACTTTCCATACACTGTGGATATGTCAACAGCCTGTTTATGTGCGAATTTGGTGTAGGCGGTCCCTATACATGTGATTGTCACATTGTGTAAGTCTATGGCGGTAGACCTATGTTCCTAAATTATAACATTTCTCATATCAATCATGTATCAGTGTGTATAGCGACGTATTCCTGTTAGAATACAGTATTGTATCATTATCGTGATTATTGTGCAGTAGAGTGTGGTGAACAGAATTGCATGATTATCAGATGAATTTCACGTGGAAGAGCCTGTATCTGCGTATTTTACTCATTAAATCTTACACACTGTCAGGATGCAAATATTTCCAGTTTTAATCAGGGTGTTAATAGCATTATGCCTACAACTAGCTGATATAATTAGGAATCTTAATACGCCTACAGGAGTTGATTTAACCCTTACACCGCTGAATTATTTTTTTAAAAAACATGGAGACCAAAGGGTTTTTTCAAATTGAAAACATGTCTTAGTGAAATCAGCTCTTTTCTGTTCATTTGAATACCTATGCTATGGGTCTACGGCCATTAGAAATATTCTGATTCCTTCAGTGCAGGGATGTCTTTATACGTCATAATCTGACGTCTACAGACGGTCCCAGCGCTGGTGCCCAGCAAACACGACACGTTGAATCGATGATGTTTTAATGCTGGCCCAACGTCTGCGACGTTAGCCCAACATTAAAACATCATCGTTTCAACGTGTCTTGTTTGCTGGGTGGTGCTGGAACCCTAGAGTAAGACATACGGTGGTTTCAAACATGTTTTAGATCAATAGAAATATCACTAAATTTGATGACACAGATTTTGGTTGATGATCAAGTATAAACATGATAAACATAATAAATCCAATAATTCATTATTGGAGATGTCTATTTTTTGTCATTTGAAGCTGGAAATTGCGTTAGCAATTCTGGCTTCGAATGAATGAGAAATATAAGCGAACAATACAGCATCTTCATCTATCCAGTTGTCTGCTACTGGTAGTCTGACGGTCTGACCTGACTGGGCAGGGTGACAATACAGCAGCGAAAGGGCTAAGACAATTTTCTACCACCCCCCAGTATTCCCCGAACCTCGTTTCTGAGTGGATAGACGGTCACCATGGTCACTGTCACTTAGAACGTAGTTAACGTGAATTTCTAATCAAAGACCTTCTTTACATCTTCATTCTGCTCTATTAGGTTGAAACCTATTAATTTTTAAACGTTTCATTTGGCAATGGTTTATGTTCTTTAAGACAACATGGTTTGACTGCTCCTTCTTTTATCCGTGGACGAGCCTACACCGCAAATGTTTGGGCCGTGAATGGCTGTTCTGTATTCGTTTTACCACGTAAAATCAGCGTTTTTCAACATTACGATGACTGAGAGCAAGGAATTCTATATTCCTTGCTGAGAGCGATCGCGATCCCATGGTCCGAAAAATAACCATAACGTTTCAATGGCGTTGCCACAAATGAGCTGAGCATGCGATCATGTTGCTGAAATGCTACTGTTTCCAATCAGCCTGTTATGGACCTGATTAACCCTTTAACCGCTAAATTATTCAATTTGAATTTTCACCCACTTGAAGTTGTGTCACGCTGACGCGATCCACAACTTCGAGTGAGTGAAAATTATTCAGATTTGCCAAAATGGAGGTCAACTCTTTCAAATCTTCCTGTTTGATGTCACATTTTATCTTTAACATATTTAAAATGTGGTACTGAATGTGCTGATAAAAAATGAAAACCCGAATATATGCGGCACCGGCGGTTAAAGGGTTAATCGAGGCCAAGTCTAAGATATGACTGTCGACTCGATCTGTGGCTGAAACATTCAGTTAGAAGTTCTGTTACAGCCAGTGCCCTACTCCTTGTGGTTGCCAAAAGCAAGTATCTGCTTACTTTACAAGTGAGAAGATACTGCCCTTCGACTTACATGGCGGTATCGATATTTACAGAATCGATAAAGCAACATGCATGAAATGTCTCTTATAAATAACGAATGCAGCATATGAATATACTGGCATCCCAGCTGTCACTCTCAAGGAAGATTTATGCTGAATTGTAGAGGAGGCAACTTGAACCTTAACCATGTTAACCAGTGGCTTCCATATCAATATTAATACAGACTTACACATGAGGGTGTCTGTGATAGTTACCTGGTACCTGTAGGTAAAAACAGCAATGCTTCATGTGGAAGTACTTCCATGTTCTTTGGTTACGATCCGCCGTCAGTCTTAACCCTTAGAGCGTTGAAATATGTTTCTGTAAACCATGGAGACCAAAGGGTTGATCATGCATGTCTTAGTTAGCTCTTCTCGTTTCATTTTAATCCCTATGTTATGTGTCTACGGTCAATGACCGTAGACACATAACATAGGGATTAAAACAGGTATAATGACCGTCGGTCATTATACCTGTTTTACTGTTTCAGTGCTGGGATCGACTATAGACGTCAGAATCTGACGTCTAAAGTCGGTCCCCGCGCTGAATAGAAAGAGTTAACAGACTTGATTCCGATATTAGAAGGACAATAAGGCTATTTAACTTTTTTTAATCGTACCTACAGCTCTGTGTAATTCACTATACATCTTCTAGTATAGCAACGGCTGGATCTTTAAAATTTGTAATATGTGGCTAACTATTACTGCGTGAAAAAAACAGATAATTAGAACAGTAGGTCTATGGGTAATTCGGGGTCATTTACTTTACGACCAATTTTTCACCTTACATTTAGGTGTGTAGTGCCGATAATCGATGTAATCAGGTAATAGCAGCATTTATGGATTAATGCGACTCTGAGGGTGATGTAATATTTAACTTCCTTGTATGGATTAGGTCGCATCAAGCACAAGACATTGACCCAATGTAGATTTTAAGTGGGGCCACCGTCTACGACGCTTGCCCAACATTAAATCAAAACTAGGTCGACTCCTCCTAGTGTTAGCCAGGGTGTTTGCAAGTACTTGACATCACCAGGGGTGCCGTGCAAAGCCAAAAGGCAGTAGCTGCTAAGTAAGCAGTTACTGCCTTTTGGCTTTGCAGGTCAGAGAGGTCCCACTGTGTACAGGTCCTTCAGACCAACTCTTACAAAACACGATTCTATGGTCCAACGTCTGCCTAAAAATGGGCCAATGTCACAGATGTTGGCCGAACGCGAGCCAAATCCGGTAGAATGCTTCGTGTTTTTCTGGATCTGTGGTGATTAATCGTAGAAAATCAGTCATGGCATGTAATATTCTGCAATAAGTGCGGCTCCTTCATATCAGCGTGATCACTCGGAGGCGTTCTCTTATCAGCCGTCCTGCTAAGTACCTGTCAGGGCCTAAATGTCCACGTCGGATTAATTTCCCTTTTTAAATCATTTATTGTTTTATCTTCTTGATAAACGAATCATCCATTACTTTTTGATGAATAGTTGATATATGCCAGTACTGTTGATTTGATCAATCAATACTGGATTAAAAGCCTGATGCAGCCTGCAATGTTGTTTCTTGATTTTTGGGATATTTTGCACTATTTTTCCAAGAGGAAAGTGGTCACCAAATCCTTGTAACGTTTTGGACCTACCTATCGCAATCAGCACATTCTCCACTTGTCACGGCACATAGTGACACGAGAGCGACAAGACATAACGTTATTATTTCTACTATGTTTTGTATCAACTCATATTTAACGTGTTCCCAGTTCACTCATCAAATAATTTTCATTTTTTAGTTTCACGAAGCCTGATCTCATTCACAGCTTTGTGACTCTTACGTAATATATATTTAGAACGTTTTGAATGATATACCACCCATCAGACACGGGCCCTATATTCTGTGTATGTTTATCCCTTTAAACCCTCACGATGCATCAAAGCATCGTATTGCATCTCTGAAGAATAACTGATTTCTCCAAAACCTAGAACGAAACTTATCATTAATGATAGCAATATATATTTTTTCTCATTTGCCCCCCACTTCAAGTCATCTTCATCCACTACGAGTCAGTATTGTGGGGAGCCTCCGTGACCAAGAGGTAGTGTGCTCGGCCTCAGACCGCCAGGGCTTGAATTTTGAATCCTGTGTCGGAGGACAGTGTCATCTCAATCATCTCACCATCCCCAGGAGGTTCTCCTGGCCCAGTTTAGCCTATATGTGCACAAAGGTGGCCTAAAGCCCGATTCATTTCATTTTCAATCTTGATCTAAGAAGTCCCGTGATCATGATGATTCAACATATCGTCCCCTTGGATATGAAAGGGTGCATCTGCCAGTCTGTTTAGTGGGAGATAACCCTTTCATATCCATGGTGGCGATCTAATATTGTTTTGTCAACCTCTGGTGTCTGTTGGGTGTACAACCCTTTATTTGTAGAGTGGCTATTTTGATCGACATTGATCGACCATATATAAAGCAATACACATGTAATAGTAATGTTGTCAATCAGTTAGAGCATTGATTTTTTTCTTCCTTTAGACCCGATACCATGATGTATCTTTGTTTGCTTATCAATGCCGCGGGATCTTATCAAATATAATATGTGATTGTACTGGACTTTTCAGATCAACAGAGCATGTCTGTTGCTAGTAGTAGTAATAGTACTTCGTATTTAACCCTGGGAATAGGTTTTTGCTACTATCCTTAGAAGGATCATGTTCAGTATCGCGCAGCGAAAAGCTATGAAATTCTCCCCATTTTCTAAACTAATTTTGAAGCTATTTTCTAAACAAAATAAATAAATAGTGTACATGTTGTTTCCATGTCTGTGATCAGACTGTTGTTTCATTTTGGGGCGACATCTTATTTACTGCCACCAAGAACTTCCTTGCTACCACAAACTGTCACTGCAGACTGTTAAATCTGTTAATAACTCGACAACCTAGGTTAAGGATATTTAAACTAAATAGTAAAACACCATTTTCAATGGCTTTGTAACATGTGTAACGCAACCTTTTGTTTTTGTTTTTCTATCAAAAAAACAAACCAGTCGTATTACTCGTATAGTTTCAACCCTTGTCCTGCTAGACCCGGAGGGCGGGGGCCCTAGGGTAGTGGTTAGCACCGCTGCCTTTCACGCCAGAGTTCGGGGTTCGGTTCCCGGTCTCGGCGGTTTGAAAGAAACATAAATGTTTCTTCCCCATCCACGTGTGAAAGTTAGTATACGGGGAGCCTCCGTGACCGAGAGGTAGCGTGCTCGGCCTCAGACCGCCAGGGCTCGAATTTCGAATCCTGTGTCTGGAGGACAGTGTCATCTCAATCATCTCACCATCCTCAGGAGGTTCTCCTGGCCCAGTTTAGCCTATATGTGCACAAAGGTGGCCTAAAGCCCGATTCATTTTATTTTTCATTTTGCTAGACCCGGATATATACGGTTTTAAGCATATTTTAAGCCAAATAATATGTCACTGAAATGAACAATACAGTTTGTGGTAGATGTTCAGTTAATAAAATAACTCAATTTAGAAGATGTATATTTTCGAAAAATATCTGTATTTTTCGTCATTTGAAGCTAGAAATTGCGTTAGCAATTTCAGCTTTAAATGACGAAACAATTCAGCAGGACAAGTAACAATATTGTCTGTGACCACCCAATGCTGGATTTCCTCGACGCTGGCCAACATTAACCCAGTATTGCCTCCCATAGATAAGCGATAGTACTTACATGATACATGATGATAGTATTACTATGATACATGATATAACCCCCGCTTGTGTTCAATCCGACGAATAATTTGTTATGTACACGCAAGAACTTTCTATTTTTTCTTGGTTTACCCAAGGACGTTCTATGCATAGAACGGCCTTGATTTATCTGACGAATTGGAATAAGACTAAGTGTAAACAAGACCCCACCCCCCTTATTCACTATCAGCGACCGTATAGCGGTGTGAATCTAGGGACGAGTGGTCGGCCATGTTTTGTTGATTGTGTTAAAAAGACTCCCAACACGTTGATAAATAATCAGTAAGCGCTGAGCACCACTATAGTCGTTTTTAATTCGTTTTATCAGCCTAACAAAATTAACAACTGTTATTTGGAATGAAATGTGTGTTTGAACATCATTGTTATAAAATTGCCATCAAATTAAATAAAAATGAATAGTTTTCACCCACTCGAAGTTGTGGGTTGACAACACAAAAGTGTGTGGGAATTTTAATTTTATGTATATAACTTAGCGATTTAAGGGTTAATTGTTAACCCTTATCATTCTAAGTTAATTTATTTAAATTTTCACCGAATTGAAGTTGTGTCTCGCTACCGCGACCCACAACATCAAGTGGCTGAAAATTACACTTATATTTGTTTTATTTGAGCACAAATTTGAAAATATTGATGTTCAAACACACATTTCATTCCAAATAACAGTGGTTTAATCGGCTAATAAAACAGATTAAAAACAACTATTGTCGTGATCAGCAGGCAAAAGGTTAATTAATTTACTTTCTACCTATGGTATAGTAATTAGTGGTAACATCCCATTAACATCAGTTATCGATTATATTATGTAGATCATTTGTCTAAATCGCCTTTAACGTTAGTAGCTGCATCGTCGCATTTAACATGTATAATTCCATATTATTACAAGTTACATGAACACGATGAAGCGTATACCCAGCATTTATTAGTGAATAATTACTGCTCTAAAGATGTTCGTATGAATTGTAAATAGTATTAATCAGACAGGCATCCCAGCAAACACGATACATTAAATCAATGTTGTTTTAATGTCGGGCCAGCGTCGCAGACGGTGGCCCAACATGAAAACAACATTGATTTAATGTATCGTGTTTGCTGGGATGATGCATATTATAGACAGGTGTTCTGACTACATACATGTCACCCCTAATCATCATTATGACCAGGCTATAAACAGCCATGTCCAGCAGACACACGACGCTGACCCAATGGTGTTTTATGTCGTTTGGACGTCTCACTTAGTGTGGATGCCGTGAGAACAAGTCACTGACACTTATTTTCTCAACATACCCTTGGATAATGTGTCGCATGACTATGGATAGCTGAATTCTAATATCATCATGATCATTCGCATGATCAGCTCTGACGAGTCATATTCGCTAATTTCTCGGTCAATTCTGAACCAATGCTCGTAAAATTTTGCAATGGCTCATTTTTATTGCCTCCTGGCAACTATACCTTAAAATGTTGGTTAGTAATTCAGACGGTGGGCCAACAATGCGCCAGCATTGGGGCAATGGCTCGTGTTTGCTATGTACGTATATTTAGCTGCCCCTTATTATACTTGTTATAGATAATACAACTCGATTTCAAATTAATTTTACACTAAGACGATACTTTAGATATGTGGCATATTGTAATTTAAATTTAGCAACGCTTTTTTTCAATCGTTTACTGAAATATAAAATACTGAATCACGTTACACCCTAAACGCATGCTGTACTTGTTAAATTCAAATGTAACGATCAATCGTGCATAGTTCACTTGCCGAGAGTGGTCGTGACAGAAGATGACTAAATAAATAATGTAGCAGGCAATGAAGCGTTTTAGGAAGCTGAGCCAGGGAAAGGGAACGCCCCGAGAGGGCACGGATACTGTGTATACTGCCCGCAAAACCAAAAGGCAGTAACTGCTTACTTTTCAAGTAAGCAGTTTCTTCCTTTTGGCTTTGCAAGGTGCAGTATGGCGGTCTAAGCTAGTGGCAACTGTGCCGTGATCATGGTGATGGCGGGGAATGGCTACGTAACGTTTGCCCAGCATCTGCGGCGCTGGATAGGCGTAAAGCCATCGTTGGCTGCGGTGTCTCTTTGCATGGGGTATATGCCGAATACTGCTCTGCAAAGCCAAAAGGCAGTATCTGCTCACTTTACAAGTAAGCAGATACTGCCTTTTTGGCTTTGCAGAGCAGAATATTCCCGTCGTGTTCTAATCCTGTACATTCAGTGATGCTTGCGTGGCCGGGAGCCGCCAGTCCGGTCGTCCGTGCGGAGAAAACCCTCGCGAGACCTGCAGAGATATAAAAACCCTCTGATTCCCAGAGCACGCCGGCTGCATACGGTACCGCCCCCCCCCCCCCCGGCAAATCACACGGAAGACATAACGCGGGGCTATATTTAGTCGCGGCGCTGTTTGTACAGCAGAATCAGAAGTCGGGGTTAGGCCTGCCACCCGAGGAAGAATTGTGTGAATAGTCAATACCCGGTGAACACGAGATCCATGCCAAGCGCGGACCCGGCGTCTCCCGGATTGTGTGGGACCAGAGATCGTCAAATTTTAGTAGTGCTCACCTCGGCGGCCGTGCAAGCTGAAAGAGATACCTGCTCTGCCAGTTTTTTGCCGAGACGCCCGGGTGGCGGAGAAGTTGAAAAGGTCAACACCTCGGCATTCAGGCGGCGGAGAGATGACCAAGGAGGGAATGATTAATGAACGCCGGGTCTCAGACCGGCTACAGTGTAAAATCAATACAGATGTTGTCACAAAGTTAATACTGTCCCACAAAGCGAAATGCGGTAACTGTGCACTTTTCAAGTAAGCAGTTGCGGCCGTTTAGCTAAGCCCTGTGCGGAATACTGGTGCATTGCTAATACAAATCAAACGACCCAATTAGCTGGCTTATCATGTCTGTTGCGTTAAACCAATGTTGTTTTAATGCTAGACAATCGTCTGCGACGATGGCCCATCATTAAACGGAATTGGTGCAACATTATCAATCTGACCTACTGTAGTGTAAAGTGACGGTCACCACCATTCAGTGTCACTAATCTTTATCACTCATATGCATTTTAAAAATCAATTAATATTGGAAAATATAATTATGGTACATAATTATATGGTACGATATTTATTGATTTTTCCTGTGGCACTAATCTTATCATTAATAAATTTGCATTTTGAAAATCAATAAATTAGTATATTGTAAAATATGGTACACTATATACACCCGGTATAGGGACCCGATGTTGGTCAAATGTTGGGCCAGTGTCGTAGTTTAAGTGCTCTAACATCAGCCCGACAAATAGGTTGATGTTCCGTGTGTGTTGGAACACGTAGAAAATTATCAATCGTTTTATTACATGCAGGCAGTGACAATGGTGAATTCGTTCTTTTTTTACTTCTGGTGGTATATTTCAGGGAATGGTTTGTTTTGTGTAGCCATGGAGACAGTACTATCCCCATGGTGTAACGAAGCAGTTTGCTACTCAATTTTGAGCATATGCTATTCAATAATATGTTGGTGTAGCATTTTTTGGCATGGAGAATAGTAGTTTTGCACATTCGCGGCTGCTAAACTGCTACACATTTTTCTGGGATAAATTATTCCCTTTATTTTGGAACATTGTAATACTTATATTTGCTAAATGTGACTATATCATTGCGCAATGCAGCCGTCCTGCTGTGACCGCGATTCCTTGCTGTGACACATGCAGGCCAGGAGCCTGGAATGGGATCCATCGATATAACTTGTTTAAGGGAGATATCGACCGAATATGGCTGCTAATTTCCACATCGCTCCTCCGCCGTGCAAAGCCAAAACGCAGTATCTGCTTACTTTACAAGTAAGCAGACACTGCCTTTCGGCTTTGCGGAGCGGTCCTGTTGAATCGTGTGCTCGCATGATTGGCAATAAAGGCCACGGTAACACATGCACACTGTCTCTCTATTTCTATGTGCTTTGTGCGTGCATCAATACTAAATTTTTAATGACGCCATCCCAGTAGTTCGGTTCGTGATCGAACGGCGCATCGAGTTTACGATTGCGTCCAGCAGCATTATAGACAGGCAATTTTAAAGTGGTAAACCGGCCGGCCGCCGGTGTTGCCTGCAAAGCTAAAAGGCAGTATCTGCTCACTTGTAAAGTGAGCAGATACTGCCTTTTGGCTTTGCACGGCATTGCTGCTGGTGCCTGCCTGCCTATCAGTCCTGCGATCTATCCCAGCGAATGGCCGCGACAGAGAACGCCGACTGATTACACTCCCCACTACTTATATACAGTATCATTCTCAAATGTTTATTAATTAACCGTTTAGGCGCTTAGGACGAATATAATCTTTTAAAACCGGTTTTATTAGCAGATTAAAATCACAGTTATTGGGATTGAAATGAGTGTTAACCCTTTTACCGCCTGTGCCGCATATATTCGGGTTTTCATTTTTTATTAGCACATTAAGTACCACCTTTGAAACATGTGAGAGATAAAATGCGACATCAATCAGCAATATTTGAAAACAGTTGACCTCCATTTTGTCAAATATCAATAATTTTCACTCACTTATTGATTTAAGTGGGTGAAAATTCAGATTGAATAATCGGGCGGTTAAAGGGTTAAACATCAAGATCTGAAAATGTTTCAGTATCAAATTAAACAAATATGGGTGATTTTCACCCACTTGAAGTTGTGCGTCGCGGCAGGGAGACATGACTTCCAAGTGGTTGAAAATAAAAAAAATAACTTGGCGGTAAAAGGGTTATCGACCAACCAGTTAATACTGTAGCCATAGTAGCGTCAGGCTATCCAATATACTCGAGTTGTAATAAGGCTCTTTATAAACAACAATTATAGATGGAGATGTTGTAGCACTAGTGTACAGTTAGTATATATGCATCTCTAAAAATGCATTTCAGGGATTACAGAGCCATTTGCATCATATCCTATTTTTTATGCGACAACATCAAAATCATATCATTATGTAACCATGGTAACATGTATAGGCAGTGATACATGTATACATATAGAACTATCTTGTGTGGGCGTTTCTTTTTCTGAGAGTTGCGCAAAAAAGTACTTCATCAAAAGTTATCATATTTAGAATTTTATATCGTTTCCTGCAATCATGGAGATAGGATTTCGTAAAATACTGGAGAGGCCTGATAGCCATGTAGGCCTACCCATTATGAAACGACAGGAGAAAACGTTAAGCCAACGCTAATCTAAATGTTGGCCACCGTCTACGACGCCGTGCCAACATTTATCCAGCATTGGGTCAACTGTGTTTGCCGGGGTACGTGATTCAAGCTTGTTTATTCACGTAAACTGAATCCATAGTGTGGAACTGTCGTGCAGCTATGGCGACCAAGCTTGTAAATCATGAGCTAATGTTGTCATCTATGGGAAGAAATCCGATGCGTCGTGGACCCTCGAGATCTGAATACCGGATGATTTAATAATTCTTGTAGCGCCGAATGTTCTGAACTTTTAATTTAGTAGTCTCAGATATATAGACCTACTTTCAAATCCTGTTCTATAGTATTTTGATAAAATATTTCACCTTTCATCTCCCAGATGTCTGATATGAGATATATTTTGAAAAAAAAAATTCCCGGTATGATTGTAGTCGGATGATTAAATTAGCAAGATTGGCCACTGGGTATACCCTGCAAACTCAAAAACTTTGAACCGATGCTGTTTTAATGTTGGCCCTTTGTCTACGACGCTGGGCCAACATTAAACCAACATTGGTTAAACGTCTTGTGTTTTTGTCGTTTACATAAACGTATAATCGAAATCAATGACGGAATCTACTCTGCACAGCCAAATGCCGTGTCTGCTTACTTGTAAATAAAGAGATAACTGTATTTTGGCTTTTCACGACAGGAATGTGGGTTGATAATTTTTATAATTTGTATCTTATTCGGGGGAGATTTCAACCAGAGGCCTGGGAATATAAATTACATTGTGCAGAGCACAGAGGGTTAGAAACCGAAAGCCGATTCGAGAGACAGACCGGGAACAGTTTAAATCTTCCAGATATGTCCAGTACACCTTCAGTTTGTGAATGATAAGTCGAGCCTTCGTGGGTAACAAATATGACGGCCGGGCCACCTCCCCAAGCGATATCATTTCCATATTCCCACCCAGACTTCCTCGAATTGTTATAAATAATTTACCGATACAGCATTTGGCGATGGAGGCTTCTTGTCTCCGGCCTCACGTCTGTATATTGGCTGTATCAGCACGATCAGTGTTTCTCAGAATCTGTGGATGTATTATTGATGAGCTGCTTCCTTCTGCCAGTGATGGCTGTCATAGGAAACTTCTGAAGCTTTGGTATAGGGTTTAAGGGGCATACTTCAACCTTTACAACGCGAATTATTCTTGTTTAAACCATGGGGACTAAAGGGTTTTTCAATTTGAATTCATCATTAATCATGTTAATGTCTTATTATTAGTTAGTTCTTTCCGATTCATTTGAATACCTTTGGTATGGGTCTGCGACCATTATAAATATTTTAATTCTTTCAGTACGGGGACCGTCTTTATACGTCAGAATCTGACGTCTACAGACGTCAGATTCTGACGTATAAAGACGATATTGTCATTATAGGCCAAGGCCATACACATTCGGAGTACATTTCCGCCCAATAGATCACTGGTATCAGCCACGCTCGTGTAAACAACCTGATTTGTACATTATACGCAGGGCTATTATTCTCCACAATACTAACAGCATTAATGCAAATTATGCCCAATCGTGTTTCCTGGCCTTCGCGGCAATGCCGTGCAAAGCCAAAAGGCTGTATCTGCTTACTTTACAAGTAAGCAGATACTGCCTTTTGGCGTTGCAGAGCAGAACAATGCCACAGTGCTAACGAGCTAACTCTACGTCATTACAACAATAACTGCACAAATCTCTGAGGAAACAGTATGTGTGATTTCTCGAGCTAAAATAGTTATTGCAGACTTGGCGTATGACCCAATGCTTATTTATTGTTTATGATATCCGTAGACGGTGGTCCAACAATAACATTATATATACTATGGAAAAACTCGCATTTTCAACATTCAGAAAAATAATAATTTTTGTCTAGAAGGTCGAAGGCTTCATATGATTCCGGGGTGTCACGTCGCCGTAACATATATTTGGTGGAAACTAAACAACTTACACAGTAGCCTGATTGCGTACACATGTTACTTAGAGAGGTTATACAGTTATGTACTGCTCTGCAAAGCCAAAAAGGCAGTATCTGCTTACTTGTAAAGTAAGAAGATACTGCCTTTTGGCTTTGCACTGTGCAGTCGTTTGGACAATCATCGTTTACTTCACTCTTGATTCACAGCACTCCGGTCCCAATTATCGTAATTAACAGCGCTCGCTGTAGATGGTAATTGATCGCTCTGTACTTCATTGACTGCATCAGCTGTGTAAGTTGCCAAATTTATTTCAACATTTATGGTCACGAGATAGGCCTACTCAGTAAACAAAACCTTGTTTCTTCTCTACATTGTGTTTGTTCTCCCATGTTGCTAATGGATTAATCAGTTCTCGGAAAACTTTGATAAATATTCGTAAAAAATGTCTTGTTTTCGTGTGTCCTGCTTGAGCCTTTCACTACCATACATGACGGAAATTTCCGTCGTCATTCGTCAATGAACGTAACCATAAAATGACACAAATTTTCGTCAAATATATACTACATTTATGTATTTTTCGTCCTTTGAAGCTGGAAATTGCGTTAGCAATTCCAGCTTCAAATGACGAAAAATAGAACTCCTACACCAGTATATCTGGATCCTGGCATGCACTCCGGCCTAGAAGTCAAAGGGTTAATACCCGCACTGAAAGAATTAGAAAATATAATGACTGTTTATGGTGACGCTCATGACCTTTCATGACATTTATGATGATAGTATATGGTTTTACAAAGTGATAATTTACACTATTCTAACATGGAGTTGGTAAACCTTTACCAGCTCCATTATTCTACTAGTTTGGTTGTGGCAGATCTTAGTTGGGCTGTGGCTCGAAAATCAGGGTTGTTTGTCATCGCTGTTGTACATATACTGTTCAGTTCTCCTAAATTGAAGTCATTCGATAATAGTAGGGCATAATCCCGACTTCGGTCTTTCTTCTGTCGCGATATATCCATGATTGTGCAAAAAAACGACGTAAAGCACTTTTTACTCACTCTCCCAGGTCTATTGCAAGTTTAAATTCGACAATCTTGGTGCAAATACATTGATACTCTTTTTGCACCAATTCTGTCATCGTTATAATTAATCATATCAGTATCTCTACCAATCACGAGTAAGTGTCGTTTTTAGCAATCCGAGCCAACTTATATCAGCCAGAATCACGATAGCAACGACTGATCACCCAGAAAACACGAGGCATTGAGCAGACGTTGTTTTAATGTTGGGCCACCGTCTACGACGCTGGCCCAACATTAAAGCAACACCGGCTCAATGCCTCGTGTTTGCTGGGCAGAGGAAACCACTCTGATCTGCAAAGCCAAAAGGCAGTATCTGCTTACTTGTAAAAAAAAGATTTGGCAAAGTGGAAGTCAACTGTTTTCAAATATTGCTGATTGATGTCACATTTTATCTTTGTCACATGTTTAAAAGGTGGTGCCAAGAATATATAGGCCTAATAACCGTTATTATATATTCTTGGTGGTACTTAATGTGCTAATAAAAAAATAAAACCCGAATATATGCGACACCGGCTTCATTCAAATACCTAGTATGTTATGGATCTACGACCATAATAAATACTCTTTTAGTGCGGGGTCGACTCTAGACGTCAGAATCTAATGTCGATAATGCAAAAATGAATGGTCCTTCAGCATGTTCAGTATAAGGACTGTTTGCAGTGGGACAAGACTCATTTGCTATGCTCTGCAGTGAAAAATAATATATTTTCCATCACACTAGCCAGCGTGGCCTGTCAGGCCAAACAAGCGTAATTAATCCGCTTGTCCTTTACGTTTTAAACCAAGGAAGGCCATGCGGCCTTGCTTCACGGCCTTGCCTCAAAACTCTGCGCTGCAGACACCAACTGTTACCTCAACACTGGGTTGATGCTGCATGTATAGATGTATATAAGCCTATATATACGGGTATTCATTTATTTCCACCTTTGTTACTGTATTTTATAGAGATGATCATGCATATAGTTACCAGAATGATATTATATATACTTCTGCTCAATTTATACATTCTTGTTTGCACACGTCATCGCGGGTCATATGTTACGTGACATTGGAAATGGAACTCTACGAGTATAACTTATAAAGGTGATGAATTATGTGTGCAGCTATTCACCGTGTAATCGCTTCACAATGCTTTACATTGCTACATGGATTGGTATTATAATAACAGTGCGTGGCGTTGAATGCACTGTATGTTATCCAACAGCCAAGGCAATCCAGAGAGTCGCCAAAATATTTGTCCTGCACAGATAAACCGACACCCCCTCGGGCTTCGTTGAAATGTCAATAGCGCCGCACTGCTGCACCGCTCTGCAAAGCCAAAAGGCAGTATCTGCTCACTTGTAAAGTGAGCAGATACTGCCTTTTGGTTTTGCACCGGGGATCTGTTCGATATTTAGCGCTTGACAACGTATTGTCTGTTGATGCAGGAGAGACGTGGTCGCCCCTTTATATGCCACTTTGTAACAATGAGTTCAATTGATCGCATATTTTTTTCATCCCGCGCGGTCGCCATCTGTATAAAGGGAGTCGGGCAGAGAGACAGGCGTGGTCCACTAGTATCCCAGCATGTTGGTTCAATGGTGGGCCGGCGTCGTAGACGGCGGGCCAGCATTGAACCAACATCGGCTCAATGTCTCGTGTTTGCTGGGATTCTGGCGTGCTAAGCCAAAAGGCAGTAACTGCTTGGTTGAATAGTAAGCAGATACTGCCTTTCGGCTTTGCACGGCATTAATGTCGTGCAGTGGATCGAGGACAATCTGGGCAAACGCAGGCCGTCGAACCAATGCTGGCTCAATGTTGGGCCAGCGTCGTAGAGGGTGGTACAACATTAAACCAGCATCGACGTTAAACCGATGGTTGTTTAATGTTCGTCGAACGTCTCAGAAGGTGGGCCAACATTAGCCCAGCATTGGTTCAACGTCTCTCATTTCTGTGATGTGATACTCTCCAGAGAATACCAGATCCCCAGACGTTGATCCAGTGTTGTTTTAATGTTTGCCCAACGTCTACGACGTTGGCCCAACATCGAATTAACAATGGTTGAACGTATTGCTGTGGGGGCAATTGTCGGAACGGGACATGTTTTCCTGTCCAAGTTTAGCCTATATGCGCACAAAGATGATCCACCGTCTACGACGTTGGCCCAACATTGAAACAATCTGTTTCAGTGTCTCATGTGTGCTGGGGACACTGTCCAGCCGACATCTCTGCTGTTCACCAGCAGTACTGCCGGGCAAAGCCAAAATCTGCTTACTTTACAAGTAAGCAGATACTGCCTTTGCAGAGCAGCAATAAGTCCAACCTCCTATTGTTTACTGGAATATACATATTTATAGCGATCTGTATTTAGATAGCGCTGACGAGCGCATTGTTCGTTTAATAGGTCCCTAAACAATGCGTTATTTGGTAAACAATTGGGGGATCGGCGGACGCGTCCCCCGTCTCTTGTGGATATTGTCACGGGTGTTGACTTTTTCGCATAATAAATGCTTCCACTGGCTTTCATCGGGGACGCGGGGTGGGGTTATTTAGTACATGCTTCCATCGATCGTGTGGCAATGCGGCGTTACGGTTAGACACCGGGGGGGGGGGCAGATCATCCCGAGCCTTAAGCATTAAGTCGTCAGGCTGTTGTCATGACAACGTGTTACCCGGAGGCCTGTCGCATTCCTTGTTGGGTCCCCGCGGGCGGTTTACCAGTTTACCCTTTGAATACTGAAATGGTAATCCCGATGAATTACCCCTCTAATCAAGTAAAAGTAAAAGTAAGAAGGTAGCATATTATCCATTTTAACATGTAGTTAATATGTAAAACAAGTGCAAAAACTCAATAAGCATTATAAGTACACCTGCCCTTAATCATGATCACAATTGAGTTAAAGCATAAAATTGTTCATGTTTGTAACTTTAGAACTGAGCAAGGAAAATAGAATCTGATTTTATTTACCTTGGAACTGAGTAACATGACGATCCCCGCACTGTAGGATTAAAATATTTCTAATGGCGGTAGACCCATAACATTTTGTATTCAAATGAAGCAGAAAGACCTGACTAAGACACAGTAGTATGATGATTTCAAATTGAAATAAAACCTTGGCCTCCATAGTTAATACAAACATATTTCAGCGCTTTAAGAGTTAAACCAACATTTGGCCAATTACCACTGTTTACTGTGGTATAGCATTACCTGGTCGGACCTTACTGTCCCCTTGGATATGAAAGGGTGTATCTGCCACTTTGTAAATGGTGCTAAATGATGTAGCATTACCTGGGCAGACATTACCGCCCCCTTGGATATGAAAGGGTGTATCTGCCACTTTGTAAATGGTGCTAAATGATGTAGCATTACCTGGGCAGACATTACCGCCCCCTTGGATATGAAAGGGTGTATCTGCCACTTTGTAAATGGTGCTAAATGATGTAGCATTACCTGGGCAGACATTACCGCCCCCTTGGATATGAAAGGGTGTATCTGCCACTTTGTAAATGGTGCTAAATGATGTAGCATTACCTGGGCAGACAATGCCGCCCCCTTGGATATCAAAAGGTGTATCTGCCACTTTGTAAATGGTGCTAAATGATGTAGCATTACCTGGGCAGACAATGCCGCCCCCTTGGATATCAAAAGGTGTATCTGCCACTTTGTAAATGGTGCTAAATGATGTAGCATTACCTGGGCAGACAATGCCGCCCCCTTGGATATCAAAAGGTGTATCTGCCACTTTGTAAATGGTGCTAAATGATGTAGCATTACCTGGGCAGACAATGCCGCCCCCTTGGATATCAAAAGGTGTATCTGCCACTTTGTAAATGGTGCTAAATGATGTAGCATTACCTGGGCAGACAATGCCGCCCCCTTGGATATCAAAAGGTGTATCTGCCACTTTGTAAATGGTGCTAAATGGTGTAGCATTACCTGACCAGACATTACCGTTACGTCCCCTTGGATATGAGAGGGTGTATCTGCCAATTTGTAAATGGTGCTAAATAGTGGAGCATTAGCTGGACAGACTTTATCGTCCCCTTGGATATGAGAGGGTGTATCTGCTACTTTATAAAGTGACAGATACACCCGTTCATATCCAAGGATACGTTCTATAATTCTAACAGCCATGCCCCTTGAATTCAGTTCCACCAAAGAGCTTATGTAAAAGGCCTAATACTCCCTATAGATTCCTTGCTCCTTGATTCCACTCGGGACCTGATTGCCAATATTGCAAGACCAGGAAGCTTGATAGTTTGCATTTATTCGTACAGAACACGATACTGCGAACCGGCAATTCCCAGCAGCTGGTGTAGGCCTATTCATTTAGACCTGCAGCAGCTGACCCATTTAATATAAAGACGAAACGTATGCCAGGATAAAATGCCTGATAATACTTGTATCGCAACATGTGTAAATTTATTCAAATTTCATTGTGAAAAGCAGCGAATCCAGCCTAAATGTCACAGCAAAATGTGATGCCACTCCCAGGGAATATTTTCCAGAAAAATTGTGTAGCACTGCAGCTGTGCAACATTGAATACTATGTGCCAAGGTACTAATGTTCATAACAGCTACTAGTACACCAATGAACATAATCAGATCAGGGTTTCCTGGTGGATTTTGTGTTTTTGGGGAGGAGTCAAGTGATTAAGATTTTTTTTGATTTTTGGCTTCATATGATGCTTCCTGGTGGCATCTATGTATGATATAATACACTATGCATGAACAAAGTACATGTGAAATATTGCCTTTTATTATTGTCATGTTTTATAATAGGTCTTTAACTGTTACTCCAAACACAGGGAACACCTGGGTCAATGGTATAATTTTAAAACCACACTGTAGGCTTCTGATTGGTCGAGATAGCCATCTCGATCAATCGGAAGCCTACGATATATCGTAACTTGTACGAGAATACTGGACCAGACAACAAAAAGTTGCATGATCCACCTACACAGTAGCTTGTCACGAGTTCAGAGGCTTTTACCATTCCAGCAAACACAAAACATCTGTATAACATTTATACAATGTTGGTCGACGTTGTATAAATGTTCTACATATGTTTCGTGCTTGCTCGAATGTTTACCCAACTGTTATCATGTATTGTGACCATTGGTTTGACGATAGCACTTTGCCTTTTGAACTTGTCTGACAACATGTAACATGCAATGTAGTGTAATGCTATAAAGTATCATGGTGTCAATGTATAATCTAATAACTCGCACTTGGTACTTATTAATCATGTTTCCTCATGTTCCTAGTGTTTAACCTTTTAAGCGCCAAGTACCACTATAATCATTTTAAATCTGTTTTATTAGAACTAAGAAGGTTAATTAGTTATTGGGAATGAGTGTTTAAACATCGAGATTTGGTCTCAGATTAAACACACATTATTCTTTTTTTTCACCCACTCAGTTGTGGGTCGCGCTAGCGAGACACAACTTAAGTGGGTGAAAATTTGAATCGATGACTTAGCGATTAGAGGGTTAATATTCTATATAACGGGTCATACAACAGATACCGATCGATACCAGACAACATGCTGACCTGATCTCACACAGTCACATATTAGCCCTTTCAGTGCGGAGTCCGACTTAGATTTCAAAATCTGACGTCTGTATAGGCCCCTACGTCAGAGTCTGACGTTTAAAGTCGACCCCCCCCCCCCCCGCACTGTAAGAGTAAAAATATTTATAATGGCCGTTGACCCATAACATATAATAGGTATTCAAATGAAACGGAAAGAGCTAACTAAGATAGTTATGATGATTTCAAATTGAAAAAACCCTTAGGTCTCCATGATTTTAACAAACATATTTCAGCGCTTTAAGGGTTATTCCTAAAACTGGCCTGCAACATGGAAATAGTCGTTTCCATTTCTTTTTGTATGATTCCGTTATCTTGATCCCCGTGGATGACAGATGTGATGTCAGTGAAGAAAATCAATCCGTTATGGTCCCCACACGAGGTTGAACCATTGCTGGTTTGATGCTGGTCTATTGCGCAGACGTTTGGTCGGCAATAAAGTAACATTGTTTTAACGTCTTCAGACTTGTGTTTGATGGGGCACCACTGTGTAAATCGATATCAGCAAGTTCTAAGTCCTCGCTGCGTGCTTCCATCTAAAATGTATTACTTTTATATAAATTTAGCTGAGCCTACTAAATTAGCACTTTTACCCACCACGTTATTTTATGAAAATTTCAACCCACTTGAAGTTGTCTCGCCACCGAACTTCAAGCAGGTGAAATTCCTCCTATTGGTTTAAATTGAGACCAACCATTTGCAAATCTTGATGTTTAAACATTTCACTCCCAATATCTGTGATTTGATCGGTCAATAAAAACGATTATACTCGTGCTTAGCGCTTAGAGGGTTATTAGTCTAAAAAGATTTAACATATAAGGTCCTCCATACCCTTCAGCTTCCAATTGAGCCTCTCAGGGCTGGGGCCCTGGTGCAGTGGTTAAAGCTGCCTGCTGGGAAAGTCGAGGATTGCTGGTTCGTCATCCGCTCTGGCATTCAAGTTTCAAAGGAACAAATGTTTCTTCCCCGCTCTCTCGTACATCGTCAGTATTGTGAAGAGCCTCCGTGACCGTGAGGTAGCGTGCTCTGCCTCAGACCGCCAGGAATCGAAGTTCGAGTGTGTCTGGAGAGCAGTGTTATCTCATTCTTCTCACTATCCTCAGGAGGTTCTCCTGGCCCAGTTTAGCCCATATAATCTGCACAAAGTTGGCCTAAAATCCCATTCACTGATCATTCATTCCGAGAGCCTCTCACATAATTATGGCAGTATGATTTCCATTGAAACACTGCACGCTATCAGTACGCTGTCGGGAACAGCTAAAAAAGAGTATCTGCTCACATTACAAGTGAGCAGATACTGCTTTTTGGTTTACAGAGAAAGTATTGTCGCCCCATACGTATTGTGTATACGGGGGACATAAACGGGTTCTGATTCCTCGGTTATCGGGTTATCGGGCATGATGATTGGCATGGCGGGGGACTGCGAGGCTGCATGCTAATCCTTCATGTTTGTCATACCGTATCCCAGCAAACACGAGACGTCAATCCAATGTGGTTTCAATGTTGTGCCACCGTCGCAGACGGTGGCCCAACATTGAAACCACATTGGGTTGACGTCTCGTGTTAGCTGGGTATTCAGCATACTGTTATTCCAGGCAAAATATTGCTGTTCTTGATCATAGTAACCTGAACTTAATAATCTGTATTTAAACCTTTAAGGAACTCTCACACATAGCCGAGTTGGGAGTCGAGCAAGGCCGAGCTAAGTTTTAAAGCTCTGGTCGTTTTTCACTAATATTGTTTTTTTAGATGGGATCAAATCACTGTTAGTGGGGATACAATGTGTGTAAGTGTTTAATCATGAAGATTTGCAAATGGTTGGTCTCCGATAAAACACATATCAGTAATTTTCACCCACTTTAAGTTGTGGGTCGCGGTAGCGAGACACAACTTAAAGTGGGTGAAAATTTCAATTAAATCATTTGGCGATTAAAGGGTTATGTCCTTGGTCATACCCGGTCAATGGCTCATTTGCCGTATCCATGTCATGCGTATGGACGCGTATCTATATTATTATTCAATTTACCGCTTTAAGAGTTTATCGTATAGCAGCGTTGTAATGACCATTAAGCAAGTTAAAGTGTTCCTCACGCCCTCTAAGCCTTTTTCAGACTTTTTATTTGTCTTTTTAAAATAGAGAATTTGAAAGAAAAATAAGCATTAAATTTGTAAGATTGGCATATATTTTGCTTCAAATTGTATCTTAGATATACGAAAATTTCACCCCTCGAGTAGGGACACTCGATTTTAAGTGGGTAAATTTTTTATTTTTATAAGGCAGCGCTTGAAGAGTTAAAAGAAAATACGTGTTAAAATGTAGAGCTTCCTTGCCAAATTCCAAACGGTGATTGGTGCCGTGAAAATAGCTCAAATGCGAGTGTTGATAAATTGATGTACAAAGAAAATGTCTGGAAAATGACAACACTCATTTTTGAGCTGTGTCTGAAGTTTTTTGCAGAGAATGTAGGCGATGATTTTGTTACAATATTTGTGCTATGCCACTGAGCAAGTAATTCCCTTGAATCTACGGATAGTAGTAGTTTTCTGAGAGGATGGTAGCTGTCACTTTTTCTGGATATACCAGTATATCATGTTCTTGTGGTGTTTTATGGGCATATATAATAGTGGATACTTCATCTCTCTGTGTTTTTGCCGCTAATTTTGTATTTCTCCGACCGTTACGTCAAATAGTTATGTTATGTTATGTTATGGGAAAGAATAATGCATAAATGGTTTATGTATGTGAGTCAACACGACATTTCGCAAAATGTATTGTCCTTATAGAATTTAGGGAGTTTACAGTATCTGCAAAAGCCTGTGTGGGCAGGAGGGGTGTGTAGAACCCCCAGAACCCCCCATATGTAAAAAGCTGATACACGTGCAAACAATGCGAGACGAATATATAGGCTGGGTAAATTCTGCTGACAAGTGGTCGCAGTGAGATGTGCCTGACAAAGCTTTCGGCTGTATCTGCTTACTTTTCGAGTAAGCAGATACAGCCTTTTGGCTTTTCAGATCAACCGGTTGTACGTGATTTATTGTAGGGTTTTATACAGGGATCTGGCACATCTATGTAAATGAGCTCTGTGATCCATTTAATTATGTGGCGAGAACAGCCATTATTCTTCATATAGCCAGCCGCCGGCTGGTATTGTTTTCACGCGCTCGCTGGCGTTGATTTTTTCCAGATCCTTGGGAGCATTGACCACTCAATGTAGGCTACATATACTGTATAGTAGTACATTTGTCGATCTCGGGGTATATACAATTTTACTCGCACCCACCTGAAGTGTTAGGAGTGTATACGACTCGGTCATGTCCATCACGACTGCAATTTAACCCATGTGCTGCGGGTTTTTATGTTTGTATTTTTCAATCATTTAAACCTGGAATTGCTAACGCAATTTCCAGCTTTAAATGACGAAAAATTAAGGTTTTTTTTATGAAACCTAGACAACTCAGAAATTGAGTTATGCATTCTCATGAAATGAATTGTTCGTTTCTATTTTCCATTCATTTCAAACTGGAATTGTTGAAATATAGCTATTTATGAAAAAGAGACATATCGCAAATTGATTTATTTGATGAACTAGCGTCTATCACAAACAATTTTATCATTTCAGTGGCATTTTATTTTGTTTGAAACTTGCTGAAAACCGTCTTTAAAATGGTTCAGGAACACAAGGGTTTACCTTTTACAAGCTAAGTTATCTTATTTAATACATGTTCACCAACTTGATGTTGTGTCTCGCTACCAGCGACCCACAACGTAAAGTGGATGAAAAATACTCAGATTTGTTTAATTTGAGTCCAAGCATTTGCAAATCTTGATGTTTAAAAACGCATTTCGTTCCAATTTAATAGTGAATTAATAGGCCAATAAAAACAACTGTTAGTCACGCTCAGCGGTTAGATGTTACATTATATCTTCATAGTAAACATGCTAAAGGCGTGGCGTCATTTATGTACACGCCTATACAAGGCTCCACTTCTACAGAAGAATACATGCTAGGAGGAGGGTTTCAAAGTGTACACATAGTTGACATTGTTTAAATAGAGATGAGTACCTGTACGGTATTGCTTTCGCTTTTTTTAATTGTACAGTATTAGATCAAGTGAAAGGACTTCTCTTCTCGGCAACTGTATGCCTAGACGTTGGTTAGGCTTTACCAATATTCAACTAGTCATAGTTCCCAGTAAACACAATAGCATTTGTACATTGTCCAAAGCCAGACTCCCAATACTGAGGATCAATTATATTACATGTATTATAAAATCATTCGAAGATAGTCTCACCTGGTCGGTCTAACTGTTATAGTGAACAATAGACATTCGAAGTAAACTATTCAGGGGGTGTTATATATACTGATATAGTAACCTAATATTGAAAGAATGGGACATAAGACTTCAAAACAAATGCTCTTTAGAAATTTCCGCATTTAGCATGTTCTCCCTTTCATTCATCCATTAATCTTTTCATTCATTATATTTGTGCCGTATATACCTGTATACGGTACACTTGCTTATGTCGATTTTGTTCCAGTGCTGAATCTATCCTACCTACAGTATCAAGTGCTCGCAGTGTCTTCATCGCATGGTTGCCAACAACACATGTCAACAAAGCTGTTCAATGGGGATTATCTCGATTGTTTTACAGAGTGTCATGGGCCTTAGTTACCAGGCTTCGAATTAGGTGTCTTGGTATCGAGTCTATTGTGCCAAGCTATCTAGGTTCGGTTTTCAAACCACACCACCATGGCAATTATATCCATAAGCTGTGTAGAATTAGGCATCACTCTAGCCAGCTTCCATTTAAACACAGAGATTCTCATTAGGGAAAACCTTGCAACGAATGGAGGTATCCGAGGCTACATTTATTTTGTAGCAAAACTGTTACCCGGAAATAATTCTGCCTGTGGTGCTAGGGCGGAGTGTAAGGCCATTGTGTGATAGAAATCAAAGTCACTGACTGTCTGTGCACTCCTGGGGGTTTTCATAATTGCCCCTGGGCATACCCAAATGGGCTGAGACAAAGAAACACTCAGTGAATAACAGGTCATGTCTAGTAATTCCAACCTCTGGTTGTATATTTCCATTACTGATTTAACCCTTTACCCG
Organism: Flabesymbios commensalis; assembly: GCA_964017125.1. NCBI lineage: Eukaryota > Metazoa > Annelida > Polychaeta > Terebellida > Flabelligeridae > Flabesymbios > Flabesymbios commensalis. The sequence goes on along the minus strand of OZ024906.1, from coordinate 73,469,876 downwards.
CCAAATTATTCAATTTGAATTTCACCCACTTGAAGTTGTGTCTCGCTGACGCGATCCACAACTTCAAGTGAGTAAAAAATTATCCGGATTTGACAAAATGGTGGTCAACTCTTTTCAAATCTTGCTGGTTGATGTCACATTTTATCTTTAACATGTTTAAAAGGTGGTACTTAATGTGCTAAGAAAAAATGAAAACCCGAATATATGCGACACCGGCGGTTAAAGGGTTATCCCTTTGCCTGCTGATCACGACTATTGTCGTTTTTATCCTGTTTTATTAGTCGATCAAATCACTGATATTGGGGATGAAATTGGTGTTTAATCATCAAGATTTGTGAAGGTTTGGTCTCAAATTATACAAATATGAATAATTTTCAACCACTTGAGGTTGTGGATCGCGGTAGCGAGACACAATCTCAAGTGGTTGAAAATTTAAATAAATTAACCCGGCAGGATAAGTGTTAATGTAGTACAAAGATTGTTAAATGTCGAAAAGTGACGCTGAGTATTTGTACTGGTAATCTAGATTGACTGACGTGTGACGTGATTGTCTGTTGACAAAATAATGTTCTATTGTTCTTGATTGGCCGCTTGTGTTTGAATAGTGTTTTATCAGCATGTGTCGGCCCTTAGTCGTCCTTATTGTATTTTATCAGCCGATTCAATCACTGTTAATTTAAAGTGAGTTAAGTGTTTAAACATCAAGGTTTACAAATGTTTAGTCTGAAATTAAACAAATATGAGGAATTTTCACCAACTTGAAGTTGTGGGTCACGGTAGCGTAGTGGACCAAAACGCTACCCAGTGCGAGAAATTATTGTATGCGGTATATGGTAGTAAGAGTTCGGGGTTCGGTTCCCGATCCCGGCGGTTTGAAAGAAACAAAAATGTTTCTTCCCCATCCACTTGTGAAAGTCAGTATTGTGGAGCCTCCGTGACCGAGAGGTAGCGTGCTCGGCCTCAGACCGCCAGGGCTCGAATTTCGAATCCTGTGTCTGGAGGACAGTGTCATCTCAATCATCTCACCATTCTCAGGAGGTTCTCCTGGCCCAGTTTAGCCTATATGTGCACAAAGGTGGTCTAAGGCCCGATTCATTTCATTTCATTTATATGGTAGTAATCCTACTGAAATTATCGAGCACCGTCTGCGACTTTGGGCCAACAGTAAGCTAACATTGGTTCAACGTATCGTGTTTGCTGGGTAGGTCAGAAGCTGAAACTGTCCATATAACCTCCTTGGTGAAATCTATAATAAAAGCCATGCAGGAGGAGCATTGCCTCGTCTTCGCTAAGTACTGTAACTACAATTCTACTTTTAAAGTAAGCAGTTATTGCTTTTTGGGTTTGCACGGCAGTATGGTGAGGTGCAATGATGTATTTAAAATTATCCGTTTTATCACTTGTTTACCATAATAATATCATGTCATATTATTATTGAACAACATTACCACGTATTTGTAATAAAATACCACCAAACAAATACTAAAACGCATCGGGTGTAAAAAAGTGACATACTAAGTTTATCTGTTCTACAAATAAAAAAACTTTCTTGGTTTTAACATCGCCGTGAACATGGCAAACGTACACGTGTGTAGCAAATTGTAAGATGCAGTACGTGTGCGTTCCAGTAAACACAAACATTTGTATAACATTTATACAACGTTCGCCCAACGTCTTTGACGTTGGGCGAACGTTGTATAAATGTTATACAAATTTTTTGTGTTTACTGCGTGACTGATGCTGACCATGTTGACAGTGAAAACGAAATAGTCGTATCCTATTTTCATGTACGCCCATGACCAGTGACATACGCAATTCTGCTCTGCAATGCAAAAAAAAAGTATCTGCTTACTTGTATAAGGCAGTATCTGCTTACTTGTGAAGTAAGCAGATATACTTTTGGCTTTGAACGGCATAATTGTTTCCCGGTCGATATTATAAGATTTGAATGTTGCAGGGTCTCGGTCTTGCTCACGATGCCAGTTCGAGTTAATTTTATCGAGATTATTATGTGCTTATTATATGTGAGACGACCACTTTTTTTATTGAATTTCTTATTCGTGGCTGGGTCATCTCTCCAGAAAATACGACTGTTTTCCCGATGCCGGTTTAATGTTAGGCCAGCGTCGTAGACGGTGGACCGATACTGATCCAAAATTGGGCCCGAGTGTTCGCGTTAGTTGGTCATGACCAATATAGAACTCATGTCAGACTGACGTTTATACACTACTCGTAGCGTGCAGTTCTATTCTCCAGATTTTTCCGTGTAGACCTTTGGCAAAATGACCCCCTATATATAAAGGATGTTGCCGACAGTAATTGATGTAATTGTCATGACGTTGACTTGAAAACGAAACTATTTTTTTTTACATCCGTTTCCTTACGTGTTCTGTTAACAAGAGAGATGCAGTAAATCTAAAATTTTGTTTTTATGCTGTACCACCGTCTGTGACGTTGGCGCCCTTTAAAGCCCGACTTTACACTGTCATCTTCATCCACTACAAGCCGCGAATTGCTGTCGCAATTCTCGACTTGTAGTGAATGAAGAAGTGGGTGAAAAAGTAAAGTAAATTGCCATGCAGTTTCATGGAAATATTCATTCTACAACTCTTGGTTGTAGGAAAATTAAGTCTGTTTTCAGGGATGTAAATTGATGTTTGAATGCATTGAGCGGACTTAAAGGGTTTTAAGCAGGCATACTAGTAGTTAGAATGTACTATGTTTACCATGTTTACTGGGTGTATTTTAAACTATTTAAACACTTGACTAGTCTACAAACTTACTAATGTTACTTTTGTTTTCTGTGTTACAGGCAGATCAACTTTCAGAAGAACAGATCGCTGGTAAGTAATGTGTGTAGTGCTCTGTAAAGTTTAAAGGCAGTATCTGCTTACTTGTAAAGTAAGCAGATACTGCATTTTGGCTTTTCGCAGTATAGTAAGCCAAACTTACATTTCAAGTAATCACAGCGATCAAATAGTCGATAATTAGATGGATTTATCAATGGATTTATCAAGGATAGCCGGAAAATAGCTCATAATTATTTGTTTAATTTGAGTTCAAACATTTGTAAATCTTGAAGTTTAAATACTTATTTCATTCCCAATATCTGATTTATGCTTTTAGTAAAACAAATTTATAACAACTGTAGTAGTGCTTAACGCTTTAACTGTTAGGGGTTAAGCAATGGCGTTGTTACCCAAGTGACCACAAAACATTTGTATAACATTTGTACAACGTCGGCCCAATGTCTTCGACGTTGGTCCAACATTGTACAAATGTTATACAAAGGTTTTGTGTTTGCTGGGTATCATATCTGATTATTCTCATTGGCATATGTGACATATCTGTCCCTTGGATATGAAAAAGTGGCAGATACACCCTTTCATATCCAAGGGGACGACGTGTATACTCATACTTGTAGATGCTGATGGAATCTGCAGTTTTTAACCCTTTCATCGCTAAGCACGACTATAGTCATTTTTAATCCGTTTTATAAACCGATTAAATTTCGTTATTGGGAACGAGATGTGTGTTTAAACATTTGCAATTGTTCGGTCTCGAATTAAACAATTATGAGTAGTTTTTAAGTGCTAAAAATTCTGCAGATAAGAAGTGAAAAAAATTGCAATTTTAAAAGCCCCCCCCCCCCCCCCCCCCTCGTAAGTGAATGGTGGACCGCTTACGACACAAAGCGATACATTTTTGTCTGGAAATCACGATAATTAAATGTATCAAAATATCCTTGAGCACAGGGTTGTTGTCGGTAATAACCATGTCACTCCTGAGCAACTGCCCAGCAAGCACGAGACACTCACCCAGTGTTGTGTCAATGTTGGGCCAGCGTCGAAGACTGTGGACCAACATTGAAACAACATTGGGTGAGTGTCTCGTATTTGCTGGGTAATTGCAAGTTGTGATGAGATATATATATATATATTAGTCAGCTGTCGCCTGCTTCAATAAATAACATGTTTAGGTATGTTGTCGACTTATTGTTAACCCTTTTCCTGCCAAGTAGGTGTATTTAAATTTTCAACCACTTGAGGTTGTGTCTCGCTACCGCGATCCTCAACCTCAAGTGGTTGAAAATTACTCATATTCGTTTAATTTGATACTAATTATTTACGAATTCTGATGTTTAAACAGTCATTCCATTCCCAATAATCGGCTAATAAAATGGATTAAAAACTCCTCATTGTCGTGATTAGCAGGCAGATAGGTAATATGATTTATTACGCAAATGTTTATTTAGAAATCACACTTATCGCACACATGCAAAGTACAGCGTGGTTTGGTAGTTCTTGGGGACATGGCCACTTCTTGCCCTGTTTTATTATACTACAGAGAGGGTTCCCCTTCCGACTGAGCATTGTGTCTACACTTTTGACGACGTATCCTCAAAGCATTATGAATTAAACGGATTCTAAGCGTCATAGGAGCCATTTGCAAATGCAATAAAGGTCATCGATTATTTTATGGGCGGCAGTCAATTCATAGCACGTTAAGTCCCATAGGACGTGACACCCTACTAGATACTGATTAAGAGCTGTCTCAATGTTGGGTAAATGTCTCTGACGTTGTGAGAGGATTTATATAACTTTTCCAGAGGGATTTGATAACTTTAATTTTGTGACGGTTAGTTATAAGGTCAGCATACAAATCCTTGTTGTAGCCCGTAAAATTATAACATTTAACTTTTAAGTCTCCGCCCACCATATTGTTATACTATTTTGTCAATTATTCGACGTACGCACTACAGTTGCCAATTTATTAAGATCATACCAATCTTTCCTGAAAGCTGCTCAGATAATTCAGTAAATAACTACCCTGTTTAAATTTGAAAATGTTTTTTCATATCTCAGATGGCCGCCACAGCATTTATATTTTTTTTAAATTCTCAATCCTCTTTAAAATCATTTTTTCCATTGATTAATTTGACAGTCTTTTAGCGCGCCCAGTCACTGCTTCAATGAATTAATAAATGACCTGTCAACATTACAGCAAATGTCACCATGAATACTGCCGTGCAATGCTTTAAGGCAATATCTGCTTACTTTACAAGTGAGCAAATACTGCCTTTTGCCTTTTCGGAGCAGAATACATGAAGCTGGATCTATGTATCTTTTCACAAAATTCCGTGTTGAACTAAGTTTCAAATTACAACCAAGACACACAGTTGACTTTGGTATAGTACTCCGCTGTATCGAAGTTAATGCGACCTAAAGCACTGCAATATTTTTATATGATCTACGTAAAACTGTCTCAGACCATCCTCTGACTGCTTACCCTATTGAAATTCTAAAATTGGCTAATTTGCATATTCAAGATGGCCGCTATAAAACACACATTTCGATATTATAATCAGTCTCCAATATTTATCCGATCTTTGCGAATCAAGAGATTCATTTTATTGTGTTGGATGTCTTTCTTTCAAATCGATCCTATTTTGTTCCCCCCCCCCCCCCCAACGTCCAACGTCAATATTTAAACACCCATGCAAGCCCTGGCATTGATTTCGTGAAATGTTTCTGATGAAATCGATTTTTTTTTCATGAGATGTGTTCACACGCTTTTAGGCTTCTCGTTAACTTGATGACGTAGACGGTGAATATTTAATCGTTCTACTGCACGCAATATTCCGCATGTTCATGATGTTAAAACTACCTCTCTCAGTATATCTCTCTATAATTATCGAGTTCTTTTTGATGTGGCTCTTTCAGTCAACACTTGACTCTACTGCCGTATCTGCTTACTTCGCAAGTAAGCAGGTACTGTCAGCTCGTTTGCCATTTGGTATGTAGCAACGTACCAAACACGGTGTTAAACCAATTCTGGTTTGATTTTGGCTCAACATTAAACCAGCATCGATTCAACAGCTCGTGTTTGATGGGAATGTAGCAAACACTATATCGGCAACGATATTCTTGGCGTTGCGCCAGCGTTCAGCGTAGGGGTTTTCCCACGATTATTACTCTGACAAACAGCAGAGGTGCCAACCCTTCCGATTTTCGCGGAAGACTTCGATTTTTATGCCTTGTTTCCGCTATTACGATACCCATTAATAATCTTCCGATTTTCGCATGGACAACCTTATATAGGCCTAATATCCAATGTTGCAATACAATTTTGATTCCACTATGCGTTTTTCGCGGTAAAAATGGCGGGAACGACGGCGGCATTACCGCCGTTTTTTCTGACATTAACACAGCTTTTTTTCATTCTTTTAATTCCCAATCAATCTTGTTAACACCTTACAATTCAGCCAATCTATACATTGATAATATGTACCAATAATAGGCTATATTATCGCCTCTGTTTCACACAATCTGTGTTTGTTTACCACTGTTTACATTCTCAACAAAAAACAAAATGGCGGACGGCGTGTATTACTGTCCTCAATTATGTCAACTAGATATCTTGTTTTATACTCACTAATGTTTTATCTAATGTCCCCATATGATAATCATGTTTTTAAATTTATTAGTTGGTGTGTCACTGCATTCATATAATTTGCATTTTACATTGGGTCAGTGATTATTTTTCGGGAGCAGTAAACTTTAGACCAGGCAGACTCAGGTGGTCAGTGTGAAAGCTGATTTCACACACTATAGCAGTCATGGCCCCGTTGCCCACTACAGATTTCCTGAAGCTGGTTCTTTTTGTCAGGACAACTAAAAAATTTACACAGTCTTGTCAATCAAAGAGTGAAATGTCAACAAAACTCTTTAGAATGCAGTAAAATACATTACATTTTTTTTAACATTTCCTGGGGGGGGGGGGGATTCTTGTATGCACCGGTGGCGCGCGGGGTGAATCTGCATGTGATGTGCATTGGCGACCGCAATTTTTTCGACCCTCCAATATGTCTTCCTTTTTTTCATGGTCTAAGGTTGGCACCTCTGAAACAGGCTGGATGAAATATTATCAAGCCAAGATTGGATAAAAATATTTAAGAATACAAGTTTCTTGTAAATGCCACGCTATGTCTAGTTTATATCAACTCTAGCCTAAAATATCGGCCATCGACCAACAGTATGTCGGTTTTGTGTCTATATGATGTGTCAGCTGGCGAGTTTAGTTTTGAGAGCATACCTTATTTGCCTGTACTCTGCTCACATTTCCTACTTTCAGAGAGAAAAATAGAAACATATAATAGCTGTCGTATTTATAGATTATAGTAATTGCCAACCCCACTTGCCAGCAAATATCACAATTTATTATTGTGGATGTTTTCACCCTTCAGGCCTTGCGTGTCGTCCCCAGCTAGTAGCGTCAATTGTTTACCACTTCCGCATTTTATTACAAAGCGTTCTATTTATATCAATAGGACTTGAGGGGTTGAGGGGTGTGGCACTGGTGTATTCAGCGTATTCAGATTTCCAAGAAACAAAATCCTTCTTTCCCGACCACTCGTAAATATTCAGTATTGTGGGGAGCACCCGGGACCTCAGACCGCCAGAGCTCGCATTTCAATCCTGTGTCTGGAAGGTAGTGTCATCTGATTCATCTCACTATCCTCAGGAGGTTATACTGGTCAAGCTCTCAACTTGTTTTTCATCATATTGTTATAAAGCATGTACATGTGGGTTACAGTTCAAAAGTCATTTTTTTTAGTAGCTTTTAACTATTATCTTCATATTTGACAACAAAGTAATTGCATTTAAGGAAACTGCAGGTCTAGTTGAAGTGCAGGGGTGGGCGATTAAGTTATTGTTTTCATTAAAATGGTTTAAGTGGCCTCTAGCGTTTTAAAATATTTGGTGTAATTTTTCGGGGAATGCGGGGGCAATGTCCATCGGAGAGCCTGATTACGGGATTGCTTTTAATTTACGTGACACAAATAGTCACACCTGAAAACATATTTAATAAGTAACTTTGTGTTCTTCAGAGTTCAAAGAGGCGTTCTCCTTATTCGACAAGGACGGCGATGGCACCATCACCACAAAGGAATTGGGCACCGTGATGCGATCACTCGGCCAGAATCCCACAGAGGCTGAACTTCAAGACATGATCAACGAGGTGGACGCTGACGGTAAGCATCTATTTAAATCCAGTACCATCCCAGCAAACACGATACATTGACCCAATGCTGGGTTAATGTTGGGCCGACGTCGTAGACGGCGGGCCAACATTAACCCATCATTGGGTCAATGTATCGTGTTTGCTGGGATTATTCTACCATCTGCTTAGATACGGCCTTTTTTGCTTTGCAGAACAGTATTATCCCACCCAGCAAGCAAAATACGTTGAAACAATGCTGGGTCATTGTTGGCCCATTAACTTAAGCCAAATTTTGGCTCCAACGCCTCTGTTCGCTTGGTTGTCATCTGTGGGTGAAGTTTCCCATCATGAAACTTCACTATCATGGTGTAACATCTTCTCTATAAAAACTTAATTTAACAAATACATAATATAAATTATGCCGTTTTTTTTACAAAAGTGATTATAAAACTATGCTACAAATCTTTACTCGCCGCACGCAGGCTTTGTGTTTTCCCATCAATTGTGTCATTTTGATGAGGACACTGATGGCTTTGCTTTCAGCACGTTTTTGTCAGCTTCAACATGTTCAAATACGATAGTTACAAATTAGTGTACTTTAAACTTTCACAGTGAAGACAGCCACACCCATGTTCTGCAGTGGCCATAGTGCTTCTGTGCACACAGGCATGCACATGACAGGAGTAGGTGTGCCATGAGCATGATAAAACATTTTGTTACACTGCACAATAAATATAAGACACCAATATTTAGCCTTTGAGCGCTGAAAATTTTTTGTAGAAACCATCGGGACAAAAGGGTTTTTTATCCCCCGCCCGTAGGGGAAGGGGGATTTTAGTCCCCCCAGGATTCTGTCCGGCGTCACGTCTTCTTGTGGGCGCAAAAACTCAAAAACTACTGGTCAATTTTTTTTTTAATTTTAACATCACATTCCTAGCAACATGTGCAAGTGATTTTTTAGAGATGCTACCAAAATTCAAAATGGCCGCCAGAGGTCAACTCTAAAAAAATTAATTTATTGCGGGGGAAGATATAGTCCTCTTGTTCAATTTTTGATCATCATAAATGTCTTAGTTTGATCTTTCTGCTTCATTTGAATATCTATGTTATGGGTCTATGATCACCATGATTTTTTTTACTCTTTCAGTACGGGGATCGACTTTATACGCCAGATTCTGACGTCTGTAGACGTCAGATTCTGACGTCTAAAGTCACGCACTATAAGGGTTAATATTTACTGGTAACTAAGAAAAAAATTAATGTTTTAATGAAAATGTTTTGATATATTTTGTACTGGACAGGTAATGGCACGATTGACTTCCCTGAGTTCCTCACGATGATGGCTCGTAAAATGAAGGACACAGACAGTGAGGATGAAATCCGGGAGGCCTTCAAAGTTTTTGACAAAGACGGCAACGGCTTCATCAGCGCGGCCGAGCTGAGACACGTGATGACAAACCTGGGCGAGAAACTAACGGACGAAGAGGTGGACGAGATGATCAGAGAGGCCGATTTAGATGGCGACGGTCAAGTTAATTACGACGGTATGAGAACCGAGACCGCGATGCATCTTTTATGTTTTTACATTTGTTAAAATAAAAATAGCTACGCGCCCGACACTAAATATATTGAGCTCCATCGAAAGTTAATTATGTAATTGTATGTCAGCGATGCCAGCAGCATGTACGATTTTTTCCATCAAGCTGTACCATTATCGGTCTAATGTTGGTCCACCGTCTACGACTTTGGCCCAACATTAGACCGACTGTCACTATGGCTCAACGTCTCGGCATCTCTGGACTATGTTTGTGATTTATTCTAATAATGTGATGCTACGCTAACATTGTTCAAAATTAATGTATCCTATAGTACAGTTTACATAAATGGTGTGTATTATTATACTGCTCTGCAAAGCCAAAAAACAGTATCTGCCCACTTTACAAGTAAGCAGATACTGCCTTTTGCCTTTGCGCGGCTGTATACCAAATAGGACATTGGATTTGTATTAATCACTCCCTTCTTTCTGTTTTCAGAATTTGTGAATATGATGACCAGCAAGTAAACTAGACTCTCTATTAACGATCTCACGTCTTTTTCTACATCTCTTTTGAGCACCACCGTGACAGCGGTGCGGAGTCTCTCTCCTGCACGACGTGTCACTCATCCACCACAGCAATTCCGTCAAAGCATTCCCGTGGTCCTTCTTCTTCTTCTTCACAACAGGAAAAATTACTCGCAAGGCGTGCAACCGCCGCGTGACACCGTTCCTTCCAACAACAACAGACACAGTGTTTACACAGGATGGTGACGACGAGGAAACCTATGCCCAGTAAACGCAAAACATTTGCATAACATTTGTGCAGCGTCGGCCCAACGTCGGAGACGTTGGGCCGACGTTGCACAAATGTTATGCAAATGTTTTGTGTCTGCTGGGATACTTATTGTAAAAAAAACTGGGAGTCAATTCAATCTAGGTCGCTCACTGTTTTAGGTAGATATTGTAATCACTTTTCCATTGAACCATTTTTTGAATCCATCTAGTGAACATTTTAAATATTTATTCTTTGCCTTGATGGTACTATTTTCACGTCTACGTTTCTCTGGTAGCATGGGCGCGGCCATGCATTTATTCACGGCCCCGTCTCGTAACTGTTCGTTCTTTGATTATTATACACGAGTAGCATTCCAGCATGTCATGTAGTGTATTGTGGGGTGTTTTCATTTGACCAGACCCGTAGATTTTAGCAGTGCTAGTGTCTGTACGTCATGCATCATCGTCGCCTCGCGATCAAAGGGTCGTCGCGCAGTACAAAGTGGCGCTCGGCACCCTTTAATCCCGAGGGGATCGCATGCAATAGGTCACGTGTATCTATGCATTCGTGTGCGACCCGGCAAGGAGCACGGCGTTCGGCCACCGTTGGTTTAATGGTAGGCAGGCGTCTCAGACGTTGGCCCAACATTGAGCCAACGTTGGGACAACGGCTCTTATTTGCCGTGGGTCATTCACACTGGACCTTCAACACACTTCTGACTGCAATCAACAGTCTTTCTCACAACCGTCAACTACATGCACTGCAAATTCCTTAATTGCTTCCTTAGAAACTGTTTCCTTAATAAACAGGCACGTCCTAGCGAACACAAAACATTTGTATAACATTTGTACAATGCTGGTCCAGCGTCGTTGGGCCGACGTTGTGCAAATGTTATACAAATGTTGTACGTTTGCTTGGGTATACCTTCTAAAATCCGTCAGAATCCTTAACTGCTGCTGGAAAATCCTTACTGTACCAAAGCCAAAAGGCAGTATCCTCTTACTTGTAAAGTAAGCAGATGCGGCCTTTTGGGTTTGCACGCCTGCTTACTTTACGAGCTGAAGACACGCACGGGCGTTTTTCAAGCTCGGAAGCGAATTACAACAATCGATAGTTAGTGAGATTTTGAAAGTAGACCTGATATCTTGTTCTGTCTTGAATATTTGATCACCACAGCTGCTGTAGATCGCGCCCCCTCTCTCTCTGATACAGTACAGCCACTGCACCACTTCGCGGGTCATTGATCATTTTTGGTATAAAGTGTGTCGTTTTTCTCGCTGATGCATAGGATGATTGTATACAATACATTTTACTTACAATCTGTTACGTATGTATATACAACATTGTTGTTCATATTTGAAGGCAACTCTGAATAAATTGCTATTTTATAAAACGCTTGTTTTGAGTTCACCCACCCCCCCCCCCCCTCCCGCCGACTGGGTCTGTTCAGACACTCGCCACGTCCATTTATCGATTGCTGATCGTTATGCGTATGGGCGGGCACGAATCGTTATAAAAAAAGACCACGTAATAATAGATAACTTATGTGAATCGGCCCTGTGAATTGTACAAGCGGTAAACCAGGGGCGTTTATGTGAGTGGTATATAGGGATTTGCTCTCGAGCCGGTCCCCTACAAGATAGATACCCACGTGCCATTGAACCAGTGTTGGTTCAGTGTTGGGCCATCTGGCCCAACATTGAACCTACATTGGTACGATGGCTCGTGTTTTCTAGAAAACGTATTATGCTGTTAAAGCAGAACGTGTGACACTGAATCAATAATTGTAACCAGTGGCATCGAAAGTAATATCATTTTACTGGGGCGTTAGTATTCTGCCTCAGCAGCACGACTCGCTTTGATGAACTGGTTATATTTATATGTAATCGGCACTGACCCTTGACTAAGCCTCTTTCGGTCCGTTGCACACGTCGTTCTTCGGGTCGGATTTGTCTTGGAACGGCTATAAACAATGCACACAGCTGCAGCATAGTTATTTTATTTGCGAAAACCCAACACAGTCTTATTGCCAAGGCAGCACCGACAGTCCTGGGGCTGATACTGAAAACTTTTTTTTGCACCCCTAGAAGAACATAGGTTTTATCATCATATTTATGGTATATTTTGTTTCTTTGGCTCACCAGCTTTCATTTTGAAAACATTACCCCTTTCAAAATGTGTCCGAAAGACCCTTAGAGGACCATTTCCTGCAGACGGTGATAGTGCTCTTTTGAAAATGATAACATTGCCATTTGTACACTTGTAGCTGACAAAAAACCTAACAATTATTGCAAATTTCAACTGGTACGTATTCAAACTTAATTATTTATAAAAAAATATATGCAGTGTAATAATTGGTGTTTACCGAGGCATAAATAAACTTTTTTTCTGCAAAATCATAATTTTTTTAAAGGGCGATTTTTTTTCTTTCGGACACATTTTTAGATGGGTATTGTTTTGAAACTAGTTACATACATACCAAATAAAGATAAACAAGTGATAAACCTATGCTCTTTGAGAGGGTGCAGCAAACTCCGGATTTAGACTAGTTCTCAAAATCAGCCCCAGGAATACGATGTGCAACTGGCCATAAACTAAACTAACACTTAAAGAGACCGTACGAAAAATATCATGAAAAAAATATGTTGACAAAAAAATTATTCGAATACAATGGATGTCTAGCACCAAAGCTAATAGTACATCACAACTATTTAAGTACATCATTAATTAAAAACATTCATTTCTGACAAGGTGTTGTACTCCTTTTATGTATTCTTTAAAGTGGTTGTTTACGTAATTCTTTGAATTGACGATTTTTTATGCGATTTTTCAGTACGTATGTAAATAGTTACAATTGTTTTGAAAAAAATACGACCACTCCAAATCACAACACTGAGAAATAGTGACCACTATCGTATGGAACGGCGAAGTGAAATTCATTAGAAACTTACTATTTATAAATCATTAATATTGTCATTAAAAATAATTTATTAATACTAATATATCTGATTTTATCATCTCAGAAAATTAATTCTTAGTATCGGAATATTATTTTTTAATACTTAGAAATTTTAGAAAATAATAAACGAAGCCCACTTCTGGGTTCTGTGTCTACAGTTTACCACCGCTAGCCATTACTTTATCTGTTGGGCCCAGAAGGTCATTTGACCCCTCAATATTTGCGAAAGGCCATGCTATGGGGGGGGGGGGGTCAGTAATATATTTGTATTCCGTAACAAAGATGATTTTAAAATATAGACCTGAAGCTGATTTTAATAAAAAAAAACGTTACTACCATTATTGTGTTGATTATTTATTCGATTATTCCCATTGTAATTTAATTATGCAGACTTCTATATTTTATTATTCATTACAGCACAACACATTTTATATTTATTTGTCCGCTAGTACTCCTTATTGTTGTAATACAAACATGATGTCAAGCATTTCGCATGAAAATTATCGGACCTCGACGACGTATTACTGGTTATTCCAACAGCTGTTGATTTATACCCACACCGAAGGGGATCTTGTTTCCTGCATTATGGCAACATAATAATGTTATTTCTAGACATTATTCTACAAAAATGAAATGAATCGGGCTTTAGGCCACCTTTGTGCACATATAGGCTAAACTGGGCCAGGAGAACCTCCTGAGGATGGCGAGATGATCGAGATGACACTGTCCTCCAGACACAGGATTCGAAATTCGGGCCCTGGCGGTCTGAGGCCGAGTACGCTACCTCTCGGTCACGGAGGCTCCCCACAATACTAACTTTCACACGTGGATGGGGAAGAAACAATTTTGTTTCTTTCAAACCGCCGAGACCGGGAACCGAACCCCGGACTCTGGCGTGAAAGGCAGCGGTGCTAACCACTACCCTAGGGCCCCCGCCCCATTATTCTACAATGAATAATAATATATCCTGCAATTGAATACTATTATCTCCACACTGTCGCATGAATAAAACAGTAGGCCCTACTAGTATCTGGTCCATCACGGTATCTGGCCAGATGTGGATGATCTCTCTCATATCATTTTGCCTTGAAATAGTATTTAATGACTAAAATTAATAGAGGCCATGATATGGTTGTGACGAAATAATATGTCTGTCAGGGGCGTATTCAGGGGGATGCTCAGGGTGCTCGAGCACCCCCTTTAATTTCCAGAGTGGTACATTTCTAACTCAATAATTTCTTATAAAATTAATCTAACAGTATCCGGCATGTTGGTGCCAGCCCCCTCCACACCTAAATATACCTCTTCCCATTTAAGGTGGGATGCATCATTGGCGCCACCAGAGTAGACAATGCTCTATTACGTGGTGGGCCATTGTCTGTGCTCGCCACATCGCCCATGTGACGACAGAAGCAAAATCTTTGCAATGCAAATCTGTAAAATTGATCATTCAAAGCAGCTAAAAGTAGGAGTTTGTTGCGACTGGTCTTCTTTCCCCTGTCCACCCTTAGTGTGAGATGGAGACATTTTGAAAACATTTATTCATTTTTTCAGAAAAGAAGCAGAATAAAATATATCAAATTTGTGTTGGTCTTGGCCAAAAATTGAAACGTTGAGCCAGACTTGAAACAACGTTATGCAAAAATAATTATGCTAAGATTGATGGTAATTTTCATGGAATACCTTGAAACAACGTTGTTCCAAAGTAAATATGCTAAGATTGATAGTAATTATCATAGACTACCCTATCTACCCGTTGCATAAAATAAAAAGAATAAGGACCACGACATAAATATTATTCCCCAATTACCATAATTTTCTCAACTGCGTGATGACAAATTTATTTCTCAAGAGATATCATCTCTGTCTGAGACTCGGTCTTGAGATAAAACAGGGTCGCTTTTTCAATTTCCAAAATTTATTGGTTGTATTATATTCTAATTAATCTAATTATAAAGGTAAAATAAAAATAAATATCTCAGGAATTTTAAGTGGTCATTAGCAAACGTTGTAAGCATTTTAATGGTCCACAACTTTTTTCAATGACATGTTATCATTTTTAATAGATGATAGTTGCATAATTCCACAAACAAGGTTGCATAATTATTATCACAATGAGGGTGACCCAACGTTTGTTTAAAATTAATGTTGTTGCACCGGCATGAGGTGGAGCGTTGGCTATGTGCATCATGTTTTCTTTTTTACTCTCCGGAAATGATTTAATGCTAGTCAGAATTGTAGACATCTGACTGGTATTAGGCATTGGACGTCATTCTGGCCTAGATTATTCAGTGTGTATCTCGCTCCTGGGTGATATTTAAATAGATAAAAGTAGAAATTACAAGAATGTTGTTTCTATTTGAGCTGTAGTAACTGTTTAGCCTTGGTTTAGTATAAACTAATCTAGCCTCTGATACAGGAAATATGTAGGCCTACAGGACCAAATAGAGACATAAAGTAGATACGTCTCCATGAGTTTGTTATGTTAAATACACTCATTAATTCTTTATATATCCAATACCATGTACGAACTGTTATAAACTACGTGATCATGTGAGTGAATCATTCCTTGCACTGTTTTGTAAACCAATCACCTAGTAATACACATTCAGTTAAACAATTGGATGACACAGAAACTCATTACAGAACATGAACGTTAACTATGTCAACAACAATGAATTAAATGACTGGTGTTTCAGACCACCTTTGTGTACATATATTCTAAACTTGGTCATGAGAACCTCCTGATGATGTTGAAATGAATGAGATGCCACTGCCCTACAGGAGTTAAGAACATGGACTGCGTTATTCCCTGCATATCAGCTGTTGTTTGTGTGCGTGTATTCTGACGTTGATCTAGCATTGACCAACACAATTGAATAGTTTGTTTAACTACACGACCCATCGGAGTACGATGTACTGCCAATGCACTACACCTCGAGATATCTTGTATTCATTTGGTGAGGGATCGACAATGTCGAAAGGCCCGTACAGCCTTATTCAGGGCTAGCTATCTCAAACAAACAAAAAACAATTAAGCACTTTATTATTGCCCATCTCTTAAAACCTTTATCTGTCTGTGTAATAAACTACATGTTAATATTAATATTTGAGAGGTACACTATAGTTTTTTGATATAATAGTCTTCACTTTTCTTTTGTTAAGATATGTTTAATATCAATAAATATAGTTTAGGAACAGTTTCATTCCATCAATCCCTTAGCCTGGAAATCCCAGACTAGAAAAAACCTCACAGCCACCTAGTGATGAACTCAGAACTACAAAAGGAATACAATTATTCTCCAGGTCTAGGCCTACATCAGCGGTCTAAATGTAAAAAAAACGAAACGAATTTCAACTGATCAACAAGTTATTATTAGTTAATCCACAGCTATATATAATCATGTAAATCCGTCACTCAGAATCACAGGGGATTTATCTAAATGATAATGCATAATATTCGACCGGGAGTTATTGAGCCCATAATGATTTTATCACGATGAGCAACATTTCACTTGTATTTAGACGTTCTCTGCTCGTTTTCTGCCTTGTTACCAAAACGTTAATGGCATATTTCAAAACATGAAGCCGTGATCAGCCACACTCAGCACACATCACCTATGAAAGGAATGCTACTGTGCACATCTCATAATTTACCTGTATGGGGTGTCATGGTTAGCATATACACAGTTTGATAGGACTACATTACAATCATTAGACCTTATACATGCCGTGCACACAACACCACAGCTAAAAAAAGGACAGGTAACTGACTATTAAAACAACATTTAAAAGCATTCTCGTTAGTGCGATGGTACAGAGACACATTATGATGGCCATCAGCTGTTGTGACTACACATCATATAAATAACATATCGAGGGCTGAATATTAGAGTGAACTAAGTCAGTTTTTCAGCAGATTTTCAGCTATCAGTCCATTGTGTTCAATAGATACGTACATATGTTGTATAATAGTTGATTGTATGCTAAAAAAAGTTGTATAACTGCATTTTAGGATGTGAGTATCGCATTGCGGTTAATGTGGGTAATATAGGCTACCATGACTTGCAAAACCAAATGAGTGAATACAATGTTCAGGTACGCATACCTGGTGCATAGTAATCGAATATATGCTAAAGCAAACGCAATTGTGAGAAAGTGTGCTTAAAAATAGTTCGAATCGAAGCTGTTGTCTCTGTGTCTGTGTCTAGCATTGTCCCAGCATTGACCAGATATTGGTTGTGGCATACAGCCACACAGATGTGATTTATGATTTGTACCTATTAGGGTGACGCGGAAGGGAAATTTGATGTGTAGCAATCAGACTACCTCATGTCCTCAGGTTAATTGATAACACCGTCTACATACGTTAGTGATTTATGAGTTGTACCTCTGCTCTTCTCAGTCATACATATCCTGACGGCACAGGCATTTACACCATGGCTCTTGTCAGACAACCTTTTGAATTCACCATGGTATACAATCCAAAATTAAATTATTGTAAGTCTGGACGTATACTGTTGAAAAGCTTAGTCTAAACAATGAAAGAATATGACGATTCTTGCGACTGGTACAACAGACACCAGTACAGCCTCCCTGGAATCTAATTTTAAGATAATATTTGAGTAAAAAAACCACAACAGTAAAAAATTGGTGTAAAATAACAGCACAAGTAATACAAATTTAGAAAATAAGAACATTATAACTTTGAAAACAAAAATATTATAACCAAAATCTAATTTTAAGATAATATTATAGTAAAAAAACCACAACAGTAAAAAATTGGTGTAAAAAAAATATTAAGTGTGTAAAAATCCAGCTAAAAGGCCTAAAAAGTATATTTTTTACAAAGTTTTTACAAAGTTTTGTTGGTGGGTTGGTGTTTGTGTACGGTTTTTAATATGTACCTTGTAAAACATTAACAGCATTAAAACAACCAATTCTAGTGTCTCCAAAATATTCTCACATCCTACCCAGGGGAGGGGGTGGGTGGTACCCAAATCTGGAATGGTTGTGCAAATGTTAAAATTCCCGTGTCTCCAAATTTTCGTGTCTCCTAAAAAATTATTTGTTGTCAAATTTCCGTGTCTCCAAATCTGGAATGGTCGTGCCAACGTTGTACCAACGTTGTACAAGCGTTGTAGTACACGTCTATGGGATGCTACCCTGGGGAAGGGGTTGGGGTAATGTACGGTTGAAAAACGTTAGGCCAGCATTGGGGGCTTTGCCAGCATTGACAGCATGCAGACAACTATACAACAACGTTGCCAGCATTAAAAGCGTTAAAACAACTATATACCGATCATATATTACATGAATGTATGGGGGTGCGCCTCGGTAGCACTACCTCTACTACTATGAGCAACAAAGCATGGTGGCTCTAACGTCCACATGGTACCAATATGCACACGGGGTAACATTGTCGCACTGCAATATAAGTCATAGTGTCTCAAGTGTTGATTTAATTGGATCATGTTTTGGGAACTGAGCCCAAAATTCACATTCTAAAAAGTAGCGACGCAGCATGCACTGTATTGTCCACTCAGCCAAGCGCAGAGCGCAATTTTTAGTATGTTACGAGAGACATAGGTTTAATAAAAGAGATGTCTCAAATGTTCATTTAAAGGATCTGCTAAATTACAACTTTATCGGCCTTTCTCATTCAGATTTCAAGAGATAAGACCCGAGATTTAGGGTAGCTAATGGCTGATTCAACACCTCATTCGGACCACCGCGACCCTCTGTTCCCGAGGGCGCATCTAAATTAATTAAATTCTAAAATGCTTCTGTTTCCAGGTTCTTTGCCTCCCTTACCAACCAGACATCTTGCAATGAGTATTATATACTAAATTATAATAAAGAATTTGGAAAGGCTAAAAGCAGCTTTCATACAAGCTTCGAATCCCTTTATCTCACTCTCAGCACCCTTATAGTTCACTTTATAGCCTTCACAGCCAGTAGGCCTAGAGGAGACGTCAAACCTATGCCGGGCTAACGTAGGTCACCATTGACAACGGTGGCGCAGCATTAGAACAACACTGTCCAGACGTCACGCGCCAACCACATTCACTGCCACGTGCATACGCTGCCCAGCAAACACAGACCATTTGTATAACATTTGTACAACGTCGGCCCAACGTCTTCGACGTTGGTTCAACATTTTGTACAAATGTTATACAAATGTTTTGTGTTTGCTGGGAAGTGGCAGCCAGCTATGAAGGCCCTGATTTAGGACGGGAGTCTCGTTTCGCTGAAAAAAAATTAGGATGATTTAACTTTTTAAGATAAAACAGCCTGAAATAGTTTGTTCGCCCATGCATTACTACAGACAATAACAATAAAATTAAAAATGTGATTTTAAAATGTCGTTTTGTCTGTTTTTTTATGGCTACTGTCCACTAAATTTGGCCACAAGTTTTTCCATCTGGCACAAAATTTGGCTATAACTTTTTTGCGGTCAGATCGGCCCCTGGGATAGCTATGGTTTGTTTTAACACCTCTTTCTTTAGGCCACCCTTGGAATTCCAAGGTCAAATTGATTCAATTAACACTTTCCAGGTTCCAGTCCTCCTTTCCACCCAGACATCTTCACTACAGAATGTAATTGGTGGACTAAAAAAGACTCACTAACATGAGATCCTAATTATCTCGCTCTCTGCACCCTTCAGTTGCTAGGGTTCCACAAACTGTTTATACACAAAATTACAAAACCAGTTATGTAAAGCACAGAACCGCAGGGTTCTCGTTACCACAAACATACCATCAATGATCCTTGTGGATTTTTCGTTGATAAAATTAGCTCTAAATTCTCCGAAAATATTTCTCATTGCGCCTTTGTGCACGAACCTGAAACAAAATCAATATTTAATACGTTTTCTCCTGCCACATTAACCCTTTGACTTCCAGGCCGGAGTGCATGCCAGGATCCAGATATACTGGTGTAGGAGTTCTATTTTTCGTCATTTGAAGCTGGAATTGCTAACGCAATTTCCAGCCTCAAATGACGAAAAATACATAAATGTAGTATATATTTGACAAAAATTTGTGTCATTTTATGGTTACGTTCATTGACGAATGACGACGGAAATGTCCGTCATGTATGGTAGTGAAAAGGTTAAGACATAATGTGTTGTTGACCAGCCAACCAATCTGTTAAAATGCTACCTAGATAATTTATTGCTTCCGATTACGAACAATAGCATCTTTGCTTTTCAATGTATTGTAGTGAAAATGTCAAGCTTGCTAAAGAAAGATAAAAACGCCAAATGATTAAGCAGCTCATTGTCTATTTAATTAAGCAAATTAAAGGCTTGTATCGGGGGATATTTCGGTATCGTAGGCAGTGCGGGCTCCATCATCCGGCCCTTCCACTTTTTAGACAGATTTCATTAAATACACAAAAGGCCCATAAGCACGGCTTTCTAACAAATGTAATCGGCATGTCCGGGCGTGCTCACATACTGCAAGCAGTTGTGGATATCTCACCACACCCACCCCGTCCGGTAAAGTGGAATAATAGCGTGGTTTTGTTATTATAAGCGCAGTTCTATTATCATGTTTATCATTAAATCACCACAAATGACATATAATCAGTTATAAGATTTGAGAACATCATTATTAAATAATATATGGTTTTATTTTGTTTTTAGCTACAACTAAATTCATTTATAATGATTGAATTATAATTCAACTCGGATACTAAGTATCTATAGAACCAAGTGAACATCTAAGTTAACAAATAAATAAAAAAAATTTTTGTTGGTTGCAACTACAAACACCTAAAACCTTTATATACCATACATTATGGCACTTCTGCCGGACAACCGGTTGCCCGGCAGACCTCCCGCAAGACTACAAAATTAAATACAGAACTTTTACTATGAATATCGGGATGAGTTAAATATTAAAACGTGTTCTATGACGTAACCAGTGATAACGACAATAAAGAAAACGACCATACTTATTGTCAAGCATAAACCGGTACCATAACTGGATTCCTGATGATGAAGCGAAACACGTTGAATAAACCTGATGAACCCAAAGAAGAAAGTCTTAATGTTCATAACATACCATGGCAGCTCTGGTTAAGATTAGGCCACTTTGTTTAATATCTCTGTTTTAGATCAGAAAAAATCCAAAATCTAATGAGGGAGGGCGGAAAAAAAAACATTTGAGAAAAAAAAAACATTGGTCATATTTCTGGAAAAGTTATTGGGGGCGACAAAATGAAAAAAAAGTTTGACCTATTTAAAGAAAAATTATTGAGGACAACGAAAAACAAGCAAAAAAAACAGCCGGAAAAATATATTTTTTATCTCTCGAAATAAATTTGTTTTTTTTTCGAAATGTTTTTTATCTCCCGAAATTGACTGTTTTTTCCGGAAATCGGCAACAATCTAATGTGCGCGCTGGGCAGAAAAAAACACATATTTTTTTGGGTAATGCGCGGCCTAAATCTAATGCGCGCGCTCATCTAAAACAGAGAAAAAAAACTTAGTGGCCTTAGGGCGGAGTAGAGGCTCTGGTTCAGTGGTCAAAGCTGCCTGTTTGGAGAATCAGAGATCGCGGGCTCGAGCCCCACTGTGGCCTTCAAGTTTCAAAATGTCTCGAAGTATTAATGTGTCCATAGACTAGAACTGGAAAAGTTGTTTTGATTTTTGTGCTGCGTATTGACAAGTTAGGCTAGATATAGAGACGAAATCCCCGTATTTCTTATTTTGGACATGCATGTCCGAAATAAGAAATCATAATATAATTAGCTTTTAACTGATTAAGTCTAGTGCAAACATAACTATTTTCAACAAGATTTTTATAACATAACACGTTTACTTATTTACTTATTTACTTATTCACCTATTCACTTATTTACTTATTTACTTATTTACTTATTTACTTATTTACTTACTTACTTACTTACTTACTTACTTACTTACTTACTTACTTACTTACTTACTTACTTACTTACTTACTTACTTACTTACTTACTTACTTACTTACTTACTTACTTACTTACTTACTTACTTACTTACTTACTTACTTACTTACTTACTTACTTACTTACTTACTTACTTACTTACTTACTTACTTACTTACTTACTTACTTACTTACTTACTTACTTACTTACCTACCTACTTACTTACTTACTTACTTACATACTTACTTACTTATAAACCCCAAGTCGGATTGGGTGCCTAAATGGTAAAATTCTGTATTTTTGCAAAATGAGTGATGTACATGTTAGCACATAATTAGTATAATAAATGATTACCACATGTGCTCAGGACAGATTAATTTATTGTAAAAATTACAGATTATACTAAAAAAATAACATTTAAAATATCATGGTGGATGTTTTGCAGTTTATATATAAAAAAAAAATTGAAATCAAAATTCCAATCAATTATTATTGGGAGCAGAATTTCTTGGTGTAAATCTTTAATAATAATGTTCTTGACAACCCATCTAGCTCCCAGCGTTAACTGTAGCTTCGGATGAAATATTGAATCCAAAAATATTACATAAATATATAGCTCTAAAGACATAATATATAATAGGTCACATGAGTGTAAAATCTGCTACAAAGATATCGATTATATATTTATATGTTATTAGATACTTGTATGTTTAAATTGGGCCTAACAATGCTGTCACAGTTATAGACCCGGAGTCTTTGTCTAAAAAAAATGTTTTTATACTGCGATAACCGTAGGGCCTACATCTGAAACAATACATGGACGTCTGAGGTCTTCAGGGTCGTTGGTTGCATTCACCAGGTGGCTGTAATGACGTGATTGTGATGCATTGGGGAGCCACCTGGTTATCAGGTTAGCACTATATGCCAACCCATTAAACACAATACACCGACCCAATGTTGGTTCATTGTTGGGCCAGCGTCGCAGACGATGGTCCAACATTGAACCAAACATTGGATGTGTGTATCGTGTTGATTGGGAAGAGCAGTAGTTGGAATCGAAGATATTGCCCCTACTTTAGGTCTATGGTCGGAACATTGAAAAAAAAGTAGAAAGCTGATTTTTTTAGAATACACTTTCAAAAAATATCTGAAGGACCACTATGCAACGTTCTGCAAGTTCCACTTTGTGATATTTTTTTAAATTCAAGATGGCCGCCATCACTGATTGCTATAACTTTTAAATTATCAAAATCATCGTAACCAATTACTCACAAGAGTATTATTATAATTGTTGGGGGCCATCTTTAGTTTCATTCTCCAAAAGTTTTTTAAATAATCATATTGTTACATAGTAAAATATTGCTTAACGTCACCTGTCGGCAATAATGGCCATTTAATGTACAGATGATGACGCGTGGATTGGGGCATGGAGGGTTATTGAGAGTTTTTGTCAATCACTCGCCCGATAACGGTTTCTGGGCATGTCGATTTTGGGGAAAGTTAATCAGGGTGATAAAAAAAAATGTTCACCAATTTCTTGAATTTTTTTTTTAAAGTTAATGCGGGCGATGGGAAAAAAGAAATAAAAACCTTAAATGAGTGCCTTCACTGATGCGAGAGCTGCGAGAAATGCGACAGATGAGAGAAAAACTATTACTTACGAGCAGTACTCCAGTATTCGCCAATGTTAACAATAATGGATTATATCCAATGTAATAGGTCAATATAGTAATCTGGCTCAAGAAATGAGTTTATCACGACACAATCACGAAGAAAAGTGGTATTATGTTTCTAGATTAATTGATTCAAAAGTTATATATACCATATGGCTGATGGCTGCCATCTTGGATTTTAAGCTTAATCGGCTTAAGGTCGCCAATTTTAAAGGTGAGCTTCGTGAAATGTTTATAAATTTAGCTTCCTGGCTGTCGTGAAAATACAGTTAATTGCCGAAATCATGCCAAATCGTTAAAATGAGTAAGATCCTATGGGAATTATGAGTATTTTGCGGCCATCTTGGATTTTCGCACATTAACAAAATTCCCCAAACATGCCAGCTTGGCATGCGGCTGTTTTATGACAAGTATACCCAAATGGACACCAAAAAGCAATATACGGTGTATATGTCTCAGTTCAAGGTAATGTGAAATTCCTCCAGACTAGTAAGATTGCTAATTATTCATCAATAGTATTCCAAAACTTTACAACGCTGAAATATTTTTGTATAAACCAGGGTTTTTATCAATTTGAAATGATCATAAATGTCTTATTTATTTATTTCCGCTTTATTTGAATACCTATGTTACGGGTCTACGGCCAGTATGATTTTTTTATTGTTTTAGTGCGGGGGCCGTCTTTAGACGTCAGAATCTGACGTCTACAAACGTCAGATTCCCCGCACTGAAAGGGTTGAAGTTGACTGTTTTGCTCACTTTTTAACAAACAAATGTCTTGTATTCTGCTGAGATATGTTCGGTACTCGATCGATTATGGTTGAAAAATTCAAATGGGTCATTTATCTGATTTTACATCGGTAATTTTACCTTGTGACCGCGATATATTTTTATGTATTCAGCTCAAATAAATTTGTCCTATTGACCCAGCTGCAAGATCCTACTTGTTTGACCCAACGAATTGGCCGAGTTATGTATTTATTATCACACATTCTGGTTATACCACATGTGGCGTCACATCATTCATCATTTTACTCTTTATTTTTTATGTTCTTCTACCATTCCGGAAAATAAACAATTTGATTATGAATCGTTTCAGTCAGATATACCGGTACTCAATTCGGATCTTGATCGTTCTCATTGCAAACGTCAGTGCAACGTTTGTGACAGAATGATGACAAAAGCTAAATCTAAATACTCAGCTGATGTGTTATTTCAGAACAATCCGCACAATCCTCGTCGCCTAGGCCACGGAACTATTCGTTTCAAATTTTCAGATAAAGTACAAAATATTCCATCAGTGCAAAAAATAGAAATAAGATTCAAAATGAAGTTTTTAAACATGCGACAGAAAATAAAATAAAAAATCGTATTTTGGCTCATTGTCAAAATCATGTGATCTGGACCCCTTTCCTACAAAGGTGCTGAATAATTGTCTTGATATATTATTAACTCGCATCACTGACATAATCAACATTTCAATGGAAACTGGTACATTTCCTCAAAATGTCGACCACTACTTAAAAATATCTATACCTGAACACGAACTGAAAAATTATAGACCAGGGGCGCGTTTCACTAAGAAAATATTATCCTAACTTTCAGTCATTTAGGATGATCTTTTCATGATACTCAAATTTACGTGTTTGTCCTTATCAGTTTCAAACGCTAATGTATCTCTTGAGAAGTTGGAACATTGTGTGTCGGTTTGGATAACTATGTCTAAGCTGAAACTTTCTGGCAAGACCGAATTGCTTCTCATTGGATCCAAACTTCAGCGAGAAAAAATCTTTAATTAATATCCCATGCTTAATTCTAGGTCAAGACACAAATCAATCTGTATCAGCCAGGTAGTATCTGACAGTAGGCCTAGCCTGAATTTCCGAAAAAAAATTATCCGAGACATGTAGGTCATGCTTCTATCATATCCGTGACCTAGGCCTCCGTCGATTTCGAAAAAGTCTGACCTTAGCTCTTGTCAAACAAATTGCAGTGACATTGGTCAGTGGCAAGCTAGATGATTGTAACTCCTTCACAGCATGCCAGAAAGAGATATCGCTAGTCTGGAACTGTCTGGCTAGAGTGGTAACCAAGGCCCCACATTTTGGTCGTTCTGTTCCTATTCTGAAACAATTACATTGGTCTCCTGTCAACTTTCGCATTCATTTTAAAATATGCACAATATGCTTTCCAAACCCCAAAAGACAACCAACCTGGATAATATCATCTGGCTGACTAACTTGTTCGACCGAAATGTTCAAAATATCTACGCTCCACAAATTCAGATTAATTTTGTTGTTCTCCGTATATAAAAACCAAGACTGGGTCAATAGCTTCCTCTGTAGCTGGTCCAACCTCTTGGAATGCTCTGCTTGTGCCCATACGTAATGCCCAAACAATTTTAACATTCTGGAAATGACATAAATCTCACCTATTTGATCTGGTTTTACCACCCTAGCTAAGAACCCCTATGACACATGATCATGCTAAGGGTTTGTGTACCTCTGAGCTCAGCCCGCTGAGGATTTGGGTTTTATTGATTGATTGATTGATTGATTGATTGATTGATTGATTGATTGATTGATTGATTGATTGATTGATTGATTGATTGATTGATTGATTGATTGATTGATTGATTGATTGATTGATTGATTGATTGATTGATTGATTGATTGATTGATTGATTGATTGATTGATTGAATATGCCGAGGGCCAAATGGAATTAGGCGTAACGGCTAGTCTGTTTCGTCTAGGCCCCTAATCTGTCAAAAAATATTAGTTAAAACAATTAATCAAAATACCTATATTTTTAAACATATAACTAGAAGAATACTTCAGTTCATTGATTTGTGTACATATATAGTTGTACCATTAGTCTACTTTACATAAATCATTTATAGCACTACTATATACAGGCTGTAATGCTATAAATAATAAATGCATTCCATTTCGATTATACTTGTTTTAAAATACAATATTTTAAAATACAGTTTAAGAATATTATTTCTGTGCTTTATTATTTTATTCGTCAACAACACATATAAGTGGAGATGATGACCTCACTGCCTTGACCTCACTACCTTGACCTCACTGCCGTGACCTCACTGCTTGATCACATCAAACAAGCCGCCTAGAAAGCAGGAGGCGCTGAACCAATGCTGGTTTAATGTTGGCCCACCGTCTGATACATCAGGCCAACATTAAACCAGCATTTTGTTCTGTGACTCCTGTATGCTGGGTGTTGGTGCTTAGTAGTCAAACTAGATACAGATGTGAGTTACTACAACCCATCGACCCAATGTTGGGTCAATGTTGGACCACCGTCTACGACGCTGGCCCAGCATTGATCCAACCTTGGGTGGGTGTATCGTGTTTGCATATCTCCCCACTGCTTCATGTGTGTACACACTTCGTTCTCCACATACCTCCGTTTGTTTGATGTATTACAGCAAACATGAGACTTTGAGCCAATGCTGGTTAAATGTTGGGCCAAAATAAGATAAGGTAAGTTGACTGAGCGAATGAGTGAATGAGTGAATGAATGAAAAAATGGATGAATGAATAAATGAATGAATGAATGAATGGATGAATGAATGAATGAATGAATGAATGAATTAATTAATTAATTAATTAATTAAATTTAGTTAATCAAATTATTATTCAATTAATTAATCGTGTTTTAGGCTACTTTTGTGCACATACAAGCTAGTATTTACGAACAGGTAAATATGTTGCACTATGGGGAACCTCCGTGACCGAGAGGTGGCGTGCACGGCCTGAGACAGTCAGTGCTCGAATATCAAATTACGGAAAGCTCCGGCGTGACAGACATACAGTTTAAGCCTCAGATAATGTTGTACGTTGCACTGATGTACAAAAATCAAAAGGTTGTAAAATATTCAGCACTAATTAATCAAATTAATGGTGCATGTCTTATGTTTATAGTGCAATGTTTTATGGGATTAACCATTCAACCGCCATTTTTTTAATTTTTAATTGGATTCACTCACTGACGCGATCCACAACTTCAAGTTAGTGTAAATCATTCAAATTTGACAGAATGGAGGTCAACGATTTTGAAATCTTGTTGATTGATGTCATTTTTTATCTTTTAACATGTTTAAAAGCTGGTATTTAATGTGCTAATAACAAATGAAAAAACGGATATAATCAGGACCGGCAGTTAAATGGCTAAATTGTTTTCTTTTGATCAATCTGAGATTAAATAGTATGTATAAAATTTAATAGTATGGTGTGTTCACCTTATATATATCGTCCCTTGAGTTATGAAAGGGGGTATCTGCCACTTTAAAAAGTGCTTGGATACGAAAGGGTGTATCTGCCACTTAACAAAGTGGCAGATACACCCTTTCATATCCAAGGGGACGATAATTTCATACTTGAACCAGCAATCATGTTAGCAGATCCACACAGGCACCAAATCAAATTATGGTATTGTACACAAATAATTAGGAAGTAGAAATTGATAAACTCAGATTATTTACATGAGAAAATGTGAAAAATAGGAGATTTTTAGTCAGAACCATTGGGAAAAATATTTGCATATACCTTGTATCAATTTGTCAAGTGGCAGATACGACCCTTTAATAACCAATGTGACCATATACTGCAATGACGCATCCAGCCATTCCAGAGGGGGGGGGGGTCATAGGGGTCTTGACCCCTTTTTCCAAAACCAAATTGCCTCAACATCGATCAAAATTAACCAAATATCAGTATTTGACACTAAAGATTCACCAGGGTAGTGACTCAACTCATTTTGAGTGACACCTGAATTTGTATTTTTTCAACCGGACCCCCCCCCCCATTTTCAAAATTCCCGATACGCCCCTGTATGGAGTACATCTCCAGATTGCGACGGTGGACCAGTATTGTCGTGTTTGCTGGGCTGTTTCAAGATTATGCCTTGTTTGAAATATTATAAATATAGATACACCCCCCCCCCCCACAAAAAAATAATAACAATGGTATTCCACATTATTTGTCCAGTTTTCTATTATTCTTGTCCGTCTATGATTACTAATAAATTTTCCAAAATGTATTTAGTTCAACAAATATTTAGCGAAACGATGGCTCGCACAGCAATGTCTTCGACGCTGCCCTAACATTAAACCAACACCGGACCGACGTTCCGTGTTTGTTGGGTCATACACCCATAAATAATGTGAATAGATTTGGCTAAGCAGGTTTATTGTTTTGACTAGCAGATACAAGCAATTCCTAGATTCCTCGCGACGAGGAGCCATACCGTCCCTTTGGATATGAGAGGGTGTATCTGCCACTTTACAGACTTTTTTTTACAGACTTGTATATGTATATGTATACTTTCCCTTGTATGTTTTTGTTTTACACGAAGAGATCACTCAATTAGTTATTTTATAGCCACTATGTAATTCTCTTGAAATAAATATGTTCATACATCCCCCTCCCCCCAAAAAAAAGGTGTGTGTGAGAGCATTTTGAAATAATTGATACTAATGAATCTCAGTCTTCTGTTTTGTCAAATTTAACACAGTGGAATCACATTGTCATATTTCTATTCTGTAACCACTCTCCTATATCACGCTTTCCTATTCACAGTAGGCCCTACCAATGTTCCATTGTGCTCCATTCAAATCACAGCTTCGGTTTCCAGCAATGTCCTGTTTGTTTTTAATTTGAGGGTGGTTTACTTGCATATATACCACAACGCAGCATCATCTTCTATCAACACCCTGTCTAGAGTACACCTCCTCTTTCCGATGTAGGTATAATGTTGGGCCAGCATCGCAGACATTGGATCAACGTCTTGTGTCCCTGGCATACAATACGCTCTGCAGCTGATATCATTTTGATGTCTGTTCCAGCAGCATAATAATGTTCATCATTCACAGCAGTCGTTGAACTGAAGTTGGTCTCGACGTTGGTCTAATGTTTAATGGGCATACAAAATACATCATTATTTTTTAGACCTGTTTCAGCAGCATTTTCATCACATTAGTCGTCGAGCCGAAGCTGCTCCCGATGTTGGCGTAATGTTAGTCCATCATCTGCGACGGTGGTCAAACATTAGACCAACATCGGGTAAACGATAAATCTAATCATTTTGAGGGTTGTTTCAGCAGCATGTTCATCACGTTAGTCCAGGCCAGCTCCAAACGGTTACACGCCTGGATCTCACATACCAGATCGCACATACACCGTTTAAAGCCCCCCTTACTGCTGGCAAATACCATCTTCTGCCGGATGTTAGCGTCCTCTGGGCACCTGTAATGCACATGTAAATACCGTAAATACCACACGGTGGAAATCCTCCTGTGTGGAGTTTTATATAACGAAATTAAAGTGCGGTGCACGCCTATCATTGTATGTCTTAAAGAAATTCATCTTTATCTCCTTGTTCTTAAATCAGCAGCCAAAAGAGTCGCATGCACGCCATAATATTTTGACACATTGGGGGCAGTCAGTTTTCATGTTACACTTTTAGTGCACTTCGTGGATGGATGGATGGATGGATGGATGGATGTGAATGGGTGGATGGATGGGTTGATGGACAGGCTTAACATTTATTTAGGATTGTCCACAATTTTTCATTATACTAACAAATTGCTGGGAATCGGCTTCAAGCTGCTCGATCTGGTGGAAGATTTCGTGATCACACTGCGAGCGAGACATAATCATTATCAGCAGCCTCTATAGAAACAGCTAGTGAGATAGTTAAATCAGTATACTGTGTAAATGACGGATGGAATGCCACAGCAAACACGTTGAGCCAATGTTGGGTTTGATGTTGGGCCAGCGTCGTAGACGATGGGCCAACATCAACCCAGCATTGGTTCAACGTCTCGTGTTTTCTTGGTGCGCGCGCTTCAGCTCAGATGTCCAGCTTATCGCTGATATTTTGGACTTCTGGAGAGAATGCGCCTAATGAGAATCTGATAATACAGCACAGATGGGCATTCGACCTGGTATGGCCTTCATTTGTTTTCTTATTCGAAACATTCTGATCACATACATTGGGAACAATGTGATCTTAACTATATAAACTACTTCACATTTTAAGAAATTTCAAGAAGTTTGTGAATACGCTTATTGTATCTCGACTGCTACTTGAATCTAAATTGATAATAAAACATTTAAAAAGTGGCTCGGTTGTTCGTGAAAAAAAATATTCATTTGACTTGGTTCGGTTTGATTTACGATAATGATGGAGGTACGTGACGGTGGCAATGAGGCAGATACAGCTGAGAGAATGACTAAACAAATGCTTGAATAAATGCATGAATGAATGCATGAATGAATAAATGAATGAATGAATGAATGAATGAATGAATGAATGAATGGATGGATGGATGGATGGATGGATGGATGGATGGATGGATGGATGGATGGATGGATGGATGGATGGATGGATGGATGGATGAATGGATGGATGGATGGATGGATGGATGGATGGATGGATGGATGGATGGATGGATGGATGGATGGATGGATGGATGGATGGATATGAGGATGGATGGATGGATGGATGGTTGAATGGATCGATGGATGGATCGATGGATCGATGGGCGAAATGATGAAAGAATGAATGAATGAATGAATGAATGAATGAATGAATGAATAAATGAATGAATGAATGAATGAATGAATTAATTAATTAATTATTTAATTAATTAATTGATTTAATTTAATAATTAATTAATAAATGAATGAATGAATGAATAAATGAATGAATGAATGAATGAATGACTGAATGAATGAATGAATAAAAGAATGAATGAATGAATGAATGAATTAATGGGTGAATAATTGAATGAATGAATGAATGAATGAATAAATGAATGAATGAATGAATGAATGAATTAATTAATGAATAAATGAATGAATGAATAAATGAATGAAAGAATGAAAGAATGAATGAATGAATGAATGAATGAATGAATGAATGAATAATTGAATGAATGAATGAATGAATGAATGAATGAATGAATGAATGAATAAATGAATAAATGAATGAATGAATGAATGAATGAATGAATGAATGAATGAATGAATGAACAATGTAATTTAGTTATTTTTTCAAATGTGTTCAAATTTGAATAGATTTCCCAATATCATTTTAGTATAGCCAAAATGTATCTATAAGTGATGCCTTGACAGCACATTTTGTTTCTAAACAGTTGCAGATATATGTTGAAAATGTCTTTAATTTATGTTTTTCCATTCGGGGTACATTGAATCATGTTTTCCGGGGTACATATTGAACCATGTTTTAACTACTTCCGGTAGGCATATTATCTGGCATTATATGAATATCAATTTGCAATTCTAACATTAATTTAAAAGGTTTTTTTATTTAATTCACGTTTACACAAAATATTTTAAAAAACTAAATAGGAAGTAATGACAAGAAGATATTATATTGCATCTTGAAAACAGCTGATAAATTAGCTTAAATCAAATTTTGCATTGTTTCGATGTCGGAATAATGACACGTCATCAATCTCCGCTGAACCATTTACATACTTTATAAGGTATTTCACACCTTGATTACATATAGCAAACTATATGAGACAAGGGGTGGAGTAAGCAAATTATACAATTTTTTTTGAAAAAATATTTATTTCTGATATTTGTTTTGATGGGTCGATGTACCCCCTGGGGTGGCTTGATGTTCTTTTACAGATATAAATAGAAAAAGTGGTTTCAACATGCCCCGATCTCCCCTATATATAGCGCCTTAAAACTAATGAAATACCCTATGTTTATAGTAAAGTGAAATACCAACAATACGATGATTGCGTAGAATATGTGGATGGTCAAAAAAATTACTCATCTTAGAATTTTTTTTTAGGCCGATTCAGATTCGACACTCAGTGGGTTATAAGTGAGAGGAAAATAAGCAGATACAATCAGAGGACGAGGCCCAAATTAAAACAAACAAAATAATACCACATGATTAAGAAAGTAATCAGGGTAATTACAAAGGCATAAAAATGAGATATAATGTAAAAAAACAAAAGAATTTCTAGGTTTGGAGTCAATAATATTATATAGTGATTCATTAAATCGATATCTGTTTATATGTAGCATAATTATGTTCAAATTACCACAAGCAATAACTAGTATAAGATTGTCATCAATGATCATCATGACTGCTGAGATATTGCTGAGATATTATACAGTAAATAAATCTGATATAATTTATCATATACATGTATAAATATGTATCCTGTTTACATAAGGGAAGATAGAAAACTGTTTACGCACCACAGGAAAAAGACTACGGTTGTGGTAGTCTGACCTTGGCCAATGCCATGCTCGGCATTGTAGAGCCCATATCTACACTCTCTCGTTTCCTGGGCTTTGAGCAACTCTTCTACAAATTCGTTGTATGAGGCCTCTGAATATACAATAAATGTGTAACATACGAAGTAAGTTTTACATTGGGCAGACACTGTACATAGTTTTTTCTCGTATGGTTGATAACAATATTATAAGAAACGTTATTTAAAACAGCTGATGTTTTCCATAATTTGGACCCTAAAAATATCTGAGTACAAATCATTTCTTCATTATTGTATTTTTATTTATTGTTTCCTTGTTGATTTAAATAATTTTATCCAATAGTTCTCATTGGAATATTATCCTACATACATATATATTTACATGTATATATTAGTCAAATACAGCAACTGAAATACCAACTCGAAAATACTGACGAGCAAAGCCAAAAGGAAGTATTTGATTAATTTATAAGTAAACAGATTCTGCTTTGGCTTTGCAGAGCAAAATAATTATATTCAATACTGAATGTTTACAGTCATAATCTGTATAGCTTTTTTAATTATATCTCTGATCAGCTGATGCTATTATTAAAGCGTAGTCATCACAGTTGTTCACTACTTTGCAATATAACAGTAATATCATACATACTTGCTGGACCAACCATTAGGACTTTGAATTGTGTGAGCTTTTGATCCATATTATACAGAACATATCCATACTTTTTATACTGACGCATGTCATCGTAAGCTTGTACACATTCATCTGGTACACCCACACCAGTAGTCTGAATTGAAAAATATAATACAATATATAATAAGAAGATGTATAATATAAGAAGTATACTAGTATGTACCAGACCAAATATCAGATATATATATATATATTATATATCTAATATTTAGTCTGGTACAATACTCCTCAATATATGAAATATAGGAAATATTGTATACTGAAAATCATAGGTTGGCTACCCTTAGTCAAAGTGCTAATCACGTCTATGATCTGTTTGGCCATCAAACGAGATAATTTAACCCTTTAACCGCCAAATTATTCAATTTTATTTTTCACCCACTTGAAGTTGTGTCTCTCTGACGCGATCCACAACTTCAAGTGAGTGAAAAAATTTCAGATTTGACAAAATGGAGGTCAACTGTTTTCAAATATTGCTGATTGAAGTCACATTTTATCTTTAACATGTTTAAAAAGTGGTACTTAATGTGATAATAAAAAATGAAAACACGCATATATGAGGCACCAGCGGTTAAAGGGTTAAAGGAAAAATGAACAATAATTGTGCTGGATTGGCATATATTTTGATTCAAATTGTGCTTATATAAGTCATTTTTCTCACTTGAATGGAGACAGAACTTCAGGTGGTAAAAATATTTTTTATAATGTAGCTGAGGGTGAATACAAAGTAACAACTATCAACAGCATGTGTTTATTGGTCATGGTAAGTTTTCAAATTCAACTCCATTAATTTGTCGTTTCATATTCCCATTGAAAAACCTTTCTATCAGGAGTAAGATTTGAATACAAAATGGCAGGTAGGATTGATAGGAAGATTACAACATTTTATTTCTAAGTAACAAACGAAATTAGGATTAAAGTGTAACGGAAAAAAATGAATGAATCAATGAATGAATGAATGAATGAATGGGGCTTTAGCCGGCTTTGTGCACATACACAGACTAACCTGGGCACAGAGAAGCTCCTGAGGATGGGGAGATGATTCAGATGACACTGTCATCGGCACCCAGATACAGGATTCGAAATTCAAGTCTAATAATAAACGTTCGAGGCCAATCACGCTACGTCTTGGTCATTGAGGCTTCCCATAATACTGATTTTGTACGAGTAGGTAGGGAAGAAACATCTTGTTTCTTTGAAACTTGAATATCAGAGTGGGAGGGGGGGGGGGATGCGAACTCACGAACTTCAGTGTGACAGGGTACAGCTTTAACCATTACACTGTGACGATTTTTCCTCTAGAAATTAGAATTAGTAGGGCGATAAAAACGTTTCTGCCCAGGATCCAGTACATTTCAAAATTAATATCACTGTTTCGCCACGTAACTGTTTGGCATAATGTACAACTCCGCATAATAAATCATTCACTATATATATCCTCTAGTAGAACCAGGGACGTATCTAGACTAAGACAAAGGGGGGGGTAACAGGTCGACCATCCTGTAATTGGGGGCCTGCCCCCGAGAAAATTTTGAACAAAAAGTGCATTTTGGGAATATGCAGGGGGGTTACAGACACCCCCCCCCCCCCTCTCCCCTGGATACGGCACTGAGAACTGTCTGATTGTTTTCCTCATTTGGACTATAAATAACACTCTCTACGAGCCGTTTCATAAACTAATATACCAGCTCAATTATTTAACAATGCTATCTACGTCTGGCGATGTAGGCCTACACTACATGAAAGTGTAATGAGCTGTACGCGTACAATACTATTTCATCAAACTGTAGGCCGATCTTCATGGCCTCGAATCAATGCGACCGCAATATATTTTATTCATTTTAGCATTTTAAACTAAAAATGATAGTTTCAATGATAATTAGTTAATTGTGTTTTTACTGTTTATTTCATACGTGTGATTTTGTAATGATACAACAAAACGGAAAAGTAGGACGATCAATGTTTAATTTACAGTGTTGCAAGTGTGTCGCCGGCGTAGCTACGCATGGCGCCAACTGGAATCGACCCTATAATCGGAATTTTCACTCACTTGAAGTTGTGTATCGCTGACACGATACACAACGTCAAGTGAGTGGAAATTATTCAGATTTGACAAATAGGAGGTCTGCGATTTTTCATTCACATCACGTTTCTTTAACATGTTTAATACATTTAAAAGCTGGTATTTAATAGGATCATAAAGTATGCAAATTTCCGGGCTTGAGGACGCGAAATTCATGAACGCTTGGATGATTTTTTAAACTCTGCGTGTGTTAGATTTCCATCGTGTCACCAGTGTAATGTGACACTTTGGTATGGGGTTAGATCGACAGTACCAAATTTGTCAGCTGAAATTGTGCATGGACGGTATTTGATATTGGCATGAAACCACTCAATGAAAGGGTCATAGCACTTATAGATTAAATCAAGAGCAATTCTGAAAATTCGATACAGTGACCTTCCTGTAAAAGAGGGACATAAATATATCTATAGGCCTACCAGGGCTACATGGCAGTATATATAGGTGACATATATACGTCACGTCGTGTTACATTACCTGGGGGGGGGGGGGTAGTTAGTAACCATTCCAATCATTCCTTAGACCAAGACATAGACGTACTAAATAGTAAGCTTTTACTTTGCTAATAACAAAGTTGATCAGCACTGACAACCAGTGAGTCATCTTGTGACGCAGATACGATTCAGATTAACGTTTAACCCTATTTAATTAGAACAACTCCAAATTGTTTTCAGCTGCGGTAGCGCTACATGTACAGACTGATATCGATTACAATTAACCTTTCAGTGTTTTGGTTAGCACCTATGTATCTAGTTTTTAAAAGTGAATAATCTTTCAACACTGTATCACAGATATTTGTCGCATCGTAAATCTTAAAATTCCATGTCATTTTAGCCACGTGAAGTTGTGCATCTCGGTAGCGAGGCATAACGCGCATGCGTATAACGTCAGATGACATAACTCCATCCATATTATATATTTATGAAGAATCCTCCATATTTATTTAATATGGAGCTAATCTAGGCAGGTTATTAGCTAACACATTCTTACCGGTAGAATCCGTAGTGATCCGTGTTTGTTTGTCATATTGCTGATGGTGGGGTAACAGCCGTGTATCCCTGCCGCACGGGCACACCAGAATCACCCAGCGGTCGGCGTTTACCTTCGAATAAGTGGCGAGTCTCTAGTATCCTTGAGTAGCCTAATCAGTCGTTTGTTATTGTGGATGTAGAAGTCGACGGAGTGTGTCGCACGCGAGGTTCATTGAGGATATGAGAGATTGTGCCGTATGGGAAGGAGCTTATTACGTGCAACCACAAGCTCCGGCATTCTGCTTGCCGTTTGAGATGTCGAGGTAAACTGGGAAAGGTTAGCTGCTGTGCTCTGCTGGTGAGCTGTGATTCGTGCAATCAGTTTTATCCGAAATGTTCCAAGACGACGAGAGGATGCTTCTGCGTATTTCGAAAGCTGTGAATGAATTCAGACGCTGAGGGCCAGTTTAGAGTATGTAGCTGTTGTACTGCTCTGCAAAGCCAAAAGGCAGTATACACACATGTGCTGTGGAAATACCACATCCCAGCAAACACGAGACATTTACCCAACGTTGTTTCGATGTTGGGCCGACGTTGAAAACAGTGGGCCAACATCAAAACAACATTGGGTCAATGTCTCGTGTTTGCTGGGATACTATTTTAACCATGGATTAGGCCTAAACCACAATCTGTAGTGGGTGTTTTATCAAGGTTTGCCCTACCTATATAGTAAAATAACGATAGATATTGGTATAATCAATATGGGATAATAATTATGTTAGTCTTATATAACATTACTCCAAACTAGCAATGCAGCATATTATGGCAGATGACGTTTCGGCATACTAAGTAGACGTTAAGACTGCAAATAAAATGGTAAAGCTACATGTATATTATTTTGATAAAATACCGAATCAAGACAACGAAATAACGACAGAAAATGCCTGACAGAAAGTCTTACAAAGCTAACTCATTAAGTTGAAAGCGATATATATGTATTCAACAACGCACCAGAGCCGCCGTTTTTTATTTCCCAATTTTAATAAAACATGAACACGAACTTCTCCTTGTAACCTAATATAAATATATCATACCATTGTGAACTATGCTAAGTGTCATTCTGGTTTCCATATAACACTTCAATTACTTTGGCGAGCCGACTAACTAAGAAACGCTCATTAGCGCGTTTAAGAAAGTATTGACATTAAATATTTATTTAATTTTGTAGATATAAAGGCATATAAATGGCAAGGACCCGATTAAGTTTTGGAAAACAGTGGATTTTTATATTTTTGTTTGGCATACATTTTTTTGGCAGAGATTAATGATACAAAATATTTGTATGTTTTTTTTTTTAAAACCATCGAAAATAAGTTTAATTATAAAAAATGCAGGATCTCACAGAATTGCATAATAGCTAAAGCAATAAGATAAATAAAGTGTCCAGTGTTACACAAATAATACTCCTGATAAATTTTACAAAAAAATCAAAAATTGCTAACGTGGCAGTAAACGAAGGTTGCTTTCGTGTTCCTTACTATAGCTGTATTTTTTCTATAGTTTTCGGGACTGGTCTTATTTATTGAAAAACATGCAATATCTTGCAAATCCCGGATCGACCACTGATTATTTGTCATCATTTAAAAGTAGTATAGGCCACAATGGGATATCAGGGCACGATTCGTGTTGAAATGTTGTTTAAAATAGAAGAAAAAATAACTGGTTTAGGTCTACTTATGCTTAACCCGACACATAGGCTGACTACAGTATTCAAGGCGTTAATAAATACCGACTTTGCAGCGAACACAAGACGATCGCCCTTTGTTTATTTAATGCTGGGCGAGCGTCGTAGACGCTGGCCCAGCATTAAATTAACACTGGCTCACCTTCTGGTGTTTCCCGGGTTGCATTTCGCGCGGACATATGGCCCGGTATGCCGTGATGACGTCAGAGATGGATGTTTGCAGTGCTGTGCAAACCGAAAAGGCAGTATCTGCTCACTTGTAAAGTCTTTTGTCTTTTGGCTTTGCAGCGCAGTAGGCCTACGGTGCCCGTATGACCTTCATCTCCACGGTGCAGCTGTTATGCTCTGCAAAGCCGAACAGCAGTATCTGTTTTCTTGTAAAAAAAACATATACTGCTTTTTGGCTTTGCGCGGCAATGTTTACCCATCCACATGGTATTGATGGTGAGCTATTATATCTAATATTATATCAATGAGGGCGGACTATAATATTAGGGAGATGGGTTTTTTCAAAATATTATCTTAATCGCTCTGTGATACCTAGATCAATATTTATATGAATCCAGCCATTAACGCTTACAACGCTGGATTATTTTTTATTTAAACCATAGAGACCAAAGGTGTTTTTTTTCAATTTGAAATCATCATAGACGTCTTAGTCAGCTCTTTCTGGTTCATTTGAATACTTATGTTATGGGTCTACGGCCATTATAAATATTTTAATTTTTCCAGTGCGAGGACCGTTTTTACACGTCAGAATCTGACGTCTGTATACGTCAGATTCTGACGTATAAAAGCGGTTCCCGCACTGAAAGGGTTAACACATGGGTGGTAAATTGACATAGAAATTGACAACAAAGTGCGACTAGAACTGTTTGCCCAGGCTGAATATTTCAAAAATGTTTTTTTAAATTTAG
The DNA here is from genome assembly GCA_964017125.1 of Flabesymbios commensalis. Taxonomy (NCBI): domain Eukaryota; kingdom Metazoa; phylum Annelida; class Polychaeta; order Terebellida; family Flabelligeridae; genus Flabesymbios; species Flabesymbios commensalis. The sequence goes on along the minus strand of OZ024906.1, from coordinate 73,430,323 downwards.
ATGATGCACACAAAATGATGTTTTTATTCAGCGATGAGAGACTTGCTCAAAAATGTTCCGAAATCTGAGAGAACAAATATAAGAACAAATGCTATGACTATTGTAAAAAAGAAATGAATATGTATGCAATTTTTACGTCATTATTATTTATTTGCAGATCATTTTTTTATTTATAATTTTGTGCAATTTATAATTGTTCATCATTGCATCATTTTTTTTCATCACTATCGCGCATTCATATTGATTAATATATTATTAGATTCGTTTATTTATTCTTTCATTTCTTCATTCATGCATCCTTTTCCTTGTATGTATGTATTTATAGTATGACAATGTAGGATCTGCAAGATGTTTTTATATTATGTGTTAAAGGGACTGGCCCACGCTAAAATCATCAAAAAATCGGTGATTTTATTTCGGGTTCTTAATATGACCATATGATGTAAACATGTACATAGACTAGAACTGCAAATTTTTATAATTTTTGTGCTGCGCATTCACCAGTTAGACTAGATATAGAGACGAAATTCCTGATTTGTAATTATTGACAACCATGTCAAAAATAGGAAATGCGGGAATTTCGTCTCTATATCTAGTCTAACTGATGAATGCGCAGCACAAAAATTATAAAAATTTGCAGTTCTAGTCTATGTACATGTTTACATCATATAGTCATATTAAGAACCCGAAATAAAATCACCGATTTTTTGATGATTTTAGCCTGGGCCAGTCCCTTTAATTATAGATAAAATGTGTAATAATTATGAATTAATTAAATGTCTGATTATATGTACATGTACTTGTTTTAGTGTCTCTCACAACTCAGTAATCAGGTGATAGATCAGTACTGCATACCCTACCGTGGAGTAAAAACTGCCCGGTAGGTTATTACTGCCCGGTATCATTAGGAAGTGGGTTGTTATTACTCATTGATACCGTATTACGACACGGCAGAGGTAGTACATATTGTATACACATTTTAGACATTTCGGTTCATTCAATAGGGCACATACTCCGCATTATACCATATAGAAAACTGCAAATCTTACCAAATTATAGATAACATATTTACCAACGTACATAGATCAAGCTTTTTTATATTGATGCATAAATTAGCTAAAAATTCTATTTATCAGACCTATGACCCCCACCTACTTCCAAGTGATGGGTAGAACAAACATGTATTCGGGGCAAGAATATGTTAACATGAGGTGAAAGGGGACACTCCACTAAACAAGTTGTATGTACCATTAACGATGTGTATGTTAAGATATTTTCCTAAACCCCAAAACCTTCCGAAAATATGTCCAAACTATTGATAGCCAACACAATTTTTGTCTTTTGGGAGTATATTGAATAGTAATGAATAACGATCAAATCAACGTACATATAGTGTACATAATTATAATATTGATGTATTTAATTTATTCTTTACATAGAACATTAATTCCAGTGACCTGTGATACAAATACCGGGGGGGTTATAACCACCTGCTTCCTGACGATACGGGCAGTAATAACCTACGGGCAGTTTTTACTCCATGATAGGGTATACAATACTGCTCTGTCACCTGGTAATGAGTGACCTGTTAATATACAGGGTGAGATAATAAATGTTTAACTACTACTACTACTAATACAGTTGGAAGATCAGACATTACTAATCATTATAATTCTATTAAAGATCCAGTCATGTTCTGAACTCGCATGCGTGAGTCACGTGTAAGCGTTCAGCATGTAAAGTACAGTACATGCTGATTCAACCGAGTAATTCAAACTGATTACAAGACTATGGATACTACGCCAACGAGACACTGACCAAACGCTGTTTTAATCTGCGACGCTAGCCCAACATTAAACCAAATTTGGAGTTTACATTCGTGGGGTCAGCTGTTTCGCGATCCCCGCTGTAATAAAGTCAGTTAGTTTGCAAACCCAACGCACAGCTAAGAGCCAGGGCTAACAGCTTTGAACTTTGGTGGAATTATTAACTCATAGATGTTGCTCAACTACATATGGACTTGCTGCCCGCTATGATTTAGGACCTTGCTCTTAATGCAGCGCTGGGTATAAAATGCATATTTAGTATTATTATGATATAGGGCCTGGGCCTATCCACGGGCACTATTGCATTCTGGGGGACCCATGTCCTGCAAATTTCAACAGTTAACTACACCAGGCTTTAAAGTCTTCGGGGAGTAGGCTACAAGCCCCTATGTTTTGATCAGGTGCACCCATGGGATGTCTCTATTGGGAGCTGGATGAAATGGCGGATGAAGAGTTATGTTACCAGAGGGATTTTATCGTTGTTGACATATCAACATATCTCTTTTGAAAATGGCCGTGTGGCGTCTCCAACATGTAAGTGCATTTTAGCAATTGTAGGTTATTCAGGATTTAGAAGGGGCATGGCGCGCCACCTATTAATTGGAGGCCCAGTCATATAGAACGGTCCAGTCCTTTACTGTACCCCACCCTCCAAATTAAGATTGCTTAAACAGAATGCTGACGCATCAGTCAGATGTGTAAGGAAATAAAGCATATGTGGTGTCTTGCGAGGTGGCCAAAACTGCTTACTATGTTTTTACAAATATAAATCCAGGGATAGCTACAGCCAATTTAGTCATACTTTACCTACTTTTTGCTGACGATTTGATATTTTTCGCCGAAACGCATAAAACTATACAGGAAAAAATAACTGGATGTTTTAAGTATAGATCTTCATTACATCTAATAGTAAACTTGATGAAAACAAAAATACTTCTATTCAACCATAAAGGCTCTGTTACCGACTATTCATTACAATTTGGCGACGAAACAATAAAAATAACTACTGAGTATTTAAATATTCAAGTGTAATCTTTATGACATCTTATCAAAATGTCTTTATAAATTCAAAACACACTTAGCCAGAAAAGACTTTTATAGTGTTAATTGTCCGCTAAGCGTGTGTGAATGTTTAATAGTCAGATATTACCAATTCTAGAGTACGGTAACTTACCGTAGCTTACTGGAAAAGAAATATTTGAATTTTAAAAAATGCAAACCGATTTTATCAAATCTACACTTGGTGTCCGACTGGAGACTCCAACTCTGGTCATTTACTGTGACATAGGTATATTCCCTTTGCTGGTTCGTCAAAAATTTAATAGTATGCAATACTGGAAAATAATTTTGTCGCTCTCTGAAGATCACCCAGTAAAAAAACATACAATATATTACGACATTTAAAGTACATAAATGGCAACGGTAATCACCTTGTTACTGCTACACCTAGATTTAGGATGAGCTTACACGAATGTGCAAAAGAGAGAACGGGGACACCTCTGATAATGTGAATTAGCTTCTAAAAAACATTTCTCTGTGGCCCTTGGCATATATTGCAAGAATTGAATTGCAGACAACTTTGCTAGTGCAGGTGACAAAGACTTATATTTTACTATGAAAGTTGTTTTTCTCGCTTTTATGTCAAAGTGTAAAGCAAGTTGAATATGTACATTATCTCATATTTATTGTGTTTGCGGTATCCTTTCTATCTGGTAGGCATAGGGAGAACTGGGGAAATATGTAATGGTAGGCATTGATAGAACTGGGACGTCCCACTTCTCCCTGTATGTGTCCCACTTCTCCATGTAAGTGGCCCACTTCTTCGTATACTGGATATTCGTTGTGTAGATGTGTTCATAAACTATTTTTACCTATTTACATTTGTTTATATTTTACTTTATTGCTAGTGTGGATGGATCTAAAGAAACTGTCCCACTTTACCCCATCAGCTGCCACATTTCTCTTTGAGATGTCCCAGTGACTCAAAATATGTAACAATATCCCCAGACTGCATTATTTGTAGAGAAATTTCATTTGCGGGCTGCATGTTATTAATTGTCCCACTGGGCACACGTCGACGTTGTTGCGATGTTGCATCAACGTCATTGATGACGTTGATGAAACGTCGCAATTACGTCGTGTGCACAGTGGGTGTGGCAAAATAATTAAACAAGATTTCACGTTCATTGTTCTCTATTTTTAAATTATTTAAACTCATTCGATTACTCGCCATTGCTGTTATGAGGTGGTTCCCTTTATGTGTAAGCTATAGCTCAACACAGCAAGATTTTTTTACTAATGCGTAATTTATGCGCAGCTTTATTCGAACTAATGTGCGAACATCAGTACGTTTATCAAGCCAGTGCCATTGAACTCTGGTAGCATATTGTAGGCATTTCTGACTGGATTGATCCCGATATAGGTCTAAAATTCTACACCAATATTTTACAGCTTTGATATGTTGCCAGAGTATCAATGAGAATTGTCCTGTGTTGCCATATTACAGATGTAACTAGCTTTATACTTCGTTTTGACAGAGTTTGGTCCGATAGGTCAGATTATGTATAATAAAATCGATGGGTGGTCCAGCACGTGACGGCATAGTGCTAATGGGAGGAGATTTCAACCTGGCTAAGTTTGACTGGAAAGAAGACAGGATTCTAGCTGGATGGCAATTTCCTGTACCTACCAAGGGAAATGTTGAGTATAGCAGCTGACCAGTCCCTGAGACAAATGAATCATAAACCGACTAGGGTGAAAATTGTCTGGACTTATTTTTTACTAACCATCCTCAGGTAGTAAAGAAGCACTCATGTGACACCAGGCATTTCTGACCATGATATAGTGGTATGAGGTGAAAATAGTGACTATATAATAGAGCTGAGAAAGAGGACGAAATACAGACAGAAAAAACATAATATTCAGAAGCAAGTTCGCCAAGCCCATGCCGAACACGTGCCACAACTACTGGAGTGATCTATACAGACTAAGAACCCCAAACCATTCTGGAGGTATAATAATAGCAGGAAGCAGGACATTAGGCCTACTGGCATTTCAACTTTGAAGAGATGTGATCTCTTGGTGTCGGATAACACCCAGCAGGCAGAGATCCTGAACGAACAGGTTAAGTCAGTGTTTTCGAAGGAAACTCTACTGCACAACCTGAGTTAGAAGGTGATCCCTTCCTGAGTATGCCAGAGTTGAACATTGAAGTGGCTGGTGTGGACAAATTTTTGCAAAATTTAAATCTAGGTAAAGCTTAGGGCCCAGATAGTGTACCGAACAGGATACCGGTACTTAAACTGTGCGCATAGGAGCTGGCTCCCATGTTACCATTCATTTTTAATCAGTCTCTTTTGCTAGAGTTCTTACCAGCACATTGTGTGTCGCCACATAATAAAAAATCTGGAAGACAAAAAAATCCTTACTTCCCTGCAACACAGGTTTCGCAGTGGTCATTCATGCTATACCCAGCTGCTCGTAACTGCACAATACATCTGAGAATGAGTCAGCAGATTAGACGGTGGTGACCAAATTGATATGGCGATACTGGACTTTTCTAAGGCGTTTGACGTGGTCTCGCACCAGCGTCTGCTCAGCAAGCTAGATCACTATGGTGTCCGTGAAGAAACACACACATGGATAGGAGCATTCCTGACAGGCTCTTAAGAGCCAGAGAGTAGGCCTACTAGTGAATGGTAAACTCTCAAACCCCGCATCAGTGACCTCAGGCGTCCCACAAGGCACAGTCCTTGGGCCGCGTCTGTTCATGTGTTATATAAACAACCTAGCTGCCACTGGTGGTTAAATCGCAGGTACGTTTATTCGCAGACGATTGTCTCCTGTATCGACCCATAAAGACCAGGGCCGACCAGATCATTATACAACAAGACCTGGAGTCACACCAACATTGGTCCGACTTGTGGCAGATGAAGTTCAACCCAGTTAAGTGCCACCTCATGAGGTTTGCCCGGTCTAGAAGACCTATGCAGTGTGATTACACCCTCTGTGACATGACGCTCGCCCAGGTAAACCAAAACCACTACCCAGGTGTCTTGCTCAGTGCTGATGCCAAGTGGGGGGAGCATATTAAAAAAGTGATTAAAAAGATCAATTCCACCCTGGCTTTCCTGTGCAGAAACCTCAAATACTGTCCATCTAAACTGAAGGAACTGGCATATAACTCACTTGTAAGATCAACCCTGGAATATGTAGGCCTATACCAGTACTGTATGAACCCTCACTTGGTCAAAGACATAATGAAATTGGAAGTAGTGCAGCGACGTGCGGCTCGCTTCGTGGTAGGTGATTTCTGCAAACGGAGTAGCCTAGTGTCACAGAGATGATGCAGAGACTGGGCTGATCCACACTGCAGAAGAGGAGGAAAAATGCGAGACTGATCATGCTGCACAAAATTAAATCATTAGCGATAGCACACCCACCGCAGCAGAACCACCTTTGTTTGCCCCAGCCAGCCGGCGAACACCGGCGAACAAGAGCCGCAAACGAACATAAGTTTAAACAACTCACTGCCAACACGACGGTGTACCAACAGTCCTTATTCCCCCGCACTATAGGGGCCTACGGGATTGGAAATCAGTGCCTTAGGACTACATAAACAGTGTGACAGGGGGAAGTGCCATTGCTTCTGCTCTGGAATAGACAGTTCCACATGCGCACCCCCAACCCGATGCATGATACTCTAGACTACACTATAAGAGGACTGCATCGTATAGAGTCTACCTACAGATACAGAGGGTCACTTATTTACGGATCTCACGAAACCTTCCCGACCTGATTTTTTGTCAGTTTTTTTTTTCACATTGTAGGCCCTATGTTGGCCTATGTAGGCCTACTAATTTGTTGTGACCAAGTTTTATCCATGGGCCGGATGAGGTGAAATCAACCGCCTGGGTTTTTTTTGCCGGGGGATGGGGTCAAGATCCGACCTCCGTGACGCAGCTGACAAATATTTTTTTGTATCAGGTCGATGGCCTAAATAGCGTCTCAGGGTCAAATTCCATGGGCCTTATGGGGTGAAATCTTCCCGTGACAGGCTCTCAGACTATAATATCTGGATACATGCTCCGCCTGCTAAATCCACATGCGCCTACTCCCCCCCCCCCCGTTGCGTTGATGACCTACCATGATGTCCCTGCCACGTACAACAGAATTGATAGGCCTATGCCGCAAAGTCGCACAGAAGAGAATCGCGTGTCTACCTCCAGACAATAGATGAAAAGGCTTCCAGCTCCAACATGTCGAAAAAAAGTAAGTTCTGTTTTACAATTGAAAAACAGTCAAATAAATGTGATATAATCTACAATAACGTGTTTATAAATACATTTTGCATATTGTAACACCACTAAACTCAAGAGTTTAGAACCTAGACCAGCCTCACAATCCTCGGTAGGCTTTGGATTTGAGCAATAGATAAAATTAATGAGCGATAATAAGTCAGTTAACAGATTAATGAATTATCGTACTCCCACAGTAGCCGTGTATTACAACGGCCTATACGAGCGCAGCGAGCTGCTGCAGATATAGCGCTACTCCCACAGGTGCTATCGACCACGAGACTTGTACTGATAACTTCCTGTATCGACCAAAACTTGTCAACAATTCGTTTTGCGGTTGCGAATTATTTACGTTTACTGACGCATGATGATTGTAGTCTAAATAATTTAATTATCAGTTAAACATGTGGGTGGTCGTACGATAAAATGCATATGGCACTGCTTTTTGGTCGATAAAGGCTCAGATCGGTACTTGTCGTCGATACAGGCACTCGCCTTCAGCTCGGCCTGTATCTGGCGACGCGTATCGATCTGAGCCTTTATCGACCAAAAAGCAGTGCTATATGATAATGCATATCTTATAGTTGCAGTCAACTTCCACCAGCGTTGTGTGTTTTTGGCTGATTTCTCAGTCAATTCTCAATCAATTTCTATGACATTTTGCAAGCACTTTTTGCTAGGTACATCACAAAAAGTCATTTTGATGTTTTTTTCGTTTATTTTAAGGATTTACGTGAATTTGTGAGCCACTTGCACTGGCCACTGGCACTGCACGCGCAAATGAATAGCTCCTCTACCAACCTCAATTCCCATTACTAGGCTATAATAGTAAAGAGGATTGAGGTTGGTAGAGGAGCTATTCGCGCGTGGGCCGCTGCAAAAGACATATTTTTCTCTGTTTGTTTTTTTGCTCACTATTATGCCTACTGGTAGTGGTAGAAATAAAGCCATCAAAGGCATCATTGTAGAATTTAAAGCATTATTTATAGATTAGGCTATGATGTGTAGAAATATTGAAACAGTTTGTGCAACTGTACCCTTATATTTCAGAAGCTGGTGTCGATCCCACTACATCATTTTGGCTAGATTTTTTCAAGGAGGCTGGCATACCTCCAGAAGAATCCAAAAACCATGCTGTCACATTTGTGCAAAATCGTATAAGGGCCGACATGTTGATGGACTTGAATAAAGAATACCTAAACGACATGGGAATTACAATGATGGGAGACATAATTGCCATCCTGAAACATGCAAAACTTACACATACCAAGGTACCGTAATAAATGAAATTAATGTTTGTTCTTCTATTTTTTATAAATATGCTAGATTATCTCTAATTTTTTCTCATTATTCAGTTTCTCCGACTAGAGATATTCTTCACTTGATGAGATGTTATTGTGCATCTAAATATTTTGTCTGCATTTCTTTGTCCTTATCTGTCTTATCCTTATTCTTTGTCTCTGAAGAAGTAAATGTTAGAAAGATAACTAAAAATTAAGAATTCAGCTTCTATTTAACTTGCCTGACACAATAACATTAACACGTAACACAAACAAATAATTTTTTCAAAAAAATTATCAACATACTTTTTTATCTGCATAGATTAGCAAAAATAACTATAGAATAAACTGATTACTGTGAACCGAGAGATATTGGCGGCTTTATGCTTTGGCATTCTGTGGAAGGTACTATACCATGCAATTGTCTATTTTTTTTATTATTATAATAAATCTGTTACAGCACAATACAAATTTGTTTGGTTACAATGCAACTTGGTTACTTTTGGTTACTTGATTCAGTCCCATCACAGTAAAGTTTTACAATTTTAATATTTACTATAGTGGTTTATTGATATTTCCTCACTAATTTTGACCAAAGAAGATGTATACATGTACATGTTGGTTAAAAGATTATAAATGATTTTGTGAATTTTATGTGAATTTTTTTTTTAAGACTTCGCGTGAGAATGCATTAAAGGGAAGTGAAACAACTTCTACTGAAACTGGAAGTCCTCGGAGATCAACTCGTAAGTTACTGCATACTGCGTTTTACTCTCAACATGTGATGCGTAAGGATCAATTTAACTTCTAGCCTATATGTTGAATTACAGTAGATCCTGTCACCAACGACCTTGCTTCTGCCAGACAAAAAAAGTCGTTGGTGACAGAAACTCGCTGGTCACAGGAATTAGTTTTTGCTGTAAAATATGCGGGTGCGGCGGCTAGTTCAATGTCGGGCTAATGACGGCGACATTCACCCACCATTGACTGGTAGTCATTGTCAGATTGTGGATCAAAGCACGTGGTTGGGTCAACATTTCAATGCCTGTTCTAATACCACTGATTCTGACAGTGTTTTTCAGGATGGCCGCTAGCTACGCTAATCACGCTAACAGAGCACACGTTATACATGTTATATAAGCCCAGGTAGCTTCTGATCGTTTACAGGCATGAGGCGTTGTATTTTCACATTAAATGTGTCACTATAGGACAGATGATGTAGGCCTAGCCCTGGTGAAACAAAAAAATAACTGGTGAAACAAAAAGGGAACAGTTATTCATTACTGATGAATAATACACATGTGTGTTTACACTAACAGGAGCATTATGCCCACACTGGGATGTTCGTACCGTCCTCGTCCCAGCAGACACAATACGTTGAATCAATGTTGGTTTAACGTTGGTCCACCATCCACGACGCTGGACCAACGTTAATCTACCATTGAATCAACGTCTTGTGTCTGCTGGGTATATGTGGCCGGACCACGCTCATATAGGACGTTCATATAGGAAGTACAATAGGTGTGAATAAACACGCGTGGACGCCTCATTAAGGCAGTGTATTGTTTTAAACTGACTGGGAGATTAGTTATGTCCCGAAGCGATGTTGTTATAATGTTGGCCAACCCTGCATAAACCGTCTCGTGCCAGCTGTGTTGTCACCCAGTAAACATGAGCCATTGACCCAATGTTGTTTTAATGCAAGCCTACCTCGAAGACAGTGGGCCAACATTAAAACAACGATGGGTCAACGTCTTGTGTTTGCTTGTCAGTGACGGCGCGTCTCATGTCTGGAGAGGGGTGTACTGCTGACTGACACGCTGTGTATAGCGTAATTATGACTGCGCCGCTCTATCTAGCAGCCAACACACAACTGAATAGCACTTGACATTTAGTGTGCTATAGACAATATTATTTGTATCATTAATCATGGTGTTTCTCTTCTTATTGCATTCCCTTAACAATTTAATACGATTGTAGTTTAAAACAATTAATTAGCGCTATGCAAAATAAGCAATTTTATATACTTTTTGACTAATGCGAGCATTTAATTGATTCATAGAACATATCTTTAGTTGATCATTGGACATGAAGGATTAGATGATTTCCTACCGGCGCGAGGTGATATTGCTGTGCAGTAACATCGATGGTCTGAGGTAGATAGACCTCTTGCGACAACAGCCTTATCTTCCAGCGTTATACCTCTCTGTTAACCATGGTATCCACACAGTCAGATCTGACATGCAGTGGTTTGCTCATGTATGTTTCCAAAAGTCGTATGACGAAAAAAGTTGAGGTCGTTCGACACAAGTAATATCATGACCTTCTGCCAGATATTTAAGGTCGCAAGTCGCGTTAGACAGAAAGTCGTTGATCACAGGTCGTTAACTATAGAAAAATGTTCCGTGCAAGAAAAAAAAGTCGTTGGAGACAAAAGGTCGTAGATGGCAGGGTCGTTGATGACAGGATCTACTGTATAAACATTCATGATATATAAATATTTTCCATATTTGGCCAAGTAGTAATTAAGATAACAAAATTTTAAACTCTTTACAGAACTTTTTGTTATTGATGTTTTTGTGAGATTCTAAAGATTTTGGATGAATTACTCATATCCCGCCCAAGGCTCTTAACTGACATAACTAATATTATTTGTCATGGCCAAACTAAATAACTTTTTTTAGTCAGTTGACTTGAATTTGCATCTCGCTACTGCGATCCATAATTTCAAGTGACTGAAAATCAGTTTGATTTGTACGTCGAAAGCCGATCCCCTCACTGAAAGAATTTACAAAGTTTTAATGGCCCATAACATTGGTACCGGGTATTCAATTGAACCAGAAGGAGAGCTAACTATGACATTTATCAGTTTATGATGATTTTAAATGGAAAAAACACCTTTGTCTACCTACTTGTAAGCGTTACCCTTTGAAGCCCCCACGATGCATTAAAGCATCATTTTAAATCCCTGTGAACAGATTTGATTCTCCCACAACTAAGGGTTTTATAATGATAATTTCATGAAACTGGTTCACCAATACATGGCAATTTTCTTTAATTTTCCACCCACTTCAAATCATCTTTATCCACTACAAGTCGAGAATTGTGACAGCAATTCGCGGCTTGTAGTGGATGAAGATGACAATGGTAAATTCAGGCTTCGAAGGGTTAAGTTACAACCTATGTCAATGTCACAGATTAAAAGACATAGACCTGTACCATATAGTTATTCTATAAATGTCAATGTTCTAATAAATGCCCACCCCCTGATTTGAAAATAAAACTCAGGATCATGTAAGCCATACACACATATGATCATTAAAAAAATACTCTAATAACTACTTTAATAAGTGCTCACCCCCTGTTATCTCAGGGGGTATTCTAATTGATGCCCTAAAGTGTTAATTATCCAGAAAAAATATGGTATGTTCATTTTCAGCTACACAAGTGCTAATAAAAACAAAGAAAGACTACAATAGTGCTGTGCAAAGCCAAAGGGCAGCATCTGCTTATGTGTACTTGTAAAGTAAGCAGATACATGTACTGCCTTTTGACTTTGCACAAAGCTAAGAGGCAGTGAGTAAGCAGATACTGCCTTTTGGTTAAATATCTGTGAAAATATATATGACTTTATTTTTTCATAGCGGCGAGCAGAATAGTGAATCATTATCTGGACAAGTATGCAGAAGCTCGTCCAATGAATGAGTCACCACCACCACCAAGAACAGGGTTATCTCAGGACATGCAGGCCAGGCTGGGATCTTCAAGTACAGCATCCTCTGGAAATGGTGCGTAGAAAACTAGTTAACCCTTTAAGTGCTATGTTTGAATCTTTTTTTATTAACAAGTTACATATAAATCACAGTTATTTGGAATGAAATGGGTGTTTAAACATCCAGATTTTCAAATGTGGAGTCTCAAATTAAATAAATAATTTCAACCAAGTGGGTGAAGATTTAAATTTTATGATGTGGAGCTTTAAGGGTTAAAGCTGAATTAAAACAAACATATCACCACATTTTACTATGGACTTGCTATGCATCTGTTTCGGGATTGACACACTTACAGAAAGCACTGGAATTATATGAGCAAAAAATAGTTGAGGACATGTGCTACATAATGTATAAAGAGTCATTTTTTTGTTTATATCTCCAATACAATCTGGTTGCTTATAGTGTTCAGCATTTATCCCCTGGCTCTGCGAGCATATTATCCACAAATCAATTTGGCTGTCACTGAAAAGTTAACTGATGAATTCTGTTTATTTACCATGTTTACTGACTATATTACATGTAAGAAAAAAAATTACAACCTATTTATCTTTTTTTTATCTCTTCAAATAATTTTTTTTTTTTTAAATTGGCAACCATTCAATGGCCTTAGCGTTGAAAGGATATATGTAATAGTCAATGTGTCATGTTTGCCGGGGCTTGTTAGGTCACAGAAAATAATTATATTGCACATTGATTGCAGCTGCTGGAAGAATTTCTCCTGTTGTAACAGTCAGTCTGGGTGACAAAGGAAAAGAGGAAGTACCAGTTCCTAAAGTGCGGCGAGTATTGCCTGAGCACGAAGGAAAATATAAAGTGACTATGCCGGCTGGAACTACTGCTAGATCACGGCGATTACTAAAAAAAGCAGGAAAATCAGGTGAGTGTATAATTAGATTTTATCTTTGGTAAAATTGTACTTCCCATCAATACAATTTTAACAAAATTTATTTTTGTTTTGTACAAGCAATCAGCATCATATACTACACTGAAACTAAATGTTTGAGCAGAATTCCTACAGGGTAGATGAGTATTGTTTTAACTTTGTCCATCTGCAGCTGTGTTTGTTTTGCACACATCATATCACGCTCAGTCTTTTGAACAATTTTAATTTGTTTTCATATTTTGTAGACAGAAGCATATCAGGAAAATGTAGGTCAAGTTGAAAGAGGGTGATCTTGACCTATTTTAAAGTGGATGAATATTAGTAATAGATTAGAATTTTTTAAAATTAAATGGTTTGTATTCAAAATATATACATATAGGCCAAATAAAAGTGTCCAAGAATCCTCCCATAGCAAACTTCAAAAAATCTAAGATGGCCACCAAGATGGCATAGAAGTAATTCCATTGAGCATGCAGGAACACAGAATATCTAGGATGAAAATGCTCGTTCGAGATATGTAGTTTTCTTGTTTTTTATGAAATTGTTTTTTTTTTCAAAGTTAGATCTTCCCAAACCAGAAAAATCATCACTGAGTCTCAACTTGGGTTCCCCCCAAATGAGAACAACTAGCTGATGTATATCACTGAATATTGACATTAATTATGTATCTGCAGTGTTAGAAACTGAGAAAAAATCTTGAATACAAGAAGATACATGATGATATTTTAGAATTGATATTAACCCTCATAACACTGATACATTTTTGTATAAACCAAGGAGACTGGGTTTTTTTAAAAAATTTAAAATCTTAAATATCTTAGTTAGCTCTTTCCGCTTAATTTCAATGCCTATGTTATCAGTCTAAGGCCACTAGAGATATTCAGTTTTCAGTGCCAGATTAACCATTAGAGCACTAAGCTAAGACATTTGAATTTTCAGCCACTTAAAGTTGTGTCTCGCTACCGCGATCCACAACTTCAAGTGACTGAAAATCTGTGTTATTTGTGAAATTCAGGTTCCAACATATATCTGTGTTTCAAGATTGAAAGCATATTTAATTTTTAACAACTGATTATACAGGTGCTTATAAAAACACAGCATATCTACTGTAGTTGACATCAGTGCTCTAAGTGGGAACAATTGTTTTATAGTTGCTCAAGGAGGTTCAGTGTTTGATCGCCTTGGACAGACAGATGAGGTAATGGACAGCTCCCCTAGTCCCACAGTGACAGTTACAGGGCTGGATAGTGTGAAACTCAAATCATCAAATACTAAGGTGAGTTCTTACTGCCGCTCAAAGCCAAGTGGCATTATCTGCTTGCAAGTAAGCAAATACTGCCTTTTGACTTTGTGGAGCAGTATTCTAAGCACTTTAGTTTTTATTGTGGACTCTTTATCAAAGAATTCATCAAGTTCAACAGTTAATTTTAAAGTAAAAAAAAAATTAACAATAAAAAAATATATTTTTGTTTACACGTAATTGATGGTCAGACCCATTAAATGCTTCACTGGAGATAATTGTGTAAGACTGCAGTTGATCAGTTATTTCAACACACACCCGATGGTTTTAAGCGTAGTAGTGACCTTTTAAACAAAAGAAAAACAAATCTCTGGCATGAGTTTGACTGCAACAGTGAAAATTCACCAACTTCGTCTCCGTAATATGTGATTCAATCAGGGGTCAAGATACCTACAAAAACTCTGGTAGCCATGTGGGCCCCTCAGGTGCTAATTTTAGTCGCCCACATCAAATTCCAGTAGCCCACTTGATTGCATATATTTTTCCTTCCTATGTGAAAACCTGATTACTCATGACACATGTATCATGTATTCTGGAAATTCAGGTGCAGTAGTGGATTATCTGTGAACAATGCTTTTTATACTTATAGACCCATAGGGATTTTATATAAATCCCAATGATTTTGAAGAATATCAAGTTCTAAAGGATAGTTTAAGCTCTTACACATTTGCAATGTGGGCTACCTTTGTGTCAACTTGATTAGCCCACAGCAAAAACAAAGGGCCAATGGCGAGTGGGCGACTGGGTATCTGGAACCCTGTCAATGCTGTGATTCGCGTCTGAGCGAATCAATGCTCCGCCTACCTTTGCATGGCTGCACGCGAAGCAGAGTTTCGTTCAACATGAATCATGCCTCTGACAAGGCATAAGTAACTAGTCACAACACAGTAACCAGTTACTACCCTAAGCCCTGTCAGCAGGCGCTATTGAATCAGGAAAGTCAAAAGAAGGTATCTCACCGGGCCGGCTTCGAGCCAACCATCACACAGGAAACGGTGTTGGCTCAATCGTCTAACCATCTGCACTTGGCCTGCTTTTCACCGCACATCGCCTGATCTCCACCACAGCCGTCCTGCAATAAGAACAAGGTGTTGGTCCCAACACTTGGTCAACGTTTACCAACCCGCCTTTCATTTATATATCATATGCCTTTAAACACACATCCGTCTGATAGCCCGGAGTGACATTGACCGAACATTCGGACGTCCACTCGATCTCAGCAAGCTATCAGACTGTTGCCGCTTTAGTTGCAGACTAAGCACCAAAACATGATGACAATCCTCCGCTAGTTTTAGCAGTATCGGAGCTAGTTGTAAACAAGAGTTTATTCTAACATTATTTAAGCTTCCCTATTTTGTTTGGTTAAGTGTGCTCATTCTTTTGACACTCAAGATCAGGGTGAACAGCTATTTCATGTATGCTGAATTTAAGATACGTTTAAACTAATTGTCAGAAAAGAGGACTAAAATTTCCTTTTAATTTGCTTTCAATTCAGGGTTCTTCTGTGTTCAACCGGCTGGGGGGAAAGACCGCTATAAAACGCCCGGCTACTTCCACCTCACAGGAGCAGATGTCTGCCAGTGATGATGAGGACAAGCCAGATGTCAGCTGCGAATACGCTGGTGTACTGAAGACGTCAACTGCCAAGAGGAGGGCTCTAGTTCAAGTGAAAAAGAAAATTGAACTTGCTAAAAAGAAAGCTGCTGCAGCAGCAAGAAAAAAAGCAGAGGTCGGTGAGTAAACCAAGCTACTACGCAGATTGATTTCTCCATTAAAAAAAAATATCTGTATTTCAACCCTTTGGAGTACTCATCTGTAGCCATTTTTTGTCTGCTGATGTGTCATTCAAGAAGAGAATGTATAAGGGAAATGAACAATAAATTAGCAAGATTGACATATTCAAATTGTAAATATAAGTTTTTTTACCCACTTGAAGTTGTCAGAACTTTGTGGTTTGCAGTAGCGAGACTGAGGCACAACTTCATCAAGTGTGTGAAAAATCAAATTCTATAGCTCTCTAAGGGTTAAATATTAATTTTTAATATTATTGAAATACTTCTGAAAACATCTTCAAAATCATATTTTTACTTGGCTACACCCACAGTACATACCACTGACTGTAATGGACATCATTAATTTTACAATTTTCTTTTACATAAATGTTTGATTGGTCTACTTAAAAAAAAAGAAAACACAGGAGTAGTTTTTTTATTATGATGAGATATTAACTAAAGCCTATGCCACCTAAAGATTTGAGATTTTTTTCACTCAAGTCTATTCAATTTGTTTTTGTAGCGAAGCAGGGACCAAAAACAGAAGGGATACTTAGTCCATCAGCTTTTGTTGCTCAACGCTCATTAAGAGACAGATTGGGTCCAAAATCAGAGATGGCAGATTCTACAACACCTGGTCCTTCAGCAGTCAATATCACCATCACCAAGCCCACATCAGGATCAACACAAAAAAAATCTCAAGGTGAAGCACTACATTGATCTATGCTGGTTTAATGTTGTGCCGCAATCTAAGATGCTGACACAACATTAAACCATCATTGGGTATATCAGTCTACTTTCAGAAAAAAACATCTCTGCATTTAATTACTTTTAAACCTCCTCTGCCCTCTTGAATATACTGTTCGTTTTTTTCTGCCACCGTCACCACTGGCATTTCTACAAATTGATTTAGCTCTCAGTCAAAAGTTTACTGACATATTTTGCTTAGTTCTTCACATATATTACATTCTTTACATATATAATTATGTACCTCACATTTGATCACATAACTTTTGGGAAGTATCCATTAGAAACACAATGCCTGAAGGCAGCCATCTTGCGGTAGGGGCAGAACAAAATTTCAACTCCATCTAATTCAAAACAACTGGCTTGCAGCCATTATTGACTTTAATATGAATAATATCTGGAAAACTGTGCCAGATAACTAGACCATCACTATAAGACAAAATGTGCGATCTTAAGGTGGCGGCCCAAAAAGGCTTGTCAATAATGATATATGCAAATTTGACCTGATAGTTCTCAAGATCTGATTCCCTGTTTTGTAAATGATTGAAGTAGCTTTTCCACAAATTTATAAAAAGTATTTTTGCCTGTTTTGATGGAGAGCAGGGTAACTAAAGTACTGATTAGGGAGAAGGTTGATTGTTTTCATACCGAAAACAGTAACATCTAGTTTTTAGTTCATTTTAAAATGTAATTTTAAATTATATAACTTAAGCGCTTAAAATCTACTTGTCACTTCTAGAAAGAAATTGTTAAATTTTCTATTGTATTAACCATTTGAATGTGAGTGGTTTTTTTAGCATTGGACATTATCCGCCGCATTCATGTTTTCTTTTAAGCGCGATTAATTCACTGTTTTTCATTTGATTGTTTTGAAATTTGACCCATGTATTAAACTTCGGGAACTTGTTGGACAAGTTTGAAAATGCCATGGTTGTCATCAGATTAAAATGGCTACTTCTTGGAACAAACATGTATTCCTTGTAAGCGTGATTGACTCATATTTTTATTACATGTACAATGCTCTGTAACGTTGTGCGCCTGCTCAACCTACATACTCGCCAGACAAGTTTGAAGATGACATGAATTAAATTCACAATGAGCGCTGCCCAAGCATAAATAGTTTCTCAATGTAAGCTCTATTGGCTCATGGATTTTATGCGAATGTTTTGTTCAATGTTTTCATCATTATACAAGCAATGCAAAAAGGTTTACTTTCAAAAAACTTTTTTTTATGTACACAAAGTATATTTTTTACTGATTTATTCAAAGAAAACAAAAATTGATTTCTTATTTTGGACATTTCTAAAGCGTAAGGCCTTGACACGTGCTTTACAGATCATTAAGGTGCTGCTCTAAGTTCTAATGCCTGCGGGCATGCTTCGCTTTCACTTTGTTGCAATGTCTTCTTATACATGTCAAATTAATTCTGAAATCTTACTTCTTACATTCTAAATATATATTTCTTTAAGGATATGTTATAAATGATTAAGCAAAAATAGGTAATATCACTATTTTTTTGTGATATTTTGTTTTGTAGCTGTTTATTCAAGACTGGGACCTCAGCCTGCAGAGGTGACATCAACCCAAGACCTGCCAGCAGCCAAAGCGGCATCATCTTCAGCTGTAGAAGGAGGGGTGTTTAAAAGACTAGGAAAACAAATATTGTCCAAAAATTGAATAAAAAGTCATGGCCCTGCCCGTGCAAAAATAAATCCTATCAGTGATACAGATAAACATGGTGTCAATTGAGTATTACCCTCCATTTTTAAACATAATTGGATACTCATAATTCGGTATTGCAATCTTCATTGCACGTCAGTTGGAATGGAATCGAGTATTTTAGTATGTGTACTCAATATAGGTGTACAGAAAATTTGGTAGGAGAGATGAATTTATGTTAAATTGGGTGTTGTTTTGTCACCCTCACCCTTTCAAGCCTGAATTTACCATAGTCATCTTCATCCACTACCAGCCATGAATTGCTGTCGCAATTCTCTACTTGTAGTGGATGAAGATGATTTGACGTGGTTTAAAAATTAATGAAAATTGCCACATATTAATAAACAGGTTTCATGGAAATTTTCATTCTAAAACCCTTTGTTGTAGGAAAATTAAGTCTGTTTTCAGGGATGTAGAATGATGCTTTAATGCATCGTGAGGGTTTAAAGGGTTAATCAAGCTCCATACATGTCTATACTCCCCTTGTTTGCTGCTAGACAATGCCATGTGGTTATTGATCTAAATTTAGTACACCACCTTTTACAATGAATTGAATAATCAACAGTTTTGTTGAGTATTTCTACGCAATTAAAGGCACTGAATTTCATTAGCGTTTTTGTCATTTTGTAAATGAATAATTACACAGCTCATCTGTAGCACTGTCTAGAATAGAATAGAATAGATATTCCATGACAAAATTACATTTTGATATAGTTTAATATTAATTTATTTTGTCTAAATTCTGTTCAGGTTTTCAGGATTGTAGTTGTTGTAATACATGTTTAACAAATGTGGTACTAGCACTTAGATGCAGAAAAATGTACTATTTTATTTAGAACTCCAGTAAATATATTTAAATCTTTTAAAATACTGGAAGGATTCTTGTTGGAAACGATGATTGGCCACACTAGCCAGCTCATGCTGGTCAATAATCAAGTCTATGTATTTCTACTGATTATTTTACAAAGTTTTGTTTCTTCAGCAACGGTATGTCAGATTTGATTTTATCATATAGCTATTGATTACATTTTACAACTCCAAAAAAGAAGGCTCTAGACGATTAGAACACAATACAAATGCTGCAACTGTTTATTAGTTGTTTAGTTGATATCTCCACCCAAATGTAAACAATACAAATAGAAAATACAACACAGCATGTCCATTGTTTTAGTAGGCAGTGGCTACCCAGCTAACACAAAATATTTCTATAACATTTGTACAACGTCGGTCCAACGTCTTCGACGTTGGTCCAACATTGTACAAATGTTATACAAATGTTTTCTGGGTAACCATACATGATTCTTTATAATGTAATTGTATGGACAGCCTCCTTCACCATGCTTACGGGATGTCAGGCTCTCATACACTGCCTTTATACCGTCCCCTTGGATATGAAAGGGTGTATCTGCCACTTTGGCAGATACACCCTTTCATATCCAAGGGTAGGATACATCTAGTATTCCCTGCTGTACATATCCCATCACGAGTGAGTATACATGTAGTAATCTTCTTTTGCCTGGTTGTGCTCGTCTGTGAATTGTACCTATACCCTTATAACGCTGAATTTTTTTGTATACACCATGGAAACCAAAGGGATTTTTCAATTTGAAATCATAAGAAATGTCTTAGTTTGTTCTTTCTGCTTCATTTGAATACCTATGTTATGGATCCGTGGCTGTATTGAATTCTTTCTGTGTGGGAACATCTTTATACGTCAGAATCGCCGTCAAATTCTGACGTATAAAAAAGGTCCCGCACTGAAAGGGGTAACATCATATTATCATGGTGTCACGGTCATGAGCCGATAGGGTTAAGCATGTGTCTGAATTAGAAATAAGGTAACAGTCGACAACCATTTATTGACTGTTTATTTCTCAAAGTATCTGAAAGTTTAATTAAAATATTTGATGCATTTTAGTTGTTAGGTATTGTAATATTTCTGCAATGACAGCTGTCGAATACAAACAAAGGTGACATCTACTAAAGTGTATGTTTAGACAAGTCATGCCCTCGGATATAAAAGGTCTATCTGCCAAGATATGGGCAAATATATTATATGTAAACTGTTGATTCCTTTAATTGTATTTCACATAAGAGACCTTTAACCCAGCAAACAAAAAAATATTTTTTAACTTTTTAAACGCTGTGTTTTACTGTAATATTTATTTCATTTTGTTTGTATAGGAAACATATATATTGAAATACACATATATAACATGCTATACATTATGAACCTGCGAATAAATTATTCCTCACAATTGCTTGTGTTTTCGCCTGGCGCCGTTAGTCCAAATAAAAACAGCTTCCAAATCTATATCAGTGATGAAATAATCAAGTTCAAAGATTGTGATCTTAAGCAGGTCCTTAATTGTCTATTACTTAAACATGACTATACAGTATATGTACGTGATAGTTTATGATTACATATCCTTTGACGATAATGATGCACAGTATAATTCCAATTGTCATAACATGATCAAGCATCATTTCTTTCTTTAACAATGAAACAGATGCAAAATTAAATGGAAATTGTTGACATTTGATTGGTTGATTTTGCGATGAATAGTGATTAAAGAGTCCTTAAACTGCAAAATGCGCATGCCCGGGACGGACAAGTGTAGGCCAACAGTAGCCTATTGAGTACAGATTGACGACATTATTATAGCCACTGAACTGATTACAAGATACTACTTAAATGAGACATTGATCCAATGCTGTTTTAATGTTAGGCCAATGTCTGCGATGCTGGCCCAGCATTGAACCAGCATTAGATAAATGTACATGTTTGAGAGAAAGTCCTCCTGCCCAGCAAACACAAGACATTTGTATAACATTTATACAACCTCGGCCCATTGAATTGTTAACTCATAGATGTCGCTCAAGTATATATGAACTTGCTTGATTTGAGAACTTGCTCTTAATGAGGCTTGAAATGGGTATGAAACGCATATTTAGTGTTATTATGGAATAGGGCCTTGGCCTACCCACGGGCACTATTGCATTCCGGGGGACCCTTGTCCTGCGAATTTTGACAGTTGGCCATACCTTTAATTAGCATACACCGTACATGTACAGAGCCAATGAAACAGACACAGTGGTTGATGATAGAAACCGAATTTGCTGTTCTTAAGTGTCGAATCCTGTACTATCTCTACACAGAAACTAGATGCCATAACATTATCGGATGTATCATGCTTCCAAATCAACAATTCTTAATTGCCAAAGTCTGTATAAATATTATTTAAGAACCATTTTACATTTATACCTGTTATGTTAAGAAGCAAAATTCACTATTAGTTGAGGAATTGTGCATGTTCTGTTTACCTGAGAAATATTATTGGGATTTACAAAGTGCAGAATATCAATTTCGAATCAAAGTATTTTATTGAATGAGAAAATCTTTTTTTTTAATATCTAATTGTATTCAAAATATTGAAAATGATACGTATAGGGGTCTACTTTAATGGTGCTATAAATCAACCAATAACCGAGATGCTTGTACAAATCGATATTGTCGATAAATGTTTATTTAATATGGTGTTGCACTCGCACTTACTTAACCCGTTTGACGAGCCCCGGAGATCTCCGTCATTCAGGGAGGCCATTCAGATACGAGCCCCGGAGATCTCCGGGTCTGATTGCATGAGATAACTATGACGTCATAAAATAATTTCGTTTCAGCATCAGCTAAGTAGCATAATAATCTCGTTTTCAACGGGTTAAAATAGATAAACACTAAAATAAACTATTAAGACTATTGACAATTTACAGGTAGGCTGTAAAGGGAGAAGTCGAACCACAGATCTATTTTTACCTTGGAAATAGTGGCGAATTTTAATATGAACAGATAAGTAGTCATAAGGGAAATTAGCAATGTTTTACCTTGGTCACGACCATCTATGGTTGGAGTTTGGCAAGGCGATATATTAAGTCTTATATATAACTTGTCAACAATCTATGAGTATGAATGCTTTGTTTAAAACAACCAAAACAGTATATACATGTATCTACATCAACATTGTTCCATCTGTTTGATTTGACTATAAAGCCAATTTTTAAAGCCTATAACTTTGAAGTATGGGATGTTCTGAAAATTAGTAAGTAGAATAATTTGTCTTCACTTTTGAAATATCAGGCTGCACAAACTGGTGAAGTGAGTCAGGCTTGCTATTTTGTGCTAAGAAACATTCGTCACGTAAGGTCGCACCTAACAATGTCAGCAACCCACCAGATCGTCCAGTCACTGGTTATCTCAAGACTAAACTACTGCAACTCACTTTTACAAGGTCGCAAGGCTACAGCGCGTTCAAAATGCGGCCGCAAGAGTAATTGCATCCATCCCACGTCATGAACACATCTTTGAAATACGGTCGTTGCAGCTTCACTGACTACCGATACAGCAGAGAGTTTCATGCAAGATATTGCTGCTGACAGTCCTTGTGGCACACGGAAATGCTCCTAAATATTTATCTGAGCTACTGGTGCTGCATAAACCAAACCGAGCGCTGTGATCGGCTTATCAACCTATTTTCACACCACCTCATTCATTCACCAAGACATTTAAAAAATCAAGCGTTTGCAATCGCTGCTCCAAAGCTGTGGAACTCTCTCCCCACATCACTCAGGGATATTTACGACCCCAACATATTGAAGCGGTCCCTAAAGACATATTTGTTTGGAGAAGCTTATCATAGTCTAATGGTATAAAGCATATTAGTGACACGTTGTTTTGTTGGCGCCCATGAATCTTATGAGATATGTGGCGCGTTATAAATGCTTTAATACTTATTTATAAATACTTAAATACTTAATACTTAATTTCAAAACTATTCTAGTGTAGAGTCTGGTTGAAATAATAATGCTATTCCTGTCGCTTGCCATCTTGCAGGTCGAATCGTCGTAATTAGGACCGCCGTGAAAACAAGTATTCTTTCAGAAATTCTTTTCAGTATTTTTTCATCCTTGGAGATTTTCATGATGGTGTATTGTTATAATGTAGGCTACTGTTAGGCCTATGTATTACGTTTTGAGCAATCCCCAATAGTTTAAAACTGCAGTTGCTCAACACATCTGTAGTCTCCCAAACGTAGGCATATCATTCTTTATAACACCCATCTGACGGTACTTTGAGGTAAAAGACCTACCAAGAACTACAATTTAATATATGTTAAGGTGGTAACATCGCTAAGCAATATAATGGACAAAGCCCGCCACTTCAATAATCATGTGACCCCAGCAGTGTTCTCGTTTGTAATGACATCCACTTTTATCTAGCTAGTTTCTTTATTTAATTCACGCATAGACCTGTAGGATCCCTACTTCACTAGTTTAATGTGGCAGTTGTCCCCATCCTCCCGGACGCGTAAGTCTGCGGACGACTGCCTCGTTTTGGTACTTTGGTGCCGGGCGCAGAGGGCCGAATCCCATGCCCTTGGTACTTTTCCCACACTTCAGATATAACGCTCAGCGACTGCGGACGTGCCGAGGGTCGCTCGCTCTGAGTCAAGTGAGACGTGTCGTGCGCGGGGTTGTACGTTGCTGTTATCAAATGTCTAGACAAATAAACATGATAAGCGGAAGAAGAGTTTTGTGAATTACTCAGAACCGTCGATCTGACGGGGAGACGAAGTTTACGATATGATGGAGAATGTTAGGCAGTTTCTCTCGTTCACCCTTACAAGCCCATACTGGAGACCCTAACGATCACATACTGGTGCTTCCGACGCGAGGGACAACCTAATATTCCCATACTGGTGACCCCTGACGACTGATAAAGAACGCAACAGTGTTTTCTCCAAGACGCAAATTGGAAACTGCTGTTTTCAAGGATAGTTTTATTTAAATATTAAGGGATTTTTTGAAAAAAATCAATAGCATTTTTTTTATCAAGGTACGTGAAAGCTGTAGGTTATTTTAATATGCCAGTTTTAAACTAGATAGAAAGAGTTATCAGAGGAGAAGTACGTTTTTTACGTCGAAAACCACGTAATTTTCTTATTTTTGGACGAAATTCCACGTGTTTGGCGCTTTTTCAAGATGGCGACCATGTCGGTTTCTCTAAAAAAACCCTGAAATTTTTTCTCATGGACTTAGTCTATCATATTTTTATAGTAAGAGTTCTTAAAATGCTTTCATCCCATTAATGCCACCGAGGCGAGTAGGAAGTGGGTGTTTTCGAAAACTCCTTTTTATCGTTGATTGCCATAATTGGGTGACTCGATTTTAAAGTCCATAGACGAAGCCTTGTCATTTTTCGATTTTTCAGTAAAAATCGACAAAAAATTATAAAATATCGCTTCGACTCGGGTAACCTTTATTAGGATTAGGGCCAAATAAAATTGTTCCCCTAATGAATGTCAATAAACGGTCCTATTTGGTCTGTTAAATATATTCCCAGGACCATAGGTCAATATTTTATTATTTTTACAATATGTTATTTCAGAGAATGCTGATTGTTATAAATGTATTTGGTAAGTGAGCACCATATTGGATGCTGGTTCCCCTTGATTAGCTGATCGCCCGCCGTGGGCAAACACGTGTCCCGCCATAACCGGCATGCATTTGGATAATGGACGTGTGTCGCCTCGTCACATTAGCATAAATTAGGCCGCCATTTTGACTAGATGGAGCAGACTATTCACGTGTTCAAAATTATACACGGCCTAGTCTCAAATAATTTTTTTTGATTATTTATAAATTTTCTTTTTCAAAACTGTTGAAGAAGAAGAAATATAAATAAGCAGTTTCGGAAAGGAAATTATAGCACTAGTTGTGCGAGATTTTAATAAAGTCATAGTATAATTTTTTCACGTCGAAACGCCCCCTGGTGTTTGGCGTTGCTCTAGCCTACTTTTAGCGCCTTATTTGAGCACGGAGTAGATCATGAATATGCTAATATGAGGCGAGACGCGGCTGCTGCTCAGTTTTATATGTACACACCGTTACACGCATGCTGACACAGGCACGCAGCAACAAGCTGCCGGCCACACATGTTAGCAGTAACCGATCATACACCATACACACACCCACCACAGACGAAATAAACGCAACCGCTACGACGACAGCCGATTTATACGTCAGTCAATGAAACAAAGCGAGCGATTGATTCGGACGTTATTAAGAATGACTCGGTGATGAACGTGCCATATAAAAAAAAAAAGTGGAATGTTCATAACAGAAATCATTTTTCAGCGAAATGATATACTATATCATCAATCCGCATAGACTACTGTCAGTCACGTTTTAAAATATTATTTTTTAAAATAAATGTAGCTGTTTTTATGGCAGTCACATTTAGCCTATCAGTTTGAGAACGAAATTTTCTCATGATAGTCGATTTCTGAAGATCAAAAATTTATATAAATACAGAAATATTCGATTTGACAGTTGCCCTATCGCGAAACATTGCCAATATTTCCATGTGTTTTTCGACTTGTGTGAATTTTTTTTTTTTCACCCAGGTCGATTTACAATATACTATTACCATAGCTTAGCATAGCATGACGTAATTATATCTGGCATTTTATGTACAGTTTTGACCTACAGTTTTCACTAAATCATTATGTATGTGTGTGAATAAGTGAAAACATTTTATGTACAATTTCGACCTACAGTTTTCACTAAATAAATATATATGTGTGTGAACAAGTGCAAAGAAATTATGTGCAATCTCAGTGATGAATATTAAAATATCTCAGCAACCCCTGTTTCTTGCAACATGCGACATAGCATGAACACTTTCTACAGTCTACATTTCTAAGATTCAACATATACATTTTTTCATCTGGTCTAGACGGCAACGTACAACCAACCCGCGCACGGCACGTCAAAAATAGTTGGTATGTGTTAATACGACATACCATTTTAAACACGTTCGAGATAGGCATAGAGCCAATAGGCCCGCTATCTCAAACGCTTTAATAGTTAAATAATTTCAAAAAACATTTCATTATGTCGACACAACACGATAGTGAAGGCTTCATGTCTACGCCCCTAGAAGGTGAGGGTGCTCGACGCAAAGATAACTATTATCAGGACAGCGAGGAAAATGAAGTTCGATTCCGAGAGGCAGATGAAGAGTATCAACGACTTAAAGAAGATTTCGCTCGAATTGCTCGAAATAGACAAACGAGACATCACTCTAGGAGCGATTCATCCAAGAGCCCTTCACCACGAAGAAGGCAGCCTCAGAGACGTTCAACGAACTTGCCTAAGTTTAAAATAGCTACGTTTTATGCTACGGACGTTGAACCAGATTGAAACTCAGTTCGATCTTCATCAGATCCACGACGATGACGAGAGATATAGTTTAAAGGGACTGGCCCAGGCTAAAATCATAAAAAAATCGGTGATTTTATTTCGAGTTCTTAATATGACCATATGATGTAAGCATGTACATAGACTAGAACTGCAAATTTTTATAATTTTTGTGCTGCGCATTTACCAGTTAGGCTAGATATAGAGACGAAATTCCTGATTTGTAATTATTGACAACCATGTCAAAAATAAGAAATGCGGGAATTTCGTCTCTATATCTAGTCTAACTGGTAAGTGCGCAGCACAAAAATTATAAAAATTTGCAG
Source organism: Flabesymbios commensalis (assembly GCA_964017125.1). Taxonomy (NCBI): domain Eukaryota; kingdom Metazoa; phylum Annelida; class Polychaeta; order Terebellida; family Flabelligeridae; genus Flabesymbios; species Flabesymbios commensalis. The sequence continues at coordinate 73,403,144 of OZ024906.1, read as the reverse complement.
TTCTAGTCTATGTACATGTTTACATCATATGGTCATATTAAGAACCCGAAATAAAATCACCGATTTTTTGATGATTTTAGCGTGGGCCAGTCCCTTTAACCTGCGCAGCACTTTCGGGCGAGGTCGCATCAGACGTGAGGGACGTTCTACTTCAGCCTTTCAGATCGCATAAATATGAAAGCCTGAAAGCCATTTTGATCGAGCGACGTGGTTTGACAACACCTGAACGGGTTAATAAAGTAATCTCAGGAGAAAGGATGGGTACAGACATTCCCTCACGCTTCCTACGGCGTCTACAAAAGACAGCAGGCTTTGGAACGAAAGCAGTTGTTGGGAAGGCAGTCATACGCTAAGCGTTCATCCGGCAGATGCCCGCTTCAATCCGCGCTCATTTGGCAACACAACCAGACAGTGCCACACTAGAAAGTTTGGCCGTGTTAGCCGACCGGGCACTTGCCTCTGAAGCAGACGTAGAAGAGAGTAAGCCGGGGGTTGCGGAGATAAAAGTAGACGAAACCACTAAGTTAGTTGGTTTGCTTGAGGACTTGTCAAAGAGACTCAAAAAGTTAGAGACCGCGACTGCAGCCAAGAAGAAGATAAATCAAGGACGTGGACGTGTAAATAACCACTATACTCCTAGGCCTACATTTATTCCCAATGCACAGGCCACAGGGTTTGTTCCTAACAAACCTGGTAATTACAACAATGTACAGCAAAACGCTCGCCCTTTCGTTCCGCCGCCGAATGTACAGCGAAATAACGCCGCTAAAGCACTAGATACGGCTAATGCACCTGTCTGCTATTTTCACCAGACTTTCGGTGATAAGGCACGCACGTGCAGGAGCCCCTGCGCATTTTCTTTAAACTGCTAAGCCAGAGCAAGGTTGCGACTCTTGCATCTGGCGGTATAACTGAGACGCGGCATGACTTCGAGGAAGCTAATTCTCCCAAGTTATTTCACTCTAAGTTATTGTATGTCGCAGACAAAATACATAAATGTAAGTACTTGATTGACACAGGCGCAGCTGTCAGCGTTTTGCCGAAATCTCGCGCTAACGTGATTTCGGACGCAGATTGTCTTCCCTTGGTGGCAGCGAATAACACTACTATAAATACATACGGCAACTGTAAACGCGTCGTCGATGTCGGCTTAAAGCGCGAATATCCGTGGACATTTATAGTAGCAGATGTGAAGCAACCCATAATCGGGGCTGATTTTTTAATTCACTATAATTTACTTGTAGATTTGAGAAGCCGATGTCTTCGGGACATGAGAACAGGTCTAGCTATTGCCGCTTCACTGTCATCGATTACACCACTGTCGTTGAACAGAGAAGACACTGTTCAGAACGAGTATACTAAACTTCTCGGTCAGTTCCCGGAGCTGACTCGCCCTACGACAAAGGGTGAGACCGTTAAACACGGTATAACGCACAAAATAGTCACCAAAGGACACCCAGTGTTTGCGCGCCCACGACGATTGGCACCCGATATGGTTGTTACCGCAAAACGTGAGTTCGATGAAATGATAAAATTAGGGGTCATTGAACCTAGCGACAGTGAGTGGTCCTCAGCGCTTCACATGGTACCAAAGAAAAATGGCGATTGGAGACCATGTGGGGACTACCGCAGTTTAAACGCCCAGACTGTACCCGACCGTTATCCGATTCCACATATCCAAGATTTCACGCAGCGTTTAGCCGGCTCGAAGATTTTTTCAAAGATCGATTTGGTCAGAGCTTATTACCAAATTCCGGTGGAACCGTCTGATGTAGGCCTACATAAGACTGCCGTTACTACACCTTTTGGTTTATTTAATTTTACTAGAACACCGTTTGGTCTACGAAATTCCGGTCAAACGTTACAGCGTTTTATAGACCACGTTACACGTTGCAGACTTGATTTTGCTTTTGTATATTTGGATGACCTACTGGTAACCAGCCCAGATCATAAAACGCATAAAAAACATCTACGAATTCTTTTTGCCCGACTAGCCGAATACGGAATAATAATTGGTCCTGAGAAGTGTCAGTTCGGTACAACTGAATTAAGTTTTTTAGGCCATCACGTTTGCGCCGAAGGAATTTCGCCGTTACCCAGCGCCGTTGACGCGATCGTAAATTTCGTAAAGCCCGAAAAGCAACGAGCACAGCGTAGATATTTGGGAATGGTAAATTATTACCATCGTTTCATACCGCAATGCGCTGCGAAGTTGACACCACTAAATAATTTACTGACAGCTGCCAACGAAGGCCATACAAGACTGTCACCAAAGTCAAATTTCGACTTGAAGTGGGATCAAAATGCAGAGTCAGCATTTTCTGAGTCAAAACAAATATTGGCAAACGCTACTCTTCTGGTACACCCAGACCCTATGGCTCAGATAAACATCACGTGTGACGCTAGTGATGTCGCCGTCGGTGGCGTGTTGCAGCAGTATTTGAATGGTATGTGGCAGCCACTTTCGTTTTTCAGCAAGAAGCTGAACCCAGCAGAGACACGTTACAGCGCGTTCGATCGTGAGCTTTTGGCGGTATATGCCACAATTAAACATTTTAGACATAATTTAGAAGGACGAAATTTTTTCGTTAATATCGATCATAAACCGTTGACATTTGTAATGTCATCCGTCACTGAACGCGCGTCCCTACGACAAACACGACATTTAGCTTTCAACGCTGAATTCACAACCGATATTAGATATGTAAAAGGCGAGACGTATTTCGTCGCCGATGCGCTGTCACGACCATCAGTGTCCGCGATAAATGATGGATCAGTGATAAACTATAAGGAGTTAAGTATCGACCAAGCTAAAGACGCGGAATTCACGAGATTGAGACACTCGACTACATCCACTATGAATTTCAAACTACTCAAATCATTCGATAATCAATTGATTTAGTGTGATGTGTCCACGGGACACAACCGGCCGTACCTTACCGCGAAATTTCGCCGAAAAGTTTTTTCAAGCTTACACAGTTTAGGCCACCCATCTCATAGAGCTACAAAACCTTTGATTAATACCCGATTTGTCTGGCATGGCATGAATATTGACATTGCTAGATGGTGTCGTTCCTGTAAGGGTTGTCAGACTGCTAAAGTTTCACGTCACAACACACCAGTTTACGGAAAGTTCACTGAACCTACCAAGCGATTTGATCATGTCCACATCGATATAGTAGGACTTTTACCCTATGCAAATGGCTTTAGATATCTACTGACTTGCGTCGATCGTTTTACACGTTGGCCGGAAGCCATACCTATTGTAGATATTCGGGCCGAAACGGTCGCCGATGCTTTCTTCAGCGGGTGGATAGCACGTTATGGTACTGCAGCCACTATCACCACAGATAGGGGCGCTCAATTCGAGTCCAAATTGTGGGATAATTTATGTAATCGATCCGGGATTATACGGAATCGTACCACGAATTATCACCCCCAGTCGAACGGCATGGTCGAACGTTTCCACCGTCAATTGAAAGCCGCCATTATGGCGCACGAGTCACCGAACCCGTGGACTATTACTTTACCCGCTGTACTTTTAGGAGTTCGTTCCGCAGTTATGGAGAGACTAGGCAGGTCGGCTGCCGAGATGATATATGGGACAACACTTAGACTCCCATGAGAGTTTACGAAACAGTACACCGTCGACGCTAACACTGATTTGGAGAACTACTCAGACAAGCTACGCGTAGCCATGTCGCGTCTCCGTCTATGTCCGCCACGTGACACACAACAAAATAACATTTTCCAATACAAGGAAATAGCTACATGCACACATGTATTCTTGCGCCGAATCGCAATTGCGTCGCCTCTGACCGCCCCTTACGACGGACCATACAAGGTCGTCGCGAGGAGTGGCAGAGTCATGAAAATCCTGATGAAAGGCAAGGTTGAGACGGTCTCCTTAGATCGAGTTAAACCCGCACATCTCGAGTGCGAGCCTACGACAGGTACGAACATACAGCGTACTACGCCAAACAAACAACAGAGCTCGAAGACTACCAGAATCTCTAGTAGGAATCCACAGGGTCCACCTAGACCTGGTAGTGCGGACACTCAGACGTCCAACAGGACGAGTGTTAAAAAGACAATGTCGACAGCAGTCAGAAGTAGTAGCAAATTGGCCACGGTCCCGCAGCAACTAGATGATAAAGTCAAATTGTCTAATAAAGACAATACTTATATAGCGCCGCATTCGCGAGCCCCCGCCGTATCCCACGCTAACTGGAACGGCGGTGGTTTGCGAACGTATTCCCGCATACCTTTACATCTACGGGGTAAAACCCCGGGTGCTGCTGACGCCGTAATCGACTCGAATAAAAGAAATTGTTCGAATATCGTTAATCGCGACAAAGTTTCGACGGACACAACGGTGCGAAAAACTAGAGTCGGACGAAAAATCCAGACTCCTGCCCGGTTCGTGCAGATGGTCCACGCCATAGTGGCGCCTAACGACATCTATGGCGGGCCCAACCGCATGTACTGTATTAATAATGTTTTTAAATTGTAAATGAATGCGCCAGGCCTAGCAACATTGTGTAAAATATGTAAATTGTAATTACATTTTTCAGCAAGATAATTGCTAAATTATAATGGAAATGTTAAATAAATGAATCGGTTGGTCGCAGCTTGCAGCATATAAATACGTAAATATAGGACAATTGGTGTTAAGAGGATGGGACAATTTTTTCATTTATAATGCTGCGACGTCAACCACCCACGCTGTAACCACCCACGCTGTAATTTTTCAAACTCTGGTTAGTTATAAGAGGTTACGTATTATTACAACCCCCGCTACTTGCACGAAGCAGTCTCCTACACGTCAGTTGGGTCCTACGTTATCACTAACCCGGGGGTAATGTAGGATCCCTACTTCGCTAGTTTAATGTGGCAGTTGTCCCCATCCTCCCGGACGCGTGAGTCTGCGGACGACTGCCTCGTTTTGGTACTTTGGTGCCGGGCGCAGAGGGCCGAATCCCATGCGGCCTTGGTACTTTTCCCGCACTTCAGATATAACGCTCAGCGACTGCGGACATGCCGCCGGTCGCTCGCTCTGAGTCAAGTTAGACGTGTCGTGCGCGGGGTTGTACGTTGCTGTTATCAAATGTCTAGACAAATAAACATGATAAGCGGAAGAAGAGTTTTGTGAATTACTCAGAACCGTCGATCCGACGGGGAGACGAAGTTTACGATATGATGGAGAATGTTAGGCAGTTTCTCTCGTTCACCCTTACAAGCCCATAGTGGAGACCTTAACGATCACATACTGGTGCTTCCGACGCGAGGGACAACCTAATATTCCCATAGACCTTTCTGGAGATGTGTAGGTTTAGCCTTACCCTAGACAAGAATATTTGACCACAGGAATGTCATCTGTGGCATGTCGCCAGCTTAAAGTTGACAGCTAGGCTATAGGACAGTGTTCGTGAGTGGGTGCAATTTTTCGAAGATAAATTATGTTAAAATTTGACGAGCATAGGCCTATAGTAGTGATTGTTATTAATAAAAGTAATTTCCAAATGTAGTAGCTTATATTGTCCTTTGCGAAATTGAATTATTGTTCATGTCGCCAAAACATAACAAAATATGTTAATTCCATTTTAGTTAGCCCACCTGGTAGTTAGCTAGTTGTTTTATATGCAAATAAATCTAATATCTATTAAAGTTCCTTGCTCTGTGATGAATATGTAGTGTACCATAAGTAAGATATAAGAAGACATAAAAAAATTATGTGATACCGTAAACTGGGGTGACTTGGGACGATGGGGTGACTTGGGACAAATCATTAAAATGTTATTTTAAAATATGACTGTAATAACAATTTCTATATTAAAAGTCATATTTTTATAATAACAAATACAGAATATTATTGATGTGCCAACTGCCTTATGTTTGGTGGGAAGACAGCTTCCATTTGAAGGTAGTGAGAATTTTTAGGTGAGTGCAATTTTATGGATATTTGTGAAGTTACTTCTACTTTTGATTGGTGTGTACCTTTAAAATTTGATGACTGAATTATATTTTGGACTTGAAATAGCCATAGGTTTAAAAAATGTTATGGTAAGAATAAAAATAATATCAAAAATAGTCTTTTCCTGTAAAGTCATAATTCATGAATTTTAAACAAATACATTTTTGAAGTGGGGTGACTTGGGACACATTTTTCCATAGTTGTTATGCACCTTTGTCACCCCATCGTCCCAAGTCACCCCATTATACGGCACCCATATCTTACAGGGTATATTTGTTGGTGTAAGCATGCAATTTGGCTGGGGTAGAATATATGTCTATTATTTTGTGATGTTGTTGTTTATAGTATGTCCATGCGTATTATGCTTTCAGTTGAGCTGGTTACATTTTATTTTCGTTGTTGCTGTTGATTTAAAAAAAAACACACAGAAGTGTCCCAATTAAGTCACTCCATGTGTTATTTATTTGTTTCAGTAGTGTCACATACTGGAGTAGGCCCTATGTATAAACTAATTCCACTGTGAATGGTAGGCCCTATAATAAAAGATTGGGGTTATATCTTTCTGTAAATTGCAGCCTGATTGGTTGAGATATGTGTTAGATACAAAAAACATCTTAAAAAAACGCATTGTGACGTCAAATCACACCTGTAAATTGGTCTATTTTTAATCATTAATTCTAGATACAGAGCATGGGTTAAACTTTAAATTCAACACTAAATGATAAATGTAGCTTTTTCATACTTAATATACTTCAAATAGATATTTATGGAGACATATTCTCAATGAGAACTGTTAATTTTAAAAATAGGCCTAGGCCTATAGTAGTCTACTAGCCAGGAAGTGAACCTGGAAATGGTGATTCCTGTAAGGTTTTATAGTTGAAATGGAATATATAGGCCATGATGATCCAGAAACTGCCGGATGCAAATTCGCCTATGTCCAGCATTTTTTTTAATTAGCCTTATTAGCATATTAATTAGGTCAATCACTTAACCGCCAATATCTTCCTTGATAATCTATATAGGGGCCTAGAGACTTCATTTTGGTGTTCAGACCCATGTTTTCCAACCCAATGGATCTATTTAAAATGGTTGGACATCTCTAGAACAGTTATGAAAGCATGACATTAACTTAATTAGCATAATAATTAGGTTAAACCGCTAATTCACCAATATTTTCCTCAATAATCCACATAGAGACTTTATTTGGTGTCTACACCCATGTTTGTGTAGCCTACAAAACTCTTATGCCACATTTAGTTATTTAGCAGATTTATGATACCATAACATTTTTCTAATTAACATATTCATTAGCATATTGATTAGGTCAATCACTAAACTGCCAATATCTTCCTTAAAAATCTACTCAGAGACTTCAGGAATCCATTTAAAATGGTTAGACATCTCTAGAACAGCTATGGAAGCATAGAAAAGACCTAATTAGCATTTTATTAGGTCAAATTCACCATTTTTTTTCTCAATAATCCACATAGAGATTTCATTTTAGTTCCTACATCCATGTTTCTTTAGCGTACAACATCCACCTGCCACATTTTGAGGTTCTTAAGAGGAGTTACAAAACCAAAAACAATTACCTACTAATAAACATATTCATTAGGTTATATAAGGCACCGAATCGCAGAATAATCCACAGACTTCATCTTGTAGGCCTACTTGCAATAGGCCTACTTTGGTACTGAAATGTTCATCCTGCTAGCACGTTACCGTTTGGGTAGTATTACCACGAGTCCTCCTCCACCAGACTTAATGCTCGTGGATGCCTCCCAGCTGCTCTTCCATATTATGTGGCCATCATCTGGCACAGTCAGTGGTGTGGCCAATGGGATGACATCTCGCCTTGTCAAACACAGTTGATCAAAATGACAAACGTCTCCACTCATGAGTGGAGACGTACGTATGTCATTTTTGACATATACGACGGTGCTAGTGCAAAGGATCATGAAAGGCAGAGTAGAGCTGGAGAAGGATAAACAGAGTATCAGCTAACTTTAAACTCTCCTCTTCTCGGACGTAATGCCATTATGAAAAACAAGCAAAACAAGAAGCCGAGCTGACAGTATTGTGAAGCACGATTAAGCAGATATATCTCTGATCAGTTACATGCTGCATGCGGTGTCAAGGAAGGAGTGCTCACACTGCACGCACCCTGAGTGATGATGCAGACGTGTTTTTTCCTCCGTTATATTGGTGTCATAAAGCTAATTGTGACATGCTGCATGCAGATGGAGAAGTGGGATGGTACAGTGTTAGACATCAATGGTACCGTCTCCAGGCTTGGTAGTAGGGTCTACTTGCAGTGGAATCTTGGGGATATATGCACTTTCAGGGTGCAATACCGTGTCATACTTGAATGAGAAGGGCAAAGTATCTCCCCTGAAAGTTCTAAACCAGAACGGCGTCACTGGACTGGACTCAGTACTGGGTGAGATGGATGCTAGTGAAGAAGATCTGATGGCAACTGCTACTACCTTTTTCTTGGCACTGTACTTCCAGAAGAATAGCAATTCCATTAATGCTGCAAGATATGACATTTTTTCGGAAGCGAAACAATCCACCTGTGCAGCATATGCTTTAGCGTCTACCGGGGAGGCCTACTGTGTATGTGAAGGCGGTGGTAATTGTTTCAATTCCCTAACACCACTTGAGCCTGCTGGTGGAGATGGAGGATATGAGGAAGGATATGATGAAAGATATGATGAATAAAACCTGGCATATGAATGGGCTAATTATTTTATTCAGAGTAATTATCTACGTATTCGGCATGTTTGTTTTCTAAAACCATTTGTATACATTATAATTTTAGTTGATGACGTTTAGTGTATAGTTTATATTGGGTAATGGTAAATTTATGGTACATAAATTTCAAACTTGTAGGTTCAGGATGATAAATTCAGTGGATATAATTATTCTCACAACAATCATAAAAGCCTATATCTACATCAGCTCTTCGTGTCTTGACGTATTGTATGTTTAGTTTGTACGTTGTATTAGATGGTGGTCAATAACAAATTAAAGGTGATGTAGGCCTATATGTTTGCATATGCTCCTAATTTGAAATTATTAATTTCTACTGATAAATTATTCAGCATAGTGTTATATTGTTTGTATTAGGTGATGGTGAATTAATGATACGTAGATTTCATCTGTGCGGAAAAATAATTAGTTTAACGAACATCCACAAACATAAAGAAATGCTTGGGGTGTTTTTTTAACTTCAATGTGTTTAGTTTCACTTTGTATTAGGTGGTGGGCTAAATTAGCATGTGCTGCTAGTTTGACGTTACTAACATAACACACAGTGATAGTATCTTATTGTTACATCTTATTGTTATTTTATTGTTATAGTATCGCTAACTAAGGTTACACCGTATGTTTCTTTTATTAATTTGCTTTATTCCTTTTAATGTTCTTGTGGTCAAGGAATCACATAAAATAACGTATATTGTTGTATTTTGCAAATTTTTAGCTGCTCCAGTAGCAAAAAATAATATCATTTGCATGAATTAAAAGTGATGAAAATAGTACACAAGTGCTAGAAAATTATTCTTACATGCACCAATGTGAACAATTACGCAGATACAGAGCTCTATAAAACCATTACCGAACATTTTATTTTTTACAATAACTTTGAAAGCAGATGAATCATAAATGATTTGGCGATACCTATGTTCTTGTGGTCAAGGAATCACATAAAATAACGTATATTGTTGTATTTTGCAAATTTTTAGCTGCTCCAGTACTTTCCATGAAAAAGGCCTACTTAAAAAGGCTAGGCCTGCAGTCAAATTTGACCTATTTTCATCAAAGTCATTTTCTAAATGACCATTTTTGCAAAGCTGCTTTCATAGAGTTGAATACCATTTGTTAATAGGCCTAGGCCTACAACTGAAAAGAAATATTTATGTGCTGGATCATATTGAACAAAATATATCTGTAACACTGATAAATGCTGCAAGATGTATCCATCACTCTATCATAAATACATCTGCCGTGGCCTCCAACACTCCAGGACATACTTGATAATGAGCCTGATATTAACAATGGCTTATACAATGGGTTGTGCTTGATAATTCATCCTGATGCACGCTTGAATGACAATGGCAGGGTGAATTTAGCGCCATCGAAGGCTTCAAAAATTGGTCAGATTTGTCAAGATCTCCAAGCGCTACTCCTCAATGCTCAACCATCATTGGATCAGGTACTTCTGTCACTGACTATGCATGCGAAACAGGTTCAAGTACTGTAGTTGACACATTTCATAACCTCGGATATGGATTATCGTACAACGAAACTGTCTTCATTGAGGACAAATGGGCTGTATGGTCCAAGAAGCAGCATTCAAATATTCCCTCAAATGTGAGAAAGGGCATTCCAACCACACATGTTGCAGACAACATAAACTCACAATACACACTCTATTCTTATCCAACAGAAATGCCCAGTTCATGCTGAGAGTGGAATGAAGAAGAAACCACAGGTGTCTGTTGTACCAGACTATAATTTCACAGAAAAGAGCACCGTTCATTCAGAGCTGAGCGAACTGAATTGCTCCAGTAAATGCCCACTAAAGCAGGTCCTATTCCTCTTGAGTAACACGAAGTTATCAACATGAATACGAGTTCTACTTCTAGTAAAAAGACTGTTGCTTGGGAAAAATGTCGGATGAACACACATGCATATGCCCAACATGCACAGAATGTACCAGCTTTGAGTGCATTATGGCAGCTGACTACCATGGAATATCCACCCGGAGTGAATGCTGGCTACATGCCTGCAATTACAGCCCCTCCAACAAGCATGAATGTCATTTTGGCAATCCTCAACAGAACTGTGGAATGCATGAATACATTGGAGTTAAATTTTATCTTTGATAACATTATAGTCCAAATGGGTGGCTTCCACATGACGATGTGCCTCACGAAAACCTTCTACAGTCGATTTCCACGATCTGGACTTGTAGAACTTCTCTCTGAAGCTGGTGTACAATGTAGGGTCAGAGGGCACAATCGAAGCAGGGTTGAGTGTACAACAGTACACACAGTGATTCTACATGGTTATCTGAGCAACTGACAGTTTTGCGAATTGAACAGACGGCAGATAATCTTGAAGAGGTAGTGAAACACCCGACAATGACTGTACCACCACTACTGATTGAGGAATGACGGCATGGATGGACTCATTCGTCGAAATGTTTGATCTTCTCCTAAGTATGATCCATTTCCAACGCACTGGAAATTTTGAAGGATTCCTGGAAACCGTCCATCAATTTCTGCCACAGTGTTTCAGATTGGATCGCCACAACTATGCTCGCAATATGAGTTATTAGTATGTCGACATGAGAGATTTGTTTGAAGAATAGAAACCCTGATGCCTATCAGTTTCTCTGTGATGGTGGATTCACTGGTTCCATCACTGGGGAAATGCACACTAAACTCCCCATGGACCAAATCATTGAAATAACTGAATCGCTTTTCAAAAGAAACTGGAGGACTCTCTGGCAATACAGAAAATGTTGGTGCCAGCCAACGATGGATGAGGATAAATCATTACCTTGCAGCTCTGAAACACCATCTGGTGGAACGCACCAAGGGCACGAAAGCAAAACATGTTGAGCTAGGTAGCAATCGCATGCAACAGGATGAGGATGCAGTTGTAAGAGCATTAGCAGGGCTGCAGGCGTGGGTACCAAATATGTGGTCACCAAATCAAACACTAATCAATATCGCTACTGGGGTAATAGCACCAGCTGAAATGACACAAAATGTCTCAACCACCGAAGAACGTGGTGAACAAGCCAGCCAAAACTTCATTTCAAGGATAACCAGGACAGTGACAGAGGGTAATGAAACAACAGGAACTGAAAAACAAAGCCTGAATACTCTAATCCAATTAAGAAGCAGCCAGTATTAACATTTCACAGACTGGATGCAGAGAAAGAGACGATGTCCATAAAAGAAGATGAGGGCCTGTCATTTGCAGCAATCATTTCTGGCTACGCTGAAAAGAAATTAGATCTTCGCTACATTATGGAATGGCCAATCACAAGCAAGCCATGAGCCATATGCAATGAACAAAGTACGAGAAGATCTTCCAGCGATTCCTTATTCCGAAACAAACTTTAACTTCCATCTCTCCACTAACCAACATCGGAACCACCCAAGGAAATTGAAGCATGCATAGTTGATGCTATGCGAGTGGCTCGCATTGCTGGCCTCCACGCTAGCGACCATTGATTGGTCTTAGTGGAGGTCTCCTGATCTACAAAAATATATACCACTGCTTATATATTACTATGTACTTACTCTCTATGATCAAATAAATGAATCTGAATCTATCCCTATCAATGACCTCAAGCCCCCCTACATTCAAGTCTTGGGCAGATCGACTTGTTGGATACCTAGAAATACTGCAAGACACATTCCTTCACGTTGTCTTAGATGACTACCGATCTGAGGAAGGACAGCTGACTGTATCCAAAGGGCGACCAGACAAGGGAAGAGAGCGGCGCATTGCTAACCTTAGTGAAACACTACCAAAGCTGGGAGACTGGAACAGTCAGCAAGTTCTAGGTAATGTAGGTTGCATTTTTGACAATAATGTTGTTTTATGTAGTGTCTGATATCAACAAGTAGTATGTATAAATCACACTATGCTTGCGTCATCCACACTTTTATGCTGTTTATTTTCACTACTTGCGGATTACTTGATATGTGGTGGTGCACACATCAACAATGACATGTATGTTACGAAGGGCAATGCGTGTTTCTATATACCAGTTATTCATTCTAAGTCAGCAGTAGAAATTCCCAAGTTTCATTCATTTCATCGAGAGGCTGACCCGAGACTTGCATTACATATGTTGTCAAATGCATACAGACATATGTATTGTGGCAGCTGATACTGAGAGCCCTGTGTACTTCCGGCAAGGTATAAAGTCATTAAAGGAGAGAATAAAGTATCACAATGTCAAACGCAGTAGTGCTCCAGACATCTAGGTAATGATGTACGTAGATCACTCCCTGCTTTCCATGTAGCCACTGGAAGCGATTACACCCAACCCTTCTACGGACGATTTAAGTTCACGGTCTTCAAGAAAATGATGTAAATGTAGCCGAGGTGATTGACTTCATCCTGTACACAGTTTATGGCAGACCTAAAGCCCTGGTCAGCACTAGACGGCTTAATCACGGCCAAAAAACGTCAAAAAGTAGTCTCACGTGAAACAGCCGATGTTGTTCGCGTTGAAGACAAGCTACAGCCGCGTTGTAGACGTGGCAGGACGTGGGGAAAAATCGGAACGGCGTCGGACGCGGAATAAAGTTTTGAACTGTTCAAAACTTTACAGCGCGGACAAGCACGGACGGCACAGGTGGTAACAACGTGCAACAAACGTGAAACACACGTGATAATCTGTGTTCCGGCAGTGATTAAGACGTGGTAAGACGTGGTAAGACGCCAAAGTTTAGCGGTCCGTCACGGTCAAAGCACGGTTATCGGACGTGTATTACACGTTGGTATCACGGGAAATAGCGTGTGTTTAGCTGCTTATCACTGACTAATGCATTTTTCCACGTGCATAGCACTACCTAAGCACGTTTCAAACAAGTTCAAAAGACGATTGATCACTGTCTAATCACTTCTGTATCACTTCTGTATCACTTCTGATTTGCGGCATATAAAGACCGTAATTTTCTGAAGACCTCGGCAATTGCAGTCTAGATGTCAAGGGGTGAACATGAATCCTGAACGCCGTGATGTCCTCTTCTTCATGCTCCAGCACCAACACAACCAACTGATACAGGCACAACATATCCTTGAGAGAAGAAGAAGGAGGAGGAGGAGGGAGGTGAGGAACATCTGAGTGCGTGACTGGATTGCGAGGAGACCTCAGCTGGGGCTTTACGACCATCTGATGGTCGAGCTGCGTAATGAAGATCCAAGAGCCTTTACGAGGTTTATGAGGATGCCTCCTGCAATGTACGATGAAATTGTGCAGAGACTGACACCAGCCCTTATCATGCAGACTACCAACTGGAGAGCACCCCTTGAACCAGGCTTGAAGGTGGACTGTCGAAGCTCTGGATCGGCAAATGGGAAGACCAGCCGTGTGCGGCCGCTGTATGTCCCGCTTCAGACGACGCCGAGCGGCGTTTACCCGTGATAAGGCAGTGCTATGGCAGTGGAACGACCGTTTTACATCCGTGATCAACACGTGTTCGGCAGCCCACCTGGCTTTATATCTACACGTCTGTTAAATAACAGATCCTATGAATAAAATATAGTCTATCGTCTATTGGCAGTGCTACAGACGCGATGCGGCCGCAGTTAGTCGTGGTAACTTGCCGTTTTTTCCCCGCGCTCGAACACGTGCAAACTTATATTTAGCCTTACACGTAGCTGGACGCGCTTGGTGCAGTAGAGCAGCCGTCGACGGCCACACCACGTACAACCACGTACAAAGCATGCACGGCTAAGCACAAAATTGACCAATAATTACCACGTACGACCACGTCCAACAGATTTTAAAACTTTTTGGCCGTGATTAAGCCGTCAAGTCCTGTCTGACCAGGGCTTTAGAGAGAGAAAACACCCAGAGAATGTCGTTATGATTAAGCAAAGAGATTAAGCAAAGAGCAAATTTGCACCGTTCAAGGGTCTTCTGGCGGGCAAGAGCTCACTCACATTTGCCATATTGCGCATGAATCTTGTTGCACATATTATGGTGAACTGCGTAAATCAGGACTACAGACAACTAGACCCACACACACATGGATGGAAACTGGTAGGTGGCTTAATCGTCCTTATATGCTAGGATGGCACAGCTCTTCTAGGCAAAGATGAAGTAAACAGACATATGGACGAGACAGAGCAATCAACTCAGGAAGTCATTGAACCATTTCCAGATCAACTGTCTGGTTCTGAATTTCAGGATAACACTAATTCTGAATCAGAGTATATTGACAACTCAGACAATGAGGCTTTTGATAGTGACAATTCAGACAATGAGGATTTTGATGATGATGAAGAGCAGTAGTGTAGTATGTACTTCAGAACAGGTGTACGTGGCCAATTGTACATCATTCTATGGATCCAAGACAAACTGTCTGTTCACCATGTATCGTGCTGCCAAAGATCTTACATTTTAATTTCATTACTGGTAGCTCAAACTACATATTTATTTTACTACCTCAATAATTATTTCATCTGATTCCTTGACCACAATAACATTGAAAATAAAAACATGTATTACAGAATTTAGTTATAACGATTTCATTATATGGCGGCCATTTTGTATTTTTGGTGGCCATTTGACTAAAATATTGATTATTATATATATTATTCTTGTCAAGTAACTTGCTTTTGTGGGAGAAAAAGTACGCAGAAATTTATAATTCAGGGATGCATGATCATTTTTGAGTATTTTGGCGGCCATCTTGGATTTTGACCACTTTGGGCACTTTTTTTCAACAATCGGTCGGCACTATCAGATTCCTTGGGAAATTTCAGTCTAGAACCAACTTCAAACATAAAGTGAACACCATTTCCCTAAAGAGCCCAGATGAGAGACCGACTATTTGGGTCATGAACTTGCTTACTTGGAAATGATGTTTACTGACGGTTTTGAATTGTTACAATTATATTAAATCACTTCATTATAAGGTGGATATATATCAAGGATATTTATAAAAAAAGCAACATGTGTTGTGTGATTCATTTTTTAAATCAGCTTAGATAGAAACATTAGCATACAAACTAGTGAGACACAGCATAACGATTTATGACGATGTTTTGTCTTAATTAATATGCTAATTAGATAAATTTATATTTCCAATTATATGCTGAAGATACACAAGTATATTGTTTGCATTCCTTGAGTACGAAAACCTAGGTGTAGACACCAACATAAAGTCTGTATGTGGGGTGTTTGACAGTTTGACCTAATTAATATGCTAATTAGATAATATGCTGATTGGCTAATTATATAATTTTTATGTTTCTATATCTGTTCTAAAGATCTCAAAACATATTCTATTCATTCTTTTGCATCGATAACATGGATGTAGACACCAAAATGAATTCCTCACGTGGATTATTGAGAAAAATATTGGTGATTTAGCGGCTTGACCTAAGTAATATGCTAATTAGGTCAATAACATGCTTTCATAATTGTTCTAGGTATGTCTAACCATCTTAAAACGATTCCTTGGGTTGGAAAACATGGGTTTAGACACCAAAATGGAGTTTCTGAGTAGATTATTAAGGAAAATATTGGCGGTTTATTGATTGACCTAATTATTATTCTAATGAATATGTTAATTAGATAAATGTTATGGTTTCATAACTCTGCTAAATACCTTAAAATATAGCATATGAGTTGTGTAGGCTAAACAAACATGGGTGTAGACACCAAATGAAGTCTATATGTGGATTATTGAGAAACATATTGGTGAATTAGCGGTTTGACCTAATTAATATGCTGATTAGGTCAATTTCGTGCCTAGATTACTGTTCTAGAGATGTTTAACCATTTTAAATGGATCCATTGGGTTGGAAAACATGGGTCTAGACACCAAAAAATAAGTCTCTATGTAGATTATCAAGAAATATATTGGCTGTAGACTAGTGCTTCCGTACCATGCCGTATAGCAAGCAAATCAAATCACATCAAATCAAAAATAGTTTATTCAAACAAAATACAAAATTATCAACTTATACAGTGATATTAGAACTAAATAAAAGTAAGACACCTTTCATTATTTTGGCACAAATTATTGTTTGAAAGGAAGTGAAATGAAGTCAATGACTTATACTAAGTTCACTTCCTATTTACCGTGCTTACATTTAGTAATAATACATCTATGATTGACTCGAAATCGGTGAATAAATGTATGCTGAATCTATTAAATTTCGTATTTATCTTTCAAATGTAATCACCATAATATGCGATTTAATCAAGTATTATTAAGAATTTATAACTGTTATAAATTCTTGGTATTATTTATATATTAACCTAAGAAATAGGATTTTCTTGAATACACAAATTTTCTTAATGGTTGTAATATTAGTTTTGAGAGAATTTCATAGTTTAACCTCAGCTACACTCACTGTCAGAGATTTCATGGTAGTGCGAACATATATATTTTTTATTAAATTTATCACTTTGTCTTGTATTGTATGAATTGGAATTGATTGTAAATAATGATTGTTGGTATTCCTATAGGCAGTAAATTATTTTTCACCTTAAACATAACAATCAGCTTTTTATAAGCAATCAAATCAACAAACTTCAATATACCACACTTTTAAAATAATTGACTGGTATTAGTGCGCATATCATTAATACCACAATTCGCAAATAGGTCTAATTACTTTTTTCTGGATTAAGATGATCGAATTTAACTTAGTTTTGTAGGTGTTTACCCATATTTCTGAACAATAATTTATATATGGAAGAAATATTGAGCAGTATGATGTATATAGACTACCATAATTTAACACACGTTTTGTTCTGAAATGATACCTGAGACTTTGATAAGTTTTAAATTTACTAATTTTACTAATTTATGTTCCATCCAGTTAAGACCTTCATCTATCTGAACACCCAGAAACTTTTTACTACATACTGTTAGAATGAACTCATCAATTGGAACATTAATGAATTCATCCTTGTCAACAAAAACTATATAATTTGTTTTTGAAATGTTCAGTGATAATTTATTTGAAGCAAGCCAACTTTTTAATATAATTAATTCCATACTCATAACTTTACATATATATTTTATACATTTTCCACTAAAAAATAAATTTGTATCATCTGCAAATAAAATACATTTAATCAGTTTTGACACGTTACAAATGTCATTTATGTACAATAAAAACAACTGTGGACCAAGTACTGATTCTTGTGGCACCCCACAAACTGTTTCTAACATACCTGATGAATATCTGCATATTGTTTTCGCCCGGCAAGTAACTCTTTACCCAATTATTTGATATTCCTCTTACCCCATACCTGTCCAGCTTTTTCAATAAAATGTCATGATCAATTGTGTCAAAAGCTTTCTTTAAATCAATGAATACACCCCTGGTTTTATTTTTGTTGTCTATTAATGAAGTTAATTATTTTACTAATTCTAATAAAGCAAGATTAGTTGACATATTTTGCCTAAAACCATACTGACTATTTGATAAAATGTCATGCTTGGACATAAATTTATCTAATCGGCTATAATAAATCTTTTCAAGTATTTTTGAAAACTGAGGAAGTAGCGACACAGGTCGATAATTTGTGGACAAATCTTTTTCTTTTGCTTTATATAATGGAATTACCCCAGCAATTTTCAGATCATCAGGAAAAATGCCTGAACTTAAAGATAAGTTACACATGTACACTAAAGGTTTAAAAATGGATTTGATGACACTTTTAATTATGTTCATGTTAATACCATCATATCCAGTAGATTTTGGTTTACACTCTCGTACAATCTTAGCAATCTCTAATTCATCTGTGTCAAATAAAAACATGGAATCTGTAACAGGTGGTTTCATGTAATCAAAAATTGATGCATCACCTGATGGAGGAACTATATTATTGGCCAAAGCTGGTCCAATATTTTCAAAAAAATTGTTAAAACCATCTGCAATTTCATTTTTATTACTTATAGTAGTACCATTTACTTTGAAAAATGTAGGAAAGGAAGTACATGTGCCGTTCTTTTTCTTAATTACATTATTAAGAATTTTTATGCTTTTGTAATAATTTAGAATACTAGTTTTGTTCTGCCATTCTTAATATAAATGTTAATTTATTCTTATACAATTTATAACGTGTCTCATTTTCCAATGATCTATGTGAAAGGGACCTTCTGTACAATCTGTTCTTTTTCTTACATGCATTTCTCAAACATTTAGTAAACCATGGTTTTAAATCATTATCATTTGAAAGCACAATGTTTATCATACAAATTAGTGAAAAGATTTACAAAATTATTGTATGATGTATGAACATCATTGCTGGACATGATACAATCCCAATTTTGCCCAGATAAATCCAAATTTAGATCTGCTATTCTCATATCGATAATTTATCGCACTCTTTTAAATTTAGATTTACAAGTTGTTGTGGGCTATTCAAAAATACCATTACACATTGGAAATACAGGTAAATGATCACTTATATCAGTGGTGATTATGCCATCAACAGTTTCATATGTAATATTATATGTAAATACATTGTCAATTATTGTTGCTGTAAATTGCGTTATACGAGTTGATTTATTTATAAGGGGATACAGCCTATGACTATACATAATGTCATGGAACATTCTTATACCACAATTATGTTCATATTTTAACAAATGAATATTGTAATCACCCACTAAAAAGATGGTATTATTTTTCTTACATAAATCTGTAAGAAAATGTTCAAGTTGGTCATTAATTGTAAATTAGTACCTGGCCTACCAGGTGTTCTGTAAACGCATCCAATAATGAAGGAACAGAAATGAAGGAACAGATCCTTATTGACCCTCCCCGGATGGGGGCGAAAAGTACTACTACTAGCAATCATCCCAGTACCCCGATATCTTATGAGCCGTTGGTTGGCTCGCATTCGAATTCTATGCAGTGGTTCTCTAGGCATTTCTAATGATCCGAATAATTTTTGGGAATAATTCAACAAAATCAAGAAAAATAGCCAGCCGAATGTGCGGTTTCAGGGAGGGATATGGCTTAAAAAAATTCAACTCGATCAAATTCAAAATGGCAGACTATCGGCCATATTTAACTTTAATATGCCTGATATCTGACAAAATGAGCCAGATAGCTGCTAGACCATTACTATGAAAAAAATGTGCGGTTTCAGGGACGGATATGCATTAGAAAATCTCGATCAAATGCAAAATGGCCCATTACTGTATAACATAATTTGAGAGTTCAGGGAAGGATGCACCCCGAAATGTTTCTCTCATACGGGCGGGCAGGGGATTATGGTGGCCTCTTGTTATATGATGTAATCTTGTCCACCAACAGTTTCTCGGGCTTTCTATCCGCCAATGCCTGACGTCTTCCCATGTAGCCTACATTTATATGTGCGTGTTTTATTTGAGTCAATCCTAATGTGTTTTGAAAGTAAATTGTAAAATCTGGTCATGTTATATTTCCAACGTAGGCCAACATTATTATCTTGAAATACGTCGTATATAGCAATAATCAATTTTGGTTTTATTGAAGTGAATAGCTTAACTAGGTGAGATATTCGTTATAAAAAGAAGATTTTAAACTTCAAGCTAATTGACCAAGTTCATCTTAACCAGTAGGCCCACATACATATCTAGTGATTATACAGCTTAGTAGGCCTACTTTAAGATTGTTACAGAACCTGTCCCTGCAGCCCATCCCACTAAACATCCTAATATTCATCTCGTCCTAATTGTCTTTCATTTTCATTCCCATCACAAGAATTAAGATGAATCCTTATTATATTAAGAGAAAGTTAAAGGCACTGGTCCAGGCTAACATCATAAAAAAATAGAGACGAAATTTAGTGTAGGGTCTTATGGCAGTAAATGTGGTTCCGTGGGAATTGTATGTTAATTCTTGACACCTATGTTCAATTTAAAGAAAAATTAATACTGAACAAAATAAAATAGGGTGTCATTTTGTTCTGAAGCTCATTTCCGGGATCTTAAAGGTCATGACCCTAAAAACACACGGGGATTTTTTAAAACGTTTGTATTACAAGGTAATATAGTCGCGTAATGTAGCAAATTGAAGGAAATTGACATGAAATAGTCAAAATTCATAATTAAAAAATATTCTGAAGCTTTAAATGTCATTTCCGGTCTCTTGAAGGTCATAACCCTAAACACACATATAGTCCATAGGCCAGAATTGGTCACCGTGCGACCCCCCTCCCCCCCCACTACTCACCCACACCAACTTTTTGTTAAGCTTTGATATGTTCAAAACATGAAATGAGATGTTGCCAGTGAAAAAATAAGGACAAAATATATATTTTGAACGCATATGTGGGGGTAACCGAAACCTAAAATTAGGGGTTAGTGTTACGCAAACATCTGTCGTTGCAGTTGCAGCTGACCAATCTACACATGCAATATACCAAATAAAAGATAACTAGATATCCGTTCTACAGACATATTTACATGATGCAGTGGATTAAAAAGTTATCTCTACACATACTTTTAAACATTTTCTAATACAAATAATCAAAATCGACAACAAAACAAACTAGTAAACATGGTCAATGGAAACGACTTAATAAAGCATAATTATTGGCCATATATATATATTTTCCCTATGTTTTCTAAACCCAGATGTGTATATCCTTAAAACTGAGTGGTATTTAGATTTGTACTTTGCACTTTGCATATATTTTTAAACGAAAGAATATTGCAGACTTTTTTAAAAATGTGTGTATTTATCCTGGGTTGAAATATGAAACATTAAACTGTGCTCTGCAATTATGAATCTGTCGGATAAAATTATATTTTTGGTGTCCTTCACCTTTAAATAAGCAAAACAAAAAATGGCCGACAGAACCACATCTTTTCTATATTTTTGTTACAAATTATTGCACGATTTCTGGTTTCTGCGTGATTTTGAATTGATAAATTTATGTCTCATGTTTTTCGATCAAAATGACCTTTATTTGACCTTCAAAATCAAAATGGTTACCGGCAACAGACAAATAAAAGTGTTTTTTTTATGCACATGAACTATAATATCATAAACAACATTTGTTTATTGGAAATCTAAAAAGTAGACTACGTATTACAATAGATTAGGTTGCAAGGCATTCGAAACTGTGTTTAAGTACAGCACATTCTAACATGCTTTGATGTGCTTAGTATTGAGAATGACATCATTATTTTAATAGTAAATATGCAAAATGACGTCCATCTTGGATTTTACGAAAAACTATAGGTCAGACGATGAACAAAAAACCCCAGAAATGCTTGTTTCGGCCGCCAAGTCACACAAAATCAATAAATTGAGCAATTCCGAGCCACAAATTAAAAAAAGAGGTTAAATTTTGATAGCCATTTGTTTCTTGTTCATATGAAGGTAAATTTCGCGGCCATTTTGGCTTTTTCCTTTCAAATTTACTCGTCAGTAACGTTTAGTCCTAATCCACTATGTTACCACAAAAAACATCATATTATTGTCAACATGTTCAGCAGTATACTTATAGTAACTGTAAATACATGAAAAACGGCGGATGTCTTGGATCTAAAGGTCAAATAAAGGTAATTTCTTTCCAAAGACACAAGAAAAAAAATTATCAATTCAAAATCATACAGAAACCATAATTAGGGCGTTTATGTGCGACAAACTCTAAAAAATATTGCGTTCTCTTAACATTTTGGTGGCCATTTTATGGCCAAATTATGTAAAAAACAAGTGAATACAAAAGTATACACTAAAATCTCGAGCGAAGTTCCATGTTTTAGATTTCAACCCAGGCTAAATAGATTTATTTTCATGAAAGGCTACAGTATTCTTTCAATATCATTTATTATGTTGTTTTTAATGACCATTTTTGACTAGTTTGTTTTGCTGTTCCTTCTGATTCATCTATACTAAAAAAACATATTTAAGCGTATGTGGAGAAACGACTATTTACTCTACTGCAATGGGTGATGTATTGATAGAACGGAACTTTAATTATCTATTATATGATATATTGCACATGCAGATTGGGTAATCAGAACATCAGCGACGGACGCTTACATGTACGTAACCCTACCCACTAATTCCAGGTTTGGGGGTACCCCCATAAAAGCGGTCAAAATATAAAGTTCGTCCTTATTTTTTTACTGGTAACATCTCATTTCATGTTTTGGACATCTAAAACATTAAAAAAAATTGGTGTGGGTGAGTAGCGGGAGTGGGGGGGGGTGCATGATGACCGATTCTGTCCCATGGACTAATAGGTATATTTGCAATTGTTGACCTTGAAATGACTTCTAGTGGGCAGAAAATGTTATTTCATTTTGTTTTTCAAATATGATGATATTTCCTAAACAATTTCGGTCATTTTAATGTGTTACACGACTAGTAAGACATGTGTTTGAATAAATAAATAAATGAAATCTAGAGGTCATGACCTCTAGGGGTCGAAAAATGACACCCTATTTTTTTGAAATCAGCATAAAATTCTGAACAAGAAAAACGTAGGTGGCAAGAATTAACATGAAATTCCCACGGGATTACATAAGACCATACACTAATTCTCGTATTTCTAATTTTTTACATGGTTGTCAATAATTAGAAATCAGGAATTTCGTCTCTATATCTATAGAAACACAGCATCAATCATTGTCTTTACTTTTTAAAGAAATACAATTTTTGTAACTTTGTATTACATCAGCCTATCACAATTTGTCAGTGTTACGGTATCACATATTTTGGTCATCAGTAATGGCATGTTATCTTTTTAATTTTTTGACGCTTGACAATTTGATTGATTGAAATATATTCTTCATACTCTTACGTAGTAAAAATAACATGTATCCTTACTTTCCGTTGATTTAGTTCATGAATTTCATATGGAGAGTTTCATGAACAGTCATGCATTTTTATGAACTTGTTGGGATCAAATTAGTTTATATAGCTTGTTTATGAAAGTTCATGAGAGTATTTGATGAATTTTGACGAATTATTATGAACTCGATAAGTCTTAATTCAGTTCATGGCTAGTTCACGAAAGTTCATGAGGGACTGTTTCATGAACTGTGATGAATTTTTATGAGCATGAAATCTCAATTTAGTTCATGGTTTGTTCATGAAAGTTCATGAACTGTGGTGAATGACTGTGGTGAATGCCTAATTACCCCTACGCAATGGCTAATTAGCTAATTAATTAGCAAATTGAGACTTTCTGAGTTAGATTATCAACCACAGAATACATATTTTAAAATTTAATATTTTATTTTAAAATAATTAGTTTTTCTGTTCAGTTCTGTGTAATAGTGTGAGGGGGGAGATATATTTTTTAAATTAACAAAATGAAGCTTAATCAGCTTGCTAAGTTTAGGTAAGAAGTAACCTCAGAAAAAATATCCCCAATCAAAATACTATATGTATCTCACCGGTCAAAAGATTTGAAAGTTATTGGTTTTTCATGAACAATTCGTGAACATTCATGAACATCAACACGAACTTAGTTTGTCAACATCGTGAGCTTAGTTTAAAGGGACCCCTTGGGATGAGACATTTTCAATGTTGTCAATTTTGAAAATTTAATTTATATGAAGCTATATAGCCTACTGACCTTAGCTAAAAATACGAAAAAGTCAAAAAACAATTTTAAAGCACCAAAAAAGAGCGAAATAGTTGTATTTCCAGGTCGTATATTGCCATGTAAACAAAACAAGTCAGCAATATTAAGCACTTTCCATCACATATTCCCATGTATCAGACGGTAAGATCAGAGCAGTCGCCGCTAATTGGGGGATAATTGGTGTCTCATAGTCAGGACACGGGAGGACACACCTGCAGCACTGATTGTCTACCCAACGCTAGGCCGATGCCATCAGCATGTGGCCCAATGCTGTGAAAACATTCAATCGTCCTTCAGGTATACAAATAGTTTGTTTGGGTTTCATAGAAATGTTGATTAAAAATATTTGTAAAAATATGAAAATTCCGAAAAAAATAAAAACATGATTCGTGGGATACACTACCTCAGTGTGGAAATAAAACCAAAATTGATGTCATCCCAAGGGGCTGCTTTAAGTGTTGCTGGATTATCTGGTTCATTATTGAGCAACATGAGTTCCTGGTCGTTCTTGAACAACCTCAATTTCGTGAACGTCTCATTTGTTGTTCAGGAAATTCGTGAATAGTTCATGAACACATTTAATGAACGTTGATGTTCATGGAATTATTTTAGTTTTTGACGGTTCATGAACTAGGTGTACAGTTCTTGAATTTCATGATCGCTCATTTGTTGTTCAGGAATATCCATGAATAGTTCATGAACACATTTAATGAACGTTCATGAATATTCATTGACTATCTGGTTCATGATTTTTTGAGTTTATGGTCGTTCATGAACTAGCCCTGGTTCATGAATTACTTGAGTTTATGACCGTTTATGAACAACTCATGTTCATGAACAAAGTGAGAGTTCATGAACAGAATGTAAGTTCATGATCTCATGAACTTTCATGAAAGTCTTATTTGTTGTTCAATAATATTCATGAACCGTTCATGAACACGTTGATGAACGTTCATGAACGTTTATAGTTTTTTATTTGTGAACATTTATGAACTATTCATTAATGTTTCATGATCATCTCACCGGGGATGAGACGATGCCTTATATTGTGGCTGATATTATGTTTAATAGAATAAATACAATAGATTATTGTCTTTTCGGAAGGAAAATATAATATGATTCTATTTATGTGGTATTAGTGATGACATAAAATATTACACAGAGCACTGTGTAGCCTGTTCCAGCCAGACACAGACGGCACGCGTGTCTCAAAATGCCGACACCTCTCCCAGCAAACACGAGGACTTGACCCAATGTTGTTTCAATGTTGGTCCAGCGCCGTTGGCGGTGGGCCAATATTAAAACAACATTGGGTCAAATCCTCGTGTTTGCTGGGCTCCACACAGGTGTCTGTCTACATCCGCCCCTCCCCCTCCATAATATGTTCGCCAGCCAATCAGGGTACTTTTAGCAGGACAGCCGGCCAATCACTAGCTTACTACAATAGGGCCTACTTGAAATTGAGAGTGTGGGAGATATGACGTCAGACATCTGCAAAATTTAACATGCGGCAGAGCAGTGCCCAACAGCGGGCAGTCTAATAAAATATATGACGTATAGAAAATTAATTTTAACGCTTTTAGATGATTGTCCAGTAAATATGTCAGGAATTGTTTAATTTGCAAATATTATTTTATTTTGGGGGTTTCTACAATTTGACCTTGAGTTTTACCTTGAAATAACTATGAAATAACCCTGATAATGAAGAACATTTGAGACTCTAGATTTTAAGTTTCAATAATTTGCGCATAAGGATGATATAATGAATAATTTACTAGATTATTATAGGCCTACATTCTGGATTCTGGGGGTTGTTTTTCAAGGGTGGGGATAGCTGAAAGAATATAATGCTTGTAAATTGTTTACGACGTCGGTTCATCATCAATCCAACATTGATTCAACTGATCAGACAAATTATTCCCTGCCGTAGGACTAATGGCCCGTAGGACCAATCGCCCGTTGGATCAATGGCCCGTAGGACCAATGGCCCGTACGTAGGACCAATGGCCCGTAAGACCAATAGCCCATAGGACCAACGACCTGTCGACATGGCCTATACATATTCCATTTCAACCACAAAACCTTACAGGAATCACCATTTCCAGGTTCACTTCCTGGCTAGTAGTCCTAGACTTAACAGTATTTATAACAGTACTATTGTCACATAAATAGCAAAATATAGCAACTTCAAATAATGTAGGCATATTTCTGGAAGAAAATTTGAATGATATTAAAAATATCAAGTATAGACAAGCTCTCACAAAAATAAGAATTAGTGCTCAGAGTTTACAGATATAAAAGGAAATATATTGTAGACCAGTCATACCAAGAGAACAAACAATCTGTATAATTTGTACAGAAAACGCATGTGATGATGAAATTCACTTTTTGACTAAATGTCATTCTCATTTTGCTGAAATAAATAGTTTGTTTAAACAATATAATGATGTTAGTAAGCATTTTAAAGTTATGCCAGATAAAGATAGAGTTAGGCCTACAAATTTAATGAAAGTCAATGGAGAAAATATAGTTAAAGTGGCTAAATATTGTTTTGAAGATTTTGT
The DNA here is from genome assembly GCA_964017125.1 of Flabesymbios commensalis. NCBI lineage: Eukaryota > Metazoa > Annelida > Polychaeta > Terebellida > Flabelligeridae > Flabesymbios > Flabesymbios commensalis. The sequence continues at coordinate 73,376,281 of OZ024906.1, read as the reverse complement.
AAAAAGAAAAAATACTGATTTGAATTAATCTCAATTTTTTCAAATAAGATAAGAAAGGGAAATCGGATGTGGTTACGGTGATTGTATTTTCAAAAATCTTGAATTTGTTATGTAGATTGTACCTGTGTTATATCTTTATTTTGTATTGTATTATATTGACCATTGGGGAAAGAACAATAAAATAGATAATATCATAAATATCGCGGAGTTGTTTCTTGCCATTCACCAGGTGGCGCGCTAACTCACCAGTCTATTTTTCTCTGTGTAATTTGACAAAACAAAGCACATAATTCTAATTAATTTTTTAAAATCTATGTAGATTAATTTAGCTTATTTAAAAGTAACTGTTTTATTTCTGTCTGCAAAATTATTGTTATTTTTAGCCACAATAAACTAACAATGTAATTTTCAAAATTCCCCCCTCTGAAGCTTATATTGCATGTCATACTGGATTTTGACAGGGAAATCACGTTCAAACTTCTCGTTGCAAAATCCTCGGTTCTCAGACTGACCGAGGCAGAAACAACGTTTTTTATTTTTGGTATGCCTCTTCTTTAGCCAGAGGCAGGCTTATATATATTTAAAAAAATTATAGTTATTGTTAAGATTAATAAACTTCATTCGTACAAAGTACAACTTTTCATACATATTTAAAATCTAAAAAAAAAAAGAAGGTAGTCAGTTCATGTATTTATTTAACTCTGGTGATATGATTAATTTACGTGGCCGTCTGGTGTATGAGGAGCTCTGAGTCGTTTAGTGTAAATGGGTTATAGTCCATAATATGCTCTCTCATGTGTATAGCCCCTCTGATGGCTATACCGGCACACACAGCCTCTTGAGGAGGAGTTTGAATGCCAGCCGAGACGACGTGTTTTAATGTTCTTGTACATACATCATGTACATCTCTCCTTATCAGTCCATATTTGCTACAAATGTACATTAAACTTTTTCCGGTGTCTGACATGCTGCCATCCATGCATAAACGTGCACATAGTTTTACAAGTTTATTATCAGTGTTCATATTGGATTTAATTGACTTGAGGAAACGTATGTGCAATTGATATTTCACAGGCAGATCATCACAAATGATTGGTAATAGATTACAATGGGTTCTGTACGGAAGAGACCATAACAATCTGATACTTTTGCGCCTTTTAGTGCTTTTCATTGCTGATTGTCACCCCCCCCCCCCCTACGATTATCGGCGGAGCGGTTCAGTGCTTTTCATTACTGATTGTCCTGACCCATGTTTTATTATTCTGTAGCAGGACTATTATCATTATTAGATCTCTGTGTTGGCTTTCTGCCATGCTTGTCATTATTAATGAGGATAGTCATCCGCTTACTCAGCACTTTGATTGAGATTTTCAGGAGCTTCCTCAGCTAAATGGGTGATTATACAATTTAAGGGTCATTTAGTGTCTTTTGGCTATTTTGAACGAATATATGAATTGTGTGGGTCCCTATTTTTTTATGTTGTCCCATTAGACCAGACGTGGCTGGGGGTAAGGTGTCACCCGGAAAATTGGGTAAAATTGTGGGTTAAAATACCAACTTAAAGCTCTCTTGTGCATTTGTCAAAGATCGGATAGAAAATATGCTACATCCACGTGAAAGCCTGTGCAGTAGCTTTCTATTGATATTACATATATTGATGTATAGCTCAACATTTGACTACTCAGTGGGGCAAAAATGTGAGATACTGTCAATTTTCCCGAGCCTGAAGAAAAGCGAGCAATTTTTTTACGTCTAACCAAAAAAGTGTGTAATATGTCCACATAACTCATTATTTTTATTCCAAATGGGTTTATTTTAAGTCCGCAATAGTTCTAGAACATGTTTGAATCAAAAATAAATATATATACCATACCAAAATCGGCTAAAGTATTTTGACTATCTACTGAAAAAGTATGAAAAATAGGTAAAATTAGGGGTTAAAATACCAGCTTGAAGCTACTCAGTGGGCGGAAATGTGTAATATGCTAGATTTTTCCAAATCAGAAATAGGTCATGTACAATTTTGGCCATATTTCAGTAAAGCAGCGGCAGTTACCTGATCAACAGGTTGATTCTGGCCCCTGCATAGTCCAGCTATGTGAAAATGATAGTGGCCTATATTCCCATTCCGGGTGCCACCTTACCCCCAGCGACGTCTGCTCTATATGGGCAATACGATAAACTGAGAAAAATAAATTATTCAATATCTCTAAAAAATATTTTTTTTATTCGACATGCAATGTGTTAAAACACACGAATTTCTGAAGAAACGGTTGACGACGCAGAATTGGTAGAACTTAGTGATCATGGCGAAGGTGAGGACGAAATGCTTGGAGTCGGGGATTACGATCATACATGCTTTCAATGTATTGCATGTACCTGAATGTGTGATCACTGATGCAGAAAAGGCGATATGGGATTTTATATGGAATGGTAAACCTGATAAGGTAAAGCGAGATGTGTGTAGGAGACATAGGAGTGCCGAATATTAAAAACATATTATGTGCCCAACGATTGAAATTTTTAGCAAAAGCGTTAACACCTGGAGACGAAAATTCGAAGCTCCTTCCACGATTTTTTTTTTGAATTTGAATAATAATAACAAAGCAGGGATAATAACATGTAACAAGCCCATTAGTGAGCACTGTATTCCACATTTTTATAAATCATGCTTACAGATGTGGAAAGATTTACCACATGACAAATTTCCAACGGCCAGTGTAAACACAATTTCAAATTACTTCCAGCCTGTCACACAGAATAAAGATCAACATTTACGTAGATTTGAAGAAGTACAACTTAATTTAGAAAATAGTTTATTTATCAAGGTTACAAATGAAACGTGGGTGGACTTGAATGTATGTAAACAAAAGGATGTGGTTAATCTAAGTGAAGGCTCGATATCAAAATCTAAAAATGAAGAATTTTGGGAAACCTATTATCATTGTCAGATAGAATGGGATATTGTATATAGTAAAAAAACCTTCATCCTTTTGTCTCAGAAAACAATGGAATTTCATTGGAAATGTATAAATAATTGTGTGATGACTGAAAAAAGATTGTTAAAAATGGAAAAATCTGACGGGCTATGTAAGTTATGTGAATGTGATTCTGAAGATTTAATGCATGTTTTATGTGATTGTGAGACCATTAAGGATTTTTGGAAATTGACCTGATTAATGTAAATATTAATAATAATAGATATAAATATGTTAAAAATGATGTAAAGTTAGGATGTCTGAATGCAAATTTAAGTATGAATGAGAAACATATTGTAAAGTTCTTTATTTTAAATGCTACGTGGATTGTATGGAAAAGAAGATGTTGTATAAAATTTGAAAATTATTGGATAAACAATCAGCAGACATGGTTAGCGGCGTCACTAAAATTTCAAAAACAAATACTGATGTGCAGCAGGAATAAAAAAATACAAACCATATCTACAAAGTTGGTACTGTAAAATATTAAATATGTCAATGCTTGTATATAACCTTGTATTTGTATATATGTGTACATGACCTTGTAAGTGTTTGGTGATAAATCATGTAAAAAAAAAAAAAAACACGAATTTGCACACAAATGCTATGTCTCCCAATATCTAACCTCTGAAACAAAGACTGTATTAACATGGAAGATCTCTTGAAAATACCTTAAAGGCTCATACTCAGGCTAAAATCATTAAAAAATCGATTATGATTATATGATGTAAACACCCAGCAGGCACAGCCACGTGAAATACACGTGAAATAATTATGAGTGATTGTGCCACGTGGAATACAAGTGGAAAACAGGTTGAATGCGAAAACACGTTTCACGTGTTTATATCATGTGTTTTCGATGTGTTATTGCCACCTATAATACATGTGAATGAACAACGTGTTTACCACGTGGTAATGACACCTATAATACATGTGAATAAACCACGTATTTTACACCTGTTATTGTCACCTATAATACACATGAATAAACCACGTGTTTTCCAAGTGTTAATCTCACCTATAATACACGTGAGTAAACCACGTGTTTTCCAAGTGTAATCTCACCTATAATGCACATGAATAAACCATGTGTTTTACACTGATGTAAAAGTGGAATATTAAATAAATAATTGTCCATTAAATTTACTATTCCTGCACTTCCATCTCTGACACTTATCTGATATAAAACATAGGGGCCTACATGAAATATCACAAGTCAAATTACATTATTATTTTATCATGAACCCAACGACTCAACGACTCAAACCATCGACGATGACATAAGAGGCTTCACGCGTTAGACCACATGACCGCGGAGGTGTTGGTAATATGTGCAATCATATTATCAAGTACTAGCTGCAGTGATGTTGGGCCTATCACCAGATGGCGCACATGTATCAAACTCAAGGTCTCACCACACTATCACACAAAACTATCTACACCCGCCGTCAGATTAACTAGTAACGCATGTTTTTCGCCGATTTCTCAGTCAATTCTCAATTAATGAAATTGTGCAAGGACTGTTTTCGAGTCACACGGCGACCACCGTGAAATTTTCCTCAAAAAATATTATATAGTTCAAAAGTTAGACCATTTGACATGTAGTGAATTTGTAATTACGACGTCCCTCTATAAACCCATTAAACTGGTTAAAGTAAAGTTTGTTTTAAGCCCGGAATTGCATTACATGCCAAATGCTCTAACTTTTACGATATGCAATATTTTCCGATGAAAATTTCACGGTAGTTGCCAGGTTACTCGAAAATAGTCCTTGCAAAATTTTATGAAAATCGTTTGAGAATTAGCTGAGAAATCGGCGATACAAGTTAATCTGACGGCGGGTTATCATGGTTATAGGCGTTTTTTATCATCTCACCACACATAATACCCGTCCCATGGACTTACATGTATTACGACCCATACGCTCAGGCCTCCCAGCACTCTTAAAAAGTTAAAAACACATGTGGAATACACATAAGAAGGAAATCTAGGCTCAACCATCACATGATATCCACCAGATATACACGTTGATAGGTACACCAATAATACATGTGGAAAATGCATGTGGAAAACAAGTGAAACAAAATCAGGTGGCATTCTTCACATGATATAATCCACCAGCTGATGGGTTGGATTTGACTATGAGAGGTACCCTCAATGTTATGTTTGATTATTGTTCTATACCCCTTAGCACATATTATAAGCTTGGTGCCCAAGCCGGGTTCCTGTCAAACTTCGAGAAATCGCCTTATTTATGTTTTTGGCGTTCGCGACTCGGGTAAAATCACATATTCTGTGGTTACGTGGGACAAAATGCCCCAAATCATACATACGAGGTACCAAAATGACCGGGGCAAAATGACGATCATTTTTAGTGTCATAATATGGTATTGAGAGTGTATAGGGCTCACAATTTAAGAAAATGTGACATTTTGGGCCCAATTTCAACTTTGTTTTTCATTCCACTGAGTCATTAATTAATTTTTTCACAAAAAATATGAGATCCAACACCAAGCAAATTATTTTTAAAACTGAACCAATTATCTTTGCTTTATTTCAAATAAATTTAAATCTTCTAACCTATTTTTTTTTCTCAGTCATCATGTGAGTGACCCCACCCCCCTAAATTAGTAAAACTACTCGATAATGGTATTTTGCTTATTTGATATGATACAACATACTTTTATGCATGTATATGTTACAATTTAATATGTGTTTGAGCTTATGCTATATGTGCGGCTATGTTGATGTTTGGGTTAGATAATGAGGAGCAACATATATTTACATTTTGTGCTTTTATTAACCAGAAGTTACATCAATACGCTGGTAAAGCATTCGATCGTATTACTACATCAGTAATTATAATAATACCTCTATACTATGTGTGCTAGTGCAGCAGTAATTCCTATAGCCTCATTCACAACAGCTTTATCTACATTACTAAGTGTGCTAGTGCACGTGTATTTTTACAACCACATTCCAAATACATTTAGCTACATTACTACGTGTGCTAGTGCAGCACAGTAATGTTCACAACTGCATTACCAATACATCTATACTACTTTACTATGTGTGCTAGTGCAGCAGTAATTTTTACAACCACATTCCTAATACCTTTTACAGTTACTGATACTATGTGTAGGCCTATGGATTTTTGAATTCAACAGTTTCTTCTGTTTCATCCATACATTTGCAGAATTTGGAGCAATAGTTTCCTACAATTACACCGTTTAGTAGCACAGTGTTGACAGTTGCAGACTGCAGTCATGTTCTCGGGAAGTTGAGTGATTTTATTTGATGGGAAAAGCAGGTCAACTTCCATTATATATCCAAAATCAGTAGGGTTTAGGTTGGCTTTGACTTCATCAAGATTTGAGCTTATTTGATAACTAATATAAAAGCTGGGGTGGAGGGTGGTGTGTTAGGTGTGATGGTATAACCATGATCTCAGCTTGTTTATGTCAGTTATAGCTGTTTGTTTTTTGAAGACTTCACACAGGTAAGATTCAGCATTTTGAAACTGTGCTTTGAAATCATACATTGGGATCAAGGATCCGAAACACTTCAGATGTACAACAGGTTTGGCTTTAAGGGCAGCTGCTTTCGTACCGGCTTTACTGCTATAATCTAAGCCAGTCAGAGCATGTACAGCTGGTATTACTTACTTATTACTTACTGCAGAGATCAGCACCCAACTTTAATGCTAATTTATGGATTGGGATGTACTGTCCTATAGCCTGAAACTATGGAAACCATAGCTCATTGAGCCCTTTTCTCTCAAGCTCCCTCCAATAATACAGCATAAGTATCAGAATATCAGTGTCCGCAGAGAGCACAACTACTAGTCGTTTGGCACCAGCCTCAGCTGCCTCTGCAGCGTGCAAGACAAGGCTAATGTCAGCCTCTTCATAAGGTGAGTTGAGTCCAGGCACATTGCGTACTATTTTGTCTATCACTTTCCTTGCCATTCTATTATCTTGAATGCTGCCAAGAACGATATCCATGTAGTTTTAATTTTCTGATGCATGCTGTTTGATTGTATCATACATGAGTACTTGTAGATTTGTTTTGTTCTCGTTTAGTGGCCAGAAGTACTCCATTTTTTTAGTTATTGGCGTGTGCATTTTTACTCCCTCTAGCCCAATAGGGGGTTTATCTGCATCTGTTCTGCGCATTCTTTCACAGTCTTTTATGGAGCCATCTTTAGGGGAATCAAATACATAGTCTGTTTAGTTAGCCTGAGGAGAAATCACATTTGTAGTGTCCAATGTCCTTTCAGTCAGCTCTCCAAAAATTGATATATTTTTTAAGCTGGCCTTCCTCATATGGGCCATAACGTCTACCAGGTATGTGGTGGCCATCTGCCCAAAAGAAAGGGGCCCTGCGTAGTCTTCTGGGGAGAGATATTTTTCTAGTTCATGCACTAGCTCACTCTTCGTAGATTTTTGCATGAACCCGTCGTCACCAAACAGTGGACTATTCCCCTTTACATCATATGCTAGCAGCTCCTCCATTGTATGGCTATGTCTACCATTTCCTTAATAGCACCACACTCTTTCCTGGTGGACTTCTTTGTTGTGGACTTCTTAAAATGGTTTGTTTTATGCAGGTACTTCATAATTTTGAGGTTTGCTCGGGAGATCCTGTTGAAGATATTTATTTTATTGTCACAAAACGCTCCCTCCTATGCTTGATGTACCTATCATGACCAATTGTTGGAGCCTCAAGAATTTGGTTTCTGATTTGATCTGTAGCTTTTTCTTGTGTTAAAATATGATGTAGTTCGGGTACCAAGACCTGTTGGTTGATATGAAATGGATTCTCATGTCGCGTGATGAATGTTAATATCTTTTGAACGCGTTCTTCACATGCTTTTGTTTCCGTAGGGGTGAACTCGTGATGTAATCTGAGATCTTGGTTTTGCATTCTTATTCCACTAACTTCTCGATAGAGGTTTCAAACACCTAGCATTTCATAGTGCATATATCGTCTCCTACAAGTTTAGCTTCTTGTATCTTTCCAGTGACTCCTCTCGGACTTTTCTTTGATCTTTGAATACTTTGCTCTAAAGCTAAATCTAAGCCCACTGCATTAAATTCACCGATTGCTCGCTTCACTACAAACGGTCCCACCATGAATGTTCTATGTACCTCTGGTGCAGTAACTGGAAGTCGCCTCATATCTCCCAGGTAGGTTTCTCCCCATCTCTCATACTTTGTGGCATCCATGGCTTCAAAGAATTTGACTGCCTTCTGCACAGAATTGAGGTGCAGATTCCACATGCCCTGTCTGTCTCCTCTAATGAGATTTATTGCAATTGTGAAATATTCTACGAAATTATCCCAGTATGTGAATGTCTCATTTTTTTGCCAGCAACTTCTCGAATTCGTTTGATGCTTTTTTCATTGCTTTTGAGTTCTTCACCCTCAATGACCGATGGACACAATGTGCATTTTTCAATGTCCAGTTCACTGTCTGCTTCAATGAAACAATTGAAACAATTGATAATGGGAACTATATAAAATAAACAAAAATTAGGTTACATAACTTAAATACCCATCCCTATATGAGAATACCATTCCGAATAAATAATTTTTTTTTTTTTTAAATGTAAAAATAGTAAGTAAAAGTCCTCTTTATTTCATTTAAAAAATAACTGGGCTACTCGGGGCCATTGATAATGGTGTATATACATAGAAGCAAAGGTCATAAAGTCACCCCAAGGCCAAATAATGCATATCGCTGTTTTTTGGTATATTGCAAAATTTGGGGGGGGGGGGTAGAGTTGCACTAGAGGCTTTTGAGAAGCTGCCAATAGGGATAAAGTAACACCATTATGCTCAAATTTCAGCTGAAAGATAGAAGCAGTTTGTGCAATCAGTGGTAAAGCAATGAAGTATATCACTATTTCACAAAAAAATAATTCGTGACATTCGGAAATTAAAAACAAAGTCAAAATTTGGTCTGAAATGTCACATTTTCACAAATTGTAAAAAATACACACTCTCAATGCCATATTATGACACACCATGATGATCGTCATGCTGCTCTGGTCATTTTGGTACCTCATATGTATGATTTGGGGCATTCTGCCCCACGTAATCTCAGAATATGTGTTTTTACCCGAGTCGCGAACGCTAAAAACACAAATAAGGTGATTTCTCAAAATTTGACAGAAACCTGGCTTGGGCACCAAGCTTAATATATGTGCCAAGGGGTATAGAACAATAATCAAACATAACATTGAAAGTACCTTTCATGGTCAAATCCAACTCATCAGCTGAAGGACTATACACCAATAATCCACGTGAAACAATTCACGTGGAATACACCTGAAAATGTACATCAATAATCCACATGAGAAATGCACCGTCGATTACACGTGAAAAAAATAAGGTTCAAACTTCACTTGATATCCACGTGTAAATCAACAGTGGATAGGCTCACACTTCGCCCACACATTAACATAATCTGCCCCCCACCCCCACCCCTTGTCGGTGATTGGTGTCAGCAAAATTGAGCGTCATGACACCAATTCATGCTTTGTCATTGGTTGATTCAAAATATAAGCCTAGGATGATTAATTAGTGTCAGGACGCTATTAAATGACATGTCAGCATTATATTTTGTAAGTTTTTTATTTTTGCAAGTTTTATTTTTGTAATTTCTATTCTTGTGGTTTTTCTTTTTTCTATTTTATATTTTACAACTTTTATTTAGCCTGGTTTTTTTTGCAAGTTTTAATTTTATGTTTTTGATTTTTAAATATTTTATTTCACAATTTTTTATATTTTTATTTTATTTTTTCTAATATTTTTATTTTGTTTCTTTTATATATTTGTTTTTTTATTTTGTTTTTATAAATTTGATTGAAATATTATGAGTTGCAAAACTAATGTATGAATACGGTTGTGGATACATACATGTGGTGTATAATCGTTGAGTGTGTGCTAAAAGTATTGCATAGCTATTTTTAAGATGTGAATATACCTTGCATTGACTGTATTACTTAGGCATATGCGTTGTTATATGTATGTAAGTGTGTTTAATTGAGCATCTATAGATACATGACGTCAGCTATTTAATGTGGTGTCATCATAATTGAGCATCATGACACTAATCCCTGTTTTGTCATTGGTTGATTCAAAATATAAGTAGGCGTCCACTCCATTATGAAAAGATATTAATAGCATATCATCACTAAAAATGAACTGTGCTAGACTGATGATTCATCCACGAATGATTGATGGGCGTCATGACGCTGCTGCAGCTGCTGCTACTGCTGCTGCTGATGCTGTTTTGCTGCCGCTGATGCCACTGCTGCTATTGCTACCGCTGTTTCTACTGCCGCAGCCACTGTTGCTGCTGCTGCTGCTGCTGATGGCATGTTAACCATTTCATTGCACATCAGAATCTGACGTCTGTATGTACATGTATATATATTCACACAATAAACACATGTGATGCAACATTTTAAATATATTATAACCAAATCGAACAATATATTGTACCAAAGATGTACATCTATTTGAATAATAATTAATTGAATGATGACATAACTCCTTCTCGGATGATAAATGGGCGTCATGTTTTGACACTGGGAGCATCAATGTGCATGATTGATGGGCGTCTGCAGGTGGATGATGACTCATTATCAAATGATTGATGGGCGTCATGACGTTGGTCCCCCTCACCAAGAAAATGATGACTCACCACTGCCCCCTCTCCATGGGTGATAAATGGGCATCATGTTTTGACATCATTTGGGAGCATCAATGTACATGATTGATGAGCGTCAGAATAATGACTCATCCTTAGATGATGAATGGGCGTCATGTCACAACGTCAATTACTTTATTTTGATTGGATGGTTCAAAATATTAATAAGCGTCTCTGCATAATGACAACATATTTTATATGTAGGGTCATTGGGTTGATGACTCACCACTACACCCTCTCCATGGGTGATAAATGGGCGTCATGTTTTGACACTGGGGGGATCAATGTACATGATTAATGAGCGTCATGTTTAACATCAATCATTTGATGATGAGTCATCATCCACCTGCAGACGCCCATCAATCATGCACATTGATGCTCCCAGTGTCCAAACATGACGCTTGCCATTAATACAGAGACGCTTATTAATATTTTGAACTAGACAATCAAAATAAAGCACCTGATGTCATGACGCCTATTAATCACCCGAGAATAAGTCATCCTTTCAGGGGCAGGGGGACCACCTGCGGACCCAAGGGGAGGGGGTGTACCAGTCTGTAACACACACCAAGGGGAGGGGGAGCCCAGGGGAGGGGGACCGTGGTGAGTCACCCTTTCCAAGAAGGGGTGGGGGGCCGTGATGAGTCAACTTTTCCAAAGAGGGGTAGGGGGACCGTGATGAGTCATCCAAAAGGGGAGACAAGGGAGGAGGGGGGCTCCACCAATCACAGCCAAGGGGAGGGGGTGGGGGGGCAGATTATGTTAATGTGTGGCCTTTCTACTATCAACATCAATAATACACGTGAATAAATACACATGGAATACACCTGGATTTTTAGTGGAACACGTGTCCACCAATTTTCAACCTCAATTACACGTTGATTCCACGTGGTGTGCCTGCTGGGCATGTCCATAGAGTAGAACTGCGAAAGTGTTTTTATTTCTGTGCTGCGTATCTACCAGCTAGGCTAGATATAGAGACGAAATTCCCGTATTTCTTATTTTTGCCATGGTTGTCCAAAATAAGAAATCAGGAATTCCGTCTATATATCTAGCCTAACTGGTAAATGCGCAAAACAAAAATTCAAAAAACTTCTGCAGTTCTATAGTCTATGGACATGTTTACATCATATGGTCATATTAAGAAGCCAAAATAAAATCACCGATTTTTTGATGATTTTAGCCTGGGTACATGGGTATGGGCCTTTAACTGTTATTTTGTAGAGGAATTGTTATGTATGCCCACAACGGAATTTATTCATACACAGACATGAACTCAATATAGAAAGTTGCCAAGGATACATTTACTGAGGCTTTTTAGTTGTCTCACATCAACCGGTTAACTCAGCAGCGCCAGTGTTATCTAGACTCCGTAAATTGTGGTGTGATACCATTCAAATAATTTGATATAGGCAGAGACAGCTGCAACGTCCCATTATTTTGAGGTAGGCCCCAGGTGAAAATATTTGTAAACATTCAATTTGAACTATTATTTTATAACCAAAACAATCACTCCTGAAATGTATTCAATTACTGTGTCAACTCATAATTTAGCAAAAATCATTGAAAACACCTCATCAGTGGGCAATGATACATCTATTTTAAATACATTTAAGATCGTTCCATATGTTGTCCGTATTCAACTCAGCAACATTATTATTGACCAGTCAATTCAGAGACGTTGCTAAATTTGAGTTGACTAAATTTAACTTTTAGCTAAATTTAGCTAGTGTAATTAAAACTAAAAACATAACTCCATAAATAAAAAAACAATTAAAATAGCTGGCTTTAATTAAATTAGATTGAGAGAGTATTCGCTTATGCAGACATTTTTACAACAATAAAAAACGTTTCTGAGTTGAACACAAAAATGTTGCTGAGTTTACTGAATTCTGCTTTCTGTCTCATTATTGTGATTAAAACTGAAATTTTAACTCCATCAATGTAAAATGCAGTTAAAAAGAAGCTTCTTTTGATCAAATTAGAGTGAGAGAGTATTTCAGAAGTTGTTTACATGAATAAAACCACAAATAACACTTAGTTAAAATTCTGAATCAAAGTTACCCTCATTATATTGGCATGTATGTATTGTACAATGGCCTTTGAAATACATTTTCAGCATTAGGCACATTATGTTCCCATTTCATTGTTGTCTTTATAATGATGAACCTTTTTTTTTCAGAAAATGAGGCTCAAGTTGAGAAATCTCGTACATGCGCTTGAAACATGACGTTTATATCCAGTTATCTTGTCTTGTCAATTCAGAAACAATAATGTCAACCCAGCAACTACATAATTTCACAATACAATTTCTACTCTGTTTTAGCAATTTTTATTTAATGTAGTGTTATAAATACTTACATATCACTAAATTATCATACAAAGCAATTTATGATCTTTAAGATTTGAAAATGATCAAATACAGTGGAGACCCGGAAATCTGACCACCCATGGGACTGACTGAAAGTGGACCCATTTTGGAATCGGTCCGATTTCTGAAACCAGCCAATTTTAAATGGAGAGTTACTATTCAGTGTGTTTATAGATATGCCTTGTTACTTGTTGATATCAAAGTCAATTATTAAACTAATGTAGGCCTATTAAAAATGACGGCATGATATAGTAAAAAACAGCACACAATTAAAAAAGAAATGTTTTATTAAATGCATATAAAATATATACCGGTATGAAAAAATATCATACATATGGGCAAAGCCCGCCACTTCAGGAATCATGTGACCCCGGCAGTGTTCTCGCTTGTAGTGAACTCCACTTTTGTTTAACCAGTGTTATCGTTTAATTCATGCATAGACCTTTCAGAAAATGTATACTTATCCATTGCCTAGACAAGAAAAGTTGTGCTTTTGACCACTGGAATGCAATAAAAAAGACATTTTTGGCATGTCGCCAGCTTAACTTTTTGTCTTAGACAGGTCACTGTTCATGAGTGGATGCAGTTTTTGGAAGATACATTGTTTGAATTTGATGAACGTATCTATACTAGTGATTGTGTTAAAAAAGCGAAATCCCAAAAGTACTATTATAGTCCCTTGCAAAATTGAATTAATGTTCCTGTCGCTACAAAATGACAGAATACGTTACATTCGAGTTAGTTAGTTGTTTTCATCTACCAAAAATACTAAGATCAACTAAAGCTCCTTGCTGTGTGATGAATATGTAGGCTAAGGTGGGTATGTAAGAAGATATAAAAAAAATATGTGATACTAACAGTGATAAGCTTGCAATAATCAATAGAAATAAGCAGACGCTATTTATTTTTTAAGAAAACAGAATACGTTACATGGACGCTGAAAATATAGTGATCTTCACACTTAACAACAAATGGCCCTTTAGTTACTCACTAGGTATGTCTCCAAGCAGCAAGTAAAACTTTAGCCTGGCCACTGAACCCAGCTTCACAACAGCTTCAAAAATCCAGAATACGTTACACAAAATACGTTACATTTTGTAGCGTATTTTGGTAACGTATTTTTCTTTTCACTAAACAATGTTGTAATAGCGCATTCTGTTTCGTAACAAAAGTACAAAACGGTAACCCTTTGTATAATACCACTATTTACTGGATATAGTGACATTTAATATCATTACATTATCATAACATGACTTTTGTTAGTTATGTAACCTATTTTAGTAACGTATTTTGCATTTTTATTTGAAATATTAACCAACAGGCACGAAATGACAGAAATTCAGTATATATCGTTATAGAAATTAAAAATATGTGCTTAGACAAAAAAACCCTCGATTATTCAATGTGGCAGTGTGTAATGACCATTATACACACAAATACATAATACGTTACTGTCAATTCTGATAATGATTTTATGCCTTGTTAAGTATAGTGAAATAGTAGATACAATACGTCTGATAACAATAAAACACACAATTTATTTTGTTGCCTAGATTTATTTAAACAACATTGTATGGGTATTGAACATGTACACACTACTGTTCTTACCGAGAACAAAATAAAATAAAAAAACACTAATATTTTGAAAAACCTTTATATCTCATCTACTGCATTGTATCAAGACCATTTACACTTAGCAACGTTGACATTACATTACTATATTTCACTGTGCATGTTTTTATTTTGTATAGTACTTGAACAAAAATGTTCAATACATATCAGTTATTTAGGGAAATGTTTAAACTATAAAATAATGTAACGTATTCTGTGTGTGTTATTTGGTGTTTTTAATTGTTCATTTGAAAAAATGATTTAAATTGGTGTTTTGGACTTGGTATCTCAATTTTTTAGGATAAGAAAAAATTATTTAAATATTTTAAAATAAAGTTGCAAAAAGATGTCTAATGAGAAGGAATTTGTTAATGGATACTTTGATATGATATTATCGAGCAGATTTTTTCCACGTATAACATTACCCACTAGAATCTCAAATTCTAGTACAACATTGATAGATATTTTTTTATGTAAAATAACTAAGCATTCTAGTAAATCTATTGCAGGTATATTATCAACCTCACTTTCCGATCACTTTCCATATTTTATATTGCTAGCGTACTCAAAATATGGTTAAGGCACTGACAAATACATAGAGGTGAAACAGACTTCCCATGTTTCGATTAATAACTTCAAAAATGAAATTGCTGACTATGATATTTATTCAAAAATGAAAAAAGACATAGATTCTGACCCCAATATTAGCTATGACATAATTCACAATATTTTAAAATCAGTCACTAAACAACATCTGGCCCCTAAAATTGTCAAATTTAATAAACACAGCCATAAAAAATCACAATGGATAAATCAAGGTATTGTAAAATAAATTTCTTATCGAGATAAATTGTATAAGCAATACAGAAGAACACCCACAAATACAGATGCATGCGATAGAATTAAAATTAACCTAAATACGTATAACAAAATATTAAAATCATTCGGATGGCAAAGCGAAATCACTACCACACATTATTTGAAAAATATAAATATAATATTTAAAATACATGGATTAATATAAATGATTTATTACAACAATCTAAAGTCAAAATAGACTTTCCTAATCATTTTACGATCTATGGGGAAGAAATCACTGATTCAAACATCATAGTTGATAAATTTTGTAAATATTTCACCGACATTGGACATAGCCCCGCCAAAAACATAAAAATGCCCAAAAACATTACCGTTAAAGATTTTCTAACTGGCACGCATAACTGTAGGCCTACATTTCAATTTAAGAAAATTGACGACATTTCGATACTTAGAATAATTAATGATCTACCAAATAAATCTAGTACAGGTTTTAATGATATTTCTATGAGATTAATAAAGGCAATTAGAACAGAAATAATACCAGCTCTCACGTGTATTTTTAATCAGTCTTTAAATACTGGTATATTACAAGAAAAACTAAAGATAGCTAAAGTAATACCTATTTATAAGAAAGGGTCTTTAAACGATATATCAAACTACAGTCCTATCTCACTCCTTCCTTCAATATCTAAAATTTTGAAAAAACTTATTTTTAAACAATTGAGTACATATTTAAATGAACATAAACTTTTATATGACAGTCAGTATGGTTTCAGGGCTGGTCATTCTACTGAGTTAACATCGATTGAACTAATTGATAGAATCACTCAAGACCTTGATAAAGGCAAAATGCCGATCTCCATTTTCTTAGATCTGTGGGGATAGCGTCTCACCGTTCGGGACTGCTCGGCTTCCCCGACCACTGACGAGTGGCCAGGGACCGCCAAGCCTCGTTCCATGTATCGAGCGCGACTTCAGCTGAGCGTGCCAGCAGTTAACTCGTTGCCACTGAAGCAGACGGACGTCCCGTCGTGAGCTCAGGGGCTTAGCCGCATGGCACCGATCGCCGAGCTCGGCTTGGGAACTGTGTGTATTGTGTGAATGTCTATACTTCAATAAAGTGAGAAATACCTGAAGAATGATTTAATGAAAATTGTTTAATCCCGTCGTCCCGACGGAGGGGTTGATGGAAGGTGATGGAATGTAGCACTTCAACATATTCATGTCAGCAACACGATCGATCCACCCCCCCCCCCCCCATAGATCTCTCAAAGGCATTCGACACTCTTGATCACGTTATTTTACTTCAGAAATTAAATTATTATGGTATAAAGTCAGTAGAGTTAAAAACTTTTTAAAGACTATTTACAAAATAGAACCCAATATGTTTCTTATGATAAAACTAATTCTGATATGTATCGTATATCCACTGGTGTGTCTCAAGGGTCTATATTGGGCCCTCTTCTATTTATCATATATATTAATGATTTATGCAATGCCAGTAAACTGTTTCAGATGATTATATATGCTGATGATACTAGTTTATACTCCACATTGGATGTTTCTGGTAATTACATTTTCAAAAATTTAAATTTAGAATTAACAAAAGTTGCAGACTAGTTAAAGTTGAACAAATTATCAATCAACATGAAAAATCCAAATTCATTGTATTTCATATGCCTCAAGAACAAGTCTATATACCAAATAAAGAGAATGAAAATATCAAAATAGAATTTGCTGATGAATTTTATTTTTTCTAGGGTTAACAATACACAAGCATTTAAAATGGAATTCACACATAAACAAAATAGCTTCTAAAATTTTAAATATTATAGGAATTATGTACTGGCTTAAACACATGGTTCCTTCTAAAATTCTTTTAGCCATATATAATGGGCTGATTAAACCACATATACTTTATGGTCTTAAGTGCTGGGGTTTCAACCAGGAAAGAGTTTTAAAATTACAGAAGAGAGCCATGCGAATTATATGTTCGAGTGGTTACCTCTTTCACAGCGAGCCCCTCTTTAGGAAGCTAAATGTGCTTAAAATTGGTGGTATGTTTACGCTTCAACTGTTAACGGTTTGTTTTGACCTGATAAATAACAATTTACCTGCATATTTCATTAACACATTGTCTTCACTTTTATAACCAGTAATCTACCATCATAACATCGGACAAAAAAGAAACTACTCAGTTGCACGAGTAAAACATGTTTTTGCTCAAAAATGTATGCGTTTTTGTTTTCTGGATATTTTAAATAAATCAAGCAGCATTATATCAGATAAAATAAAAACTCATAGTCAAAAGGATTTCCAGTATATCTTAAATGTTTTCTTGTGAATGCATACAACTCAATATATTTAATACCAAACTGCTATATATGTTCAAAAATTGCTGTTTCACACGGTGCACTTTGGACGCTCGCCCTCTTTGGCCCTATTTCTAGTCAAGATGAAGGTTATTATATAAGATCGTATTATTATATTTTATATCCTTGCAGTCCGTTAATTTTAACGTTCTTAATATATTTAATTTGTGTCTCGTATTTGTCTGTTTCTCCCTCGGCATTAATGTTACTATTTTATTATTGATCGTCATTTTGTCTCTCCGTCATATGCTATTTTTTTTTGAAACAATTTATTACTTTATTAGAGGGTGGGCTGCATGGAAGCGGCTTGTCATAAGCCTTTTGCAGGTCTCTTTTGCATTTTTATAATTATTTGCATGTATGTATGTTTCAAGCATAAATAAATAAACTGAATTGAATTGAATTGAATTACCACCTAGGCCTACACATCTCAAACATGGCAGCACGTTTCGATTTCGACAGCAAGGCTGCTTCAAATAACCATTCGCCAAGTAAATTTTGCACACCCTTGCATAGCAATTGACTCATGTAAGAAATAGTTATGTGTGGTTAAAGATCTTGGTAACGTACGTGATGCTCAAAATAGTTTACATCCCTTCAGAAACAAATGATTATTGAAAAGTCAAGGCTTATATAATACAGATGGCCTTCCATCGAAGTAGAACTAGAGACTTCAGAGTACGAGTTTTTATATCTGTTATCTCTTTTCAGAGAAATTACACAAAATGATGAGTACTTTCTTGGGAGATGAAACATATTTGACTGAAGGTCACGTACGTTACTCTTGTGTTTAAAACGCATAAAAACTATGTAAAAAGCAGTAGATCGCCCCCTTTGTCGTCCTAAATTCAACTCTGATCATTATTGCACAAAATTTAAAAAACAGCTAAGTATGCAGTAAACAGATACCTTTATCCAACCTCTCATAATGTTGTAGGGCTGGCGACCGAGTATCACCACGGATAGAGGCACCCAGTTCGAATCCAAATTTGTGGGATAACTTGTGTAATCGCACATACAGACTTAGACAATTACTCAGACAAGTAATACGGGTAGCCATGTCGCGTCTCCGGTTGTGCCCCTGCGCGACACACCACAAAAAGACATGTTCCAATATAAGGAACTCGAAACATGTTCGCATGTATTTTTGGAACGAATCACAATAGCACCACCACTGACCTCCCCTTACGATGGACCTTATAAGGTCATCTTGAGTGGCCGAATATTAAAAATCCTAATGAAACGCAAGGTTGAGACGGTCACTGCAGACCGCGTCAAACCTGTGCACTTCGAGCGCGAGCCTGAGACACATCACACTACACGGCGTCAAACAAACCCTAACCCAAAATCTGTGACTCAAAAGCCTGCTGCGCTCGCTCATACACCACGAACGCTCCTTAGCACGATCGAGTAGCACTAACACTTCGAAGTCTTTTAGAACGGGAGTTAAAACGAATATAAGTACCCAAACTCGGTCTTTGACACTTGGAGTTGGAACGCGTCCAGCAATCGCTCTACAGTCAGATGCGACCAGAGCACGCTTGCCTAACCCACTAACACTTTATGAAGCGCCACATTCCAGGACTACCATTGCTTCTCGCGCTAACGGGGAGCGTGGGAGTTTTCGTACGTACTCACGCATACCATTACATTTCCGAAGTAACACCCTGGATCGAAACATAACGAACCCGCGAACAGACGTTCGCAGCAGTAAGAATACTGCACATAGCATTAGAACAAAAGCAGATAACACTGTTAAGCAAACACGAGCTGGACGTACAATCCACACTCCCGCCTGATTCGTGCAACTGGTTCATGCGGTAGTGGCACCTAATGACATATACGGCAGGACCAGCTGCATGCATCATAATAATTAATTTGTAAATATGAATTTCGCCAGGCCTGGCTTAATTAAATTATACGCAATGTAATTTAATTGAGTAATTTTCAGTAATAAGTTAAATATACGATTCTGGATTTATTAATTAAATAAGTAATACAGTTGGACGACACACGTCGAGTGACAGCGAGACATTTGGTGTACCAGGACACTAGCTAAGAGGATAGGAAATAATTGGACTTGAATAATTTAGTCAATGCTGCACCCGCGATGTTCGCCAACCACCCACCCTGTATTTTTCACCCAGCTAACTCGAATGCTGTTGAACTGTTCATGTATGACTATTGTATGATTTGGCACTGCTTGGACGGTTCCGTCGATTCACCGTACTTTTGAGAATTCACGCCTGCCGCCGTACCCGCAGCTTCTGATTTTTTGATATACGTTATCACTTGGCCCGGAGGTAATGTGGGGCGGGCGACCGAGTTCACTTAAGCTGGTTAGGCTGGGCGAAATTAGGGCTGACGAGTCCTACTTCCATCAAGCCTAACTGACGCTATGATTCCGCGCGCTTTTGACCACTCTCTATTTAAACACCACCGCGGGCACATGTGTCGCCCCGCCAACACCGAACAAGCCGTCATGGCTGAGGCCATCATCGAGTTTGTAGTAACTTCAACAATTCATTCACTGTGCACACTGCACTGTCGGGGAATTCCCCGACCGAGCAGTGTGCACAGTGAATGAATTGTTGAAGTTACTATACAAACTGATGCTGAGAACAGTAATGTTTTTATAAATGGTGATATTTCTTATAATGAAGTCGAAAAAGCTGTTAAAAGCGTAAGGGTAAATAAAGCAGTTGGGTTTGATGGTATTCCAAATGAAGTGCTAAAACAAGGTTAAATTATATGCATATTGCATAAACTATTTAATTTTTGTTTCACCCATAGTCTAGACCCATCTGACTGGTTAAAGGGACTGATTGCGCCAATTCCAAAGGGAGCAGGAAAATATCCATGTGTTCCTCTCAATTATAGAGGTATTACTCTTCTGTCATGTGTAAGCAAGACGTACACTAGTATTTTAAATAAACGTATTTCAAATTACTTGGAGACCAGTAATATTTTAACTGAAGAACAATCCGGATTCAGGAAAAATAGATCCTGTTTAGATAACCTCTTTAGTTTGACAACGATTATTAGAAACGAGAACGCTGAAGGTAGATCTGTATTTAGTGCATTTCTAGATATGAAGAAGGCTTTCGATTGGATAGATAGGGACCTACAAACTTTTATCAGTCGGAATTTCCGGAAAAAAATTATAATAGTATTAAACGGCTACATCAAAACACCACATCTTGTATAAAATTGAGCTCAATCAATACAGAATGGTTTAATGTTAAAAGTGGTGTCAGACAAGGTGATTCTTTATCTCCCACTTTATTTAATGTTTACGTTAATGACCTACTTAATGAGTTGAATTCTTTAAATATGGGTATTGATATTAATGGTGGACAAATATGGTGCCTTCTCTATGCTGATGACATTGTCATTTTTTCTAACACTGCAGATAAATTACAAGCGCTCGTTGATACAGTACATAACTGGTGTTTCAAATGGAAAATTAAATTGAATTATAACAAATCTAATGTGATGCATTTCAGCACAAGCGTTCAAGGACGACGGTTCCCTCTAATTTCGGTACAACCGCTCTTACTACTGTAAGTACTTATAAATATTTAGGTGTGCTTTTTGACGAACACCTTAATTTTGATAAAGCAGTAGAAGAATTATGTCACTCTGCTGGTCGTGCCTTGGGTACAATCATAGTTAAATTCAAAACATTGCGAAATGTAGGTTACAACACTTATACTACGTTATATAATGCTTGTGTTAGACCAATTCTTGAATATTCTTCAGCAATCTGGAAAGATAAGCGATACACTGAATGTAACAACATTTTTAATAGAGCCATTACATATTTTTTGGGGTTACCTAAAAACACACCCACCGGAGGTTTGCATGGGGATATGGGTTGGCTAACGCCCGGTTACAATATTTATCTACATACAGTTCGTTTATGGAATAAACTGACTTCTATGCACTCAGATCGATTGTTCAAGAACATATTTGAATGGGATTGGTTGAAGAGATGCAATAATTGGTCAAGTGAATTATGTACTATGTTTAATAAAATCGATATGTCCGATGTGTTTTATTATCAAGGTGTGTGTAATATTAAAGACGCACAGCGTAATTTTGAAATATTATGTGCAAACGAATGGAAAGGTCTTTATCTTCTTACCCTAAGCTACGTACCTATTGTAAATTTAAAACAATGTTCTCTGCTGAACCTTATATTTTAACTAATTTACCAAAAGCAAAAAAATGTTTATAATCACAGTTACGGATAGGTGTATTACCACTTGCAATAGAAACTGGTAGATACTATCGTAAAGCTGTTGAAGCCAGAGTGTGTATGGTATGTAATTCCGGCATTATAGAGGATGAGCTGTATTTTATTTGTCACTGTCACTATTATGAACATTACAGAAATGAATTGTACTTGTTGGCTTATAATGTATATGAAAATGCTAATTTCTATAATTTAGCAGATATAGATAAATTTGTTTTTATTATGTGAACTGAAAAGATGGTTTTAAAATTAGCGTGGTTTATACAACATTTATGGAGAGAAAGACAGAAAGTGTTGTTCTGTTATTGACACGTATGTGATCAGTAGTTGTCTGTGCAGCGTATGTTTATATAATGTATTCTTGTTTTACTGACTTATAAACCTCATGGGCTGGGTACAATTTATAAAAATGATATATACTGTGAAATATTCAATTATGTACAATGTCAGTATAATAAACGAATCAATCAATCAATCTACAAAAAAAACAAGGAATGAAATACACGTTCAATTGAATGCTTTACTACTAACTGCCGACCAAGCCAGACTTTAGAGTTAACTTTGAGGACGATTAAGATTGGGCGCAGGCAGTACGAGCCAACATGGCGATTGTCTGTCTCAAGCCTCAATAATGTGATGTCTGCCGATGTAACGTTTCACATAGGGAGAAACGCACTTGTCATGGACATAACTTAACAACAAAGTCGCAAAGAATGAGCCAATATATGACATTTTTTATGAAAAGTACTCTCCATAGTGTCTATTTCCTACCCACCAAATATTACGTAGGTGAAATAAATATAATTTATATCGATAAAATGTGTTCAACCCTCAGAG
This sequence comes from Flabesymbios commensalis, assembly GCA_964017125.1. Lineage (NCBI taxonomy): Eukaryota > Metazoa > Annelida > Polychaeta > Terebellida > Flabelligeridae > Flabesymbios > Flabesymbios commensalis. Next base: position 73,353,316 of record OZ024906.1, on the reverse strand, counting down.
TCAGCCACTGGCCTAGTTTACTGTGACTAGACCCATATATACTAGGCCTACAATGTATCAGAACCATTTACACTGATCAACATTGAAATTACATAAATATTTTATTTTAGATGTTTTTTTTTGCATGGTAGGCCTGTGGCAACAGGCCGACAGCCGTTTTCCTGACCTAGTTCACCTAGGCCAGTTTAGCTGGGCGGACTCGGAGCTGACGAGCTCCGCTTCTGTCAAGCCCACCGACGCTTCTATTTCGCACGCATGTGAACACTCTTGACTTAGACGCCGGAGCGAGCAGACGTCTCGCCCCGTCTCGCGCCAAATAGGCCAGCATGGCTATAGGCCATCGTCTCCGTCGTGAGCGAGTACACTGCGAATTAAATTGTTGAATTCCATGGAGTTACACTGAGTATTTTATCCCTTACCGCCGACCTGGCTGAACTTTGCAGTTTGAGGAAGATTGAGGTTGGATGCCGGCGGTTCGCGCCAACATGGCGACTGCCCGCACCAAAGCTCAATAGGCCTAGTGTAGGCCTATGTATGATTTTTGTGCTGTAGGCCCCTATCTGCACATTTAAAAATGATGTTCCAGACTTTGTATGATCTATCTCAATTTTTTTGAAAAAAAACCCGAATATCTAAATTTTAAAATAAATATAATTGCAAGAAGATTTATCGAAATGAGTTGATTTTTAAATATACATAGGGGCCTAGGCCTAGGCCATATATATAGCTAGCTTGTGAAGTGGAGTGGCGGGCTTTGCCCATAGGCCTATATATGCTTCTGTTGCCACCTATTTTTCGACAATGCTCATTCATTTACAAGGGAGGATCTGGGGTAGAAAAAGGGCAGGGTTACGGAATGATAAAAGTGGCCTGCATGTATTAAACTGAGTCGAGAGTATTTTTTTTGCTAAATAAAATAGACTACCAAATAGCTAGCCTACACCATTTCCAGGTAGGCCCTATATGGAACATAGAATGTCCGCCAGACCAACCTCAAGGCCAAGGTTCGCACATAAATTAGTAAAAACAAGGATACTCAGTGGCAACAGGCGCCCCCCTTCCTATTTTTCGCCAAATTCTTTAAAAGGTCCCCCAAATTGGCTAAAATGTACCCCAAAAATCTCGGGGGCAAACCCCCGAAACCCCGTGAGCCCCCCCCTTTTTCAGATCCTGGATCCGCCACTGATACTGCGATCCCTCGTGGGCGGCACTGTCACAATCCTAATACACTGAACACATTGAGTCCCCAGGGATGATATATAGGCCCTATATATATATATGCGCTTTGTAGAGCATGCACACTTATCCAGGCAGGAGAGAGGGGTAGATTCCGTAATAATCACATTGTAGAAAAGGACTGGGGGTATATTCTAGGAGGGATGACTAGATTCCGAGAGGCTCGCGTATAAATGTTTAAAAGGGGAGTATATTTCCGGAGGGAGGGGTGGATTCCGGGAGTGTCCCACAGTCGCATGTATGGTTGTTTAAAGGAGGGTAAATTCTGCGAAAGAGGGGTAGATTATGGGAGTGTCGCATAGAGTGGTGAAGAAGGGGGTATATTCTGGAGGGAGGTTAGATTGTGGAATGGACGCATATCTAGGAGGGGGGGGGGGGTGGTCATATACTGGGAGGGTGGGGGTAGATCCTGGGAGGGCGGGATAGATTCTTTTTGAGCGTCGCATATAGTTGTAGAAAAGGGGAGTAGGGGTAGGGCGGGCAAAGGGGGCCACTTAACGTTTCAATGGTAGTTAAGGATAATTTTCGAACTATTTTAAAACCAATGACTGTTCTATGTAAGGTACATGCAATGTAGATACATATAACAGACTCACTTAGTGTCTCAAGGATACCTTATTTTAATTGTAAGCCAAATAGAGTTGCTCTCAAAGTGGCCCCCTTTGCCCAATAGCTTGGGCAAAGGGGGCCAGCGCATTGGGCAAAGGGGGCCACCCCCACCTTGATACTTTTTATTATTTTGATACACAAGTGTGTACATTGAAGTGAGCCTAATAAAACAGATATGAAAAAAACCTTTCTTTTGATGTATATGGTGACATGTTTTGATAGACATAATACTAAGTAATATACTAAATACTTTCGCTCACTGGGATTAGTGTGTGAAATATGTACCCATTGAAAGTTAGCGGGCAAAGGGGGCCATGCTGTATGGTCTTTGTATTGAAATGGCCTGGCCCCCTTTGCCCTGGCTCCCTTTGCCCAGGGGGTGGAGGTGGGAAATTTAGCCTATTATTTCTCCCCAAAGTGATCTCCTGACTAAAGTATCGACTATAAAACAAAGGCAATATAATGTACCACACAAAACAAAAAATTTTCAGAAGAAATCACATAAATTCATCAAGAGATTCATACAAATATATAAGCTTATTTCATAAGATTGTTGTCATAAACTCCCTATCGTCTCTTATTTATATCTAAGATATGTATGATATGTCTATTTATGTTTTTTGTATACACATGTTCATAATTTATAACTATGACGTCATTAATATTTCATACAACATGTCACAATTAAAATATCATTGAGGGCCCCCTTTGCCCACCGGCCCCCTTTGCCCGCCTCTCCCCTATATTCTCTGAAGGAAGGGATATATTCTGGGAGCGCCACTTTATATAAAAGGGTGTAGGGCTATATTATAGGAGGGGTATATATATTCTGGGAGGGTCATATGTAAATGTTAAAAGAGGGGGGGGTGTTTTGGGTCGGAGGTGGATTCTGGGAGTGTCGCATAGATGTTTAAGGGTGAGAGGGGTAGATTATTAGAGTGTCGCATATAGTGGTGAAGAAAGGGGTATATTCTGGAGGGATGGGTGGATTCTGGGAGGGTCGCATATCTAAGGGGGGGGGGATATTCTGGGAGGGCGGGGTAGATTTTGGGAGGGAGGGATAGATTCTGGGAGCACCACGTATAGTTGTAGAAAAGGGGGGTATATTCTGGGAAGATGGGCTAGATTCTGGGAGCCCCACTTGATATAAAAGGGGGTATATTCTGGAAGGGAGGGGTGGGTTGTGGAAGTGTCGCATATAGTTGGGAAAAAAGAGGGGTATCCTATCCTGAGAGGGAGGGGTAGATTCTGGGAGGTTAGCAGATGTTTAAAGTGGGGGTATATTTTTGGTTGGAAGGTGGATTTTGTGAGTGTCGCAAATATATAGATGTTTAAAGGGGGTATATTCTGTGAGGGAGGGGTAGATTATGTTAGCGCTGCACATAGTGGCTCAGAAGGGGGTATATTCTGGGGGGATGGGTAGATTATGGGAGGGTCACATATCTAAGGGGAGGGGGTAGATTCTGGGAGGGCAGAATAGATTCAAGTAGCGTCACATATAGTTGTAGAAAGGGGGGGGGGGTATATTCTGGAAGGAAGGGGTACATTATTGGAGTGTCGCATATAGTTTCCAAAAAAGGGGGTATCTATTCTGGGAGGGAGGGGTGGATTCTGGGAGGGTCGCATATAGATGTTTAAGGGGGGGGGGGTATATTCAGAGAAGGAGGGGTAGATTATGGAAGGGTCGCATAGGCTAGATGTTTAAAAGGGGTATATTCTGGGAGGGAGGGGTAGATCATGGGAGTGTTGCACATATATAGTTGTGAAAAAAAGGATAGGGTAGATTCTACCCAGCTAACAAGCTGACGTTAGCCCAATGTTGGGACAACGTCAGTAACGTAAGGTGCCCTTATTCAGTCATACTTTTCACAATTTCAAATATCCCTAATTCACAGTGCATTAGTTACTACCACAAAATTGTTTAAATTAAAATTTTCATCATTGTATCAGCAGTTCTCTTGAAAATGAGAGAAAATCGTATAAAAAGCAAAAATTGTGAACGTTTGTAAAAAATAAATCTGTTGTGCCTGAATAGGGACCTGGTGGCCCAAATAAGTCATAGTTGGCGACCTAAAGTGGTCATGGTGTCTTGATTCGGTCAGTGTACATATTTTAACTTCATTATTGACTATAATATTATTGTATCACAAATACACACGATAAAGGAGCCACTTTTAATTCCTAGGGAAGGGGGGGGGGGAGCGGATGCCAAATTATACTTATTTTGATGAGGCGAGTATTGATTTTGAGGTGCGCTCTGCTGCACACATTTAAGGGTCAGTCAATCAAAATTGCATTAATGGTCATTAAGATGTTGCTCAGGAGCTTATATAATTATTAATTTTAATTTAGTTTAGAGTTAAATATTTATTTACAATATGTCCTTCAGACAATTATTTATTTCACGAACATTTAGCCTGAAAATATATATTACAAAAAAAAATTCCAGCTCCCCCCCCTGCTAATTGAATGGTAGCCCCCTAAAATTACAACTACTGTAGGCCTACAATGCTGTCGTGTTCAAAGTAAGCAGGACTGGCATTGAATCCATATTTCGCTTGCTTAAGAATAATAATTATTATAATTTTCGAGGCCCATCATGTTCTTCTACTGGAAAACAAACTTAAAGGAGTAGTCCACTGTGTACGAACAGCGCCACACATCTGTGCCCAGAAAAGCAACAGGCCAATTACAGAGATAGAGGGAGCTGGGGGAAACTAAAAGCAAAATTTGCGTTTGTTTCCTTTGGTAGAATTGGACACAAATGATAATGCATGTATTTGCCATACCACAGTAGACCTAATCATTTGATTGGACTATACTTATTTCTCGTATTGCTGTTGAATCTATGCAGAATTAAGTTGTGTCCCTGGCTCAAACCCTGGTGAGTATTGGCATGCATCTGTTGCTATCTTAAATGTTGATTTTCCGTGTTTTTGTTATTCCACAGCCCAATAACTTTTCATCGAGGTGAAGGCTGATATACATCAATACTTCGTGAACCATTCTAATGCGAAGCTCAACATGATTATCCCAGAGATGCCAAGTTAAATTAATTGAAATGAGGGTGATTTATGTTTCCAGCTCAGAACCTACGCTCGCCGCCAACAAGCGCCCTGCTAGGAGGGTCTGGGAGCATACCCCCCTGAAATATTATTTTTAGAGCGCTGTTTCATTGTAATAATATATGTTTAAAACTATTTGTGCACATAGGGGCCTACAGGTTGAACAGGATGGTGAGATGAATCAGATGACACTGCCTACAGGCACAGGGTTTGGAATTTGTACCCTGACGATCTGAGGCGAACACGCCAGGTCTCGGTCATGGAACCCTCTGGAACACCAAAGTGTATCTTGTCATCTGTTACACCACAATAACCAAACATGTATTTGTGTTTTTTATGGTTATACAGACCCCCTTGTCATTGATGGATCAAATTCATATTTTGCACAAGAATTTAGGCCTTGACCCAGAGGATAGGCGATAGGCATTTAAATTTGCATTGTCTTAATTGATTTGCCCTGATTAGACCCATCATCAAACAATGTATCAATCAGCGGGCTAGAAAAAAACAATATGGGGGACGTGATACTTGTCAGCTGGGATCGAATATATTGTGATCGACAGGTTGTCTAGTAGATGAACAGAGTCAACAAGATTTACTGATTTCGAAGTCAGCTATGATAGTTGTAAACGGCATTGAGTATTAACATAGTGGTATCCTGTTTCTAATACACCATTAATTATATATAGAGATTAGATTTGTATGATAAACTGTTCAAGGATGTAAACGTACATGTAATTTAGCTTAAATTCGCGCCATTTTGAAATTTACCGCCATCTTAGTTAAGCTACTCATCTGAAATGTTTATTATACTGAAAATGTATCACAATACACATACTCACGTGGTCATTATCAGATTATGATTAGAAAATTTTCAATTTTTTGGTACTGATTGACCTTATAGCCCATGGACTATTTGAGAAAGCTCCATGTTGCGTAAACCTACACTGGGTAGTTATCATCAACAAGCGTCTATCATCAGAAAAGTTGATTTTTGAGCTAAGGCCTTTGCACAGCTTGAAGTGCCACAATTGGCGGACAACGTCTACACAGAATTAATATTCCCACACAGCTACAACTACTGAACAATCAGGGATGACAGACGGGGATACCACATAAGTAGGCTTATGAGATAAAAAAAAACACTGATTGCATGTCATTCAGTCCGCTGTCTACTAAACCAATGAGGTCTTTTAACCTCCTTGGTTAAACTGATACTCAGGTAGGCTACAGAGTTCGTGTAACTGGTTGGAGGCTGATGTTTGTGGAGCTTGAGTATGTATTAGTTGCTGATCAAATGCATTCAGATTGAACTTTCTGAATGACTCCTTTACGACAGATGCGGGGGCCCTGGTGCAGTAGTTGAAGCTGCCTGCTTGGAAAATCGGAGATCGCAGGTTCGAGCCCAATTCTAGCCTATAAGTTTCAAAGAAACAAAACGTTTCCTCCTCGCGCATTCGTAAAGATTCAATATTGTGGGGAGCCTCCGTGACCGACAGGTAGCGTGCTCGGCCTCAGGCCTTTCGAATCCTGTGTCTTGAGGGCAGTGTCATCTCATTCATCTCACCATCCTTAGGAGGTTCTCCCGATCCAGTTTAGCCTATATGTGCACAAAGGTGGCCTAAAACCCCCGAAACACAGCGGGAATTCTAGTTTTGCTGACCTACTTGTCTCCCAGTAGCATCCTAATGTGGCGTATATTCTGTGAAATTGCGATTTTCATCTTCCCATAAATTCCGACGTCACACGGGTGAAGATAGATATATATATAGCCTATCTATAGAAGTAATTGTTTAGGCCTACTTGATTTATTTGTTTATATGGTGTGACTGAATTAGGACACCCTATGACTGAATTAGGCCTCTGTGACCGACTAAGGGACTTTTGAGTATTTATAGTGACCCAATTCGGTCAAAACATGCTTTTATCGGGTCCCAATTCAGTCATATTTTTCAACAGCGTTTTAAGTGAATAAAAGTGGCGATCTGTTGAGAACTAATTAGCGTTCATATTGAGGTATAATATCGATTACAAAGTATTTTTCTAAGGCGTGCAAGGGTACAATATTTTTTATCTAGTACATATGCTAGGTATACGATTTGGTACGCCCCATTTTCAAATAGCTATTTCTATTAAATAAAATGTAAATAAATAGCTTGAAATGCCGGCATAATGTTGTAATAAGGTCTTTGTTTTCGTTTCGTTGTTCCTCTGTCTGCTAAAGGCGCTAAGCACGTGGCAAGGAGGTCCCAAAGTTACTATGACCGAATTAGGGCTATGACCGAAATAGGGCACACTACGTTACTTCCGTTGGCCCAACGTTGTCAAGTGACGTTGGCCTACCGTAATTGTGTCCATCGGCCCAACATTGGCACAACGGTGGCGAAACGCCGTTGGCATGGGGTTGGACTGACGTCATTTTTTTCAATTTGCCCGACATTGGCACAACAACATCATGCAAATGTCTTCCTTGAAATGCTACACAACTTTTAAGGCTAAATTAACTACATTAGGGCAAGCTCCAATAAATTGATATAGGCCTACAGGGGTGGGCAGGCGAAATGAGTCCTGTCGCCACTTCAGTTTTAGGTGCTCTGAATGGTCATTTTGTAATTACATTACAAATATTTTGCTTCTGTCGCCACATGTGGTGACCACTTGCCCACCTTTGGTCTACCTTGAGGTTTAGCCTACAAATATCGGGTTAACTTTACATAAACTGGATTGAAGAGTCGTTTATCATTGACATCATTCTGCCTTTGAATCAACATAGCACAGTGCACAGCTCTGCTTTTGTCCACTTGGAAATCCAGAGATAGGCTAAGTATCACATGTATCAGGCTCTAGATGACTCTGGCTTACTATGACGTAGGCGTCTGCCATTTCGACCAGCCAGCCACCTCCATATTTTGTGCTTTCTCTATAGGTCTGAAAATCGTACAAAACTCGAATTCAATCAGCATTGTATTAGCCGTGCAGCTGGGAGCTCAAAAGACGCTTATTTATGGAGTTTAATGCTCATTAATGTACATGGAAACATCAACGTCTATCTGAAAGGAAAATTTGTCTTCTTTCCGATGGTGCCTGCTGTGGAGCAGTGGCTATCTGCAAAAGTTGTGAAAATTAGGGTTAAAGACAGGTGGGGTGTTAATTAATTCATGATTATAATAGCTCAGTCATTTTATGGCAAAAGACGCCCAGGCTCACCACAATTTGTAAAAGTTTAAAAGTTATTACCAATCAGTTCAGAATCATCTAGATAAAAACATCTTACAAAAATTCTGAAATACAATTGGTTTAAGGATGCCTAACTTGCATACATCCAAGATGGCCGCCACTTAATTTAGGGAGCTTACTTTTTTATATGTGAATTTTCAACAAATGAAGCTAGAAACAAGTCTAATACCTCTTTTTGTGTAATTTTAACTGGGAAATCCATTTTAGATATTATCATGTTGATCCAAAGTCATTTTTGAGGTCAAAGGTCAATATCAAGGTCAAATACGCAAATGTGATTTTTAACAAATACAAATAACCACAACTGTAATACCCCATTTTTGACAGAATAGTCAATTTCTAGTCATATTTAATTGTATTCGAGGTCATTTTCAAGGTAAAAACGTCAATTCCAAGGTCAAGGTCAAGAAAGCGAAAATATAAAATTTAACAAATAAAAAATAAAAGACGTGTAATACCTCTTTTCAATATAATTTTGACTGGACAATTCATTTCTGATACCATTCTGATTATTCAAGGTCATTTTCAAGGTCGTAACGTTAATTGCAATGTAACAAATTGGAAATACATATATATTTTAATTTTACATTAAAACGAGTGTATTACAAATATAAACAAGTGTATCACATCGCTTTCGTGTTATTTTGACGGGGATCCAAGGGGCTATCTTAGGGGGTCAGAATCCCCTTTTTAAACACCTAAAAAAATATTTCAAACACGGAACGTTGCCCCAATGCTGTTTATTGTTGGGACAGCGTCGTAGACAGTAACTCAACATTAAGCATTGGTCAAATACTCTAATATGCCTCCTGATGGGTCAACAACTTTACAGTATTGCAATGCAGGTGATGTGGGGCTCACCAGAATAATTCTAACATAATGAGGCTTGGTGGTCTTCACACACAATGCTATTTTATCTCAGTCATTGGGATGTTGTGCGGGGATAGTGGTCTGCGTTACATTTTAATTGACTCTGAAGTCTATGCATCTGCCAGTGTTGACCAAATGTTTTCTGGAAAACAATACAGGAGCAGTTCGTGGGTTGACACTTGTATATAAAGCGATGATGAGATGTCTAATGACGTCCTTCTTTCAGTGGTGTGAACAGAAAGCGCATACTATCTGTAGAGAACTTTGGAATCAACTCCTTGATGTGCAGATTTATGTGGGAAAAAACATATAGACATCCGTGAAGAAGTTCTAGAGCTAAATAAAAGCATTGTCGACACACTAAAACCACTTTTACATATATTCACTGAAGGTTTCACGAAATCTCCGACATCCAAATACTGGAATGCATATATCAATGCTGTTGAAATTCTGCTGAGTGATTTATATGTTGAAAAGGTAACATCATCACATTGTGTGATGCCAGGCTAAAATGTTGCCATACATGTTTGCCGTTAATAAACATAACTATTCAAGATAGCTTCCCGTCTATATTCTAGACATGACAGCCTGCAGCTTTTGACTCCGATATGGTAAATTCAGTGCATATCAGTCTGCTGGTCCTTTTCATTGAATCAGTTCGGATTTAACTGTAGAGAAGTCTGTCATAAAAGATTCAAAGAGCGATGGTGACATTGTTGGAATAACACGCAAGAATCCGACAGTCATGCGGTGGTCACTGGTAAGACATATTACCGGACATTATGTTAAAGCTATGATAGCTGCCGAAAATACTGATGAGCAGTCAAAGGATAAACAACATGCAGCACTACAGCCATCGATAATATACTAAAACAGGATGAGGAACACGCTCGAATTATTGAAGAGCACATAGTGCACAATGCAGCAAATCCTTTTGAAACAGATAATATAGTATAATATAGTATTGAAGTTCTTTCAAATATAACAACAGGTGTGCATGTTTCAATAGAAATCCAAAATGCACTAAATTAAACTCAGTTGACATGGGACAGGCGAAGCAAAAAAAATGTGAAATCTAAAATGACAGTAGCTTCGAAAAGTGGTAATAATTTCTCTATTCTTAATGCAGAGTTTGTATTTTGAAGAACTTTAGTTCTCTCAGAATGTCGGGAAGACGTTTCTTTAGAAATGATCATGAGTCATCCCATTGGAGCTGTTCCATGAAGATGGCTCCATTCGCAAGAATGCCATATCTGAACTTGCAGTTATGCTATGAGTTAAACGTCTCCACTGAAAGATACACAAATTAATCCAATCAACACAGTGAGTATCGACGATGGAATGACTTCCACATGTTCCTTACAATGCATTAATATCAGCAATTTTAAATTGTTCAAAGATCTGGCCAAGCTCTATGCCAGTTTTCTAATGAAACAGTCTATTGTTGCAGACACCAGTATAGAGGTGTTTGCCAGGTATAATACAGACTTTTATGTAAAATCAGGTCAAAGAGTTCGTCGGGCAGGTCCTGATGCTCATAAGAAAATTTACAATATTAATGGTGCTTGTCCAATTCCACCATAGAAGATGTTATTGGATGTTCCAGAGAATAAGCATAATCTCATTTACTATGTCAATGACTCTCAGTTGAATTCACACACACTCACACACATCAGGAGAAGACCTTGTATCTCGTATAGGCAGTGGAAATAGAGAAGTAGTTCTCAGAATAACATATAATGACATCGTGAAATCACACGATCTATTCACCTCACACTAAGAAGCAGATAGCAAAATTATATTCCATGCTGTTTCTTCCGAAAAGATTTTTGCGGAATCAAATAGAAATGGGAGTATAATCAATTCTCCGGATACTGATTTACTCGTCTTAGTTGTACACCACTACCAATATCTGTCTGAAACTGCCAAACTCTGGGTTCACACAAGTAATGTCACAACAACAGCAGACAGACGAAGGTACACACCTGTGTACGAAATATGAAGTAACCTGGACGATACTCTTTGTGACATTTTGCCTGAAGTACACTCTCTTACAGGTTGTGATACAGTATCTGCGATGTATGGATTGGGGAAAAAACGTTATGAAAGTGCTCACAAAGTCTCCAGAACAAAAGGTCTCTCAAATATGCTGCTGTTTCTGAAGCACGCAATTGCATATTTAATGCTAACCTCTATGTTCAGAAAGGGAAATATAAAATCTACCACCAGGAGCTCAATAATATCAAAGACACATGACACTTCTCTGCTAAAACTTCCTCCATTTGAAGGTAGTTGTGTTGAACATGTCAAACGAGCAGAATGGCAAGCAAGAGTATAGAAACATGCACATATAGGATGTCCAGGTTTACGTTTTGACTTTGGGTGGAAACAGGATAGTGGAATATTGGTACCTGTCTACTGTGAAGGTCCATCTGCATCACAGTTGATTAACAGTCTGAATTGTGACTGTAGTCATAGACAAATGTGTTAAACGCTACCTCAATGGAAATTCATGCATTGTATTATGTTCGTGTGCAGCCTCTGATCTATGTAGGAATGACCTAACATCACCGGTGGAAGATGGTAATGCTGACAATAATGAAACTATATAATCCTAGTACTATCACAGATATGAGACGATGCCACACATGTTAAAAATACTGTATTAGATATATCCTTATAATCATCATGAGGTCCCATAATTTATCATACTGTAATCATATTTTTTTTTAAATTTAATATGAGAATAACGTCGCATTTTGATCATGCTGTAATATTTTTTTATTATCAGATAATAGCGAGTATAATTAGCTGTAACTCACCGACAATTATTTGGATTATCTAAAGTGAGCTATAATAATCGTATGCATTGTTTTTTCATATATGGGTTACTTAAGGTATAAAATATTAAAGTGATGCACATTGTAATATAATGACTACAAAAACTTTAATACATGTATATCATGAAAACGACACACCTGGGTGTAACGTCGTACGAATCAGATTATGTCGAAATTTTACTTGCTGTGTCCTATTCACGTTTTCATACTCAAGTACATCGTACTTTTGGAGCCTCAAAGAAAAGTACATTTATGTGTTATATAATTTTATAGCATATAGATATGTTAGTTGCCTTTTTATCTTGATGGCATATAAAAAATGTGAAGTGTTGTGTACTTTTTGTCAACTATGCCCTTGTTAATTATGACAGTTATAAAGGTAAAATTTAAACAATGATGCTTAATTTTTCGAGATCTAAAATAGGTTGAAGTAGGGTAAACTAGCCATATTGTTTTCTTGTTTATTTAAAAAATTTGCTGTTGTAGAGAGCTTTGTTGTTTAATATTAATTATTTTTTTTCTGTACTATTTTTGTTTTTTGAGGGTTGGTGTCCTAAATCCGGATTGTAATCTGGATCATCCCTAGAATTAATAGATTGCTCCTTGCGCCAAGACACACCTCTGGTAAAAATTGCATGAAAATCCGTGCGATCTGGATAGAATCCGGATCGTAATCCGGATCCTGAATCTGGACAGAAATAGCTGGAAAGAGCTGACATTTTACTAGTAGATAGGCTATTTTTTATCCATGTACATCAATGAGCATTAAAATCGAAACTTTGACCCTCCAGCTGCACGCCTATTTGGATTCCATGACTTCACTACGGTACTTTACAGCGCATGCTCGCTGGCCTATACATAGCCCGTTTTTTGGAGTGGGTTGGAGCCCACCCCAACTAGGAAAGTTATCAGGGGCATACAATTAAATATTGCTGAATGTTTTTTTGCATTGTCCGATCAGCTCTGGATTGCAATGTCACAAGATTTTGTTAAAAAGATACAACAATATTGGATAATTCCGTAAATTTTGTGCCCATTATAATGTTAATTTTGTGTATGATGTAAGCATGTCCATAGACTAGAACTGCAAAAGTTTTTAAATTTTTCTTCTGCGCATTCACCAGTTAGACTAGATATAGAGACGAAATCCCCGTATTTCCAATTTTTGACATGGTTGTCAATAATTAGAAATCAGGAAAAAACCTTTGCAGCTCTAGTCTATGGACATGTTTACATCATATATGGTAATATTAAGAAGCCAAAATAAAATCACTGATTTTTTGATGATTTTAGCCTGGGCCAGTCCCTTTAAACTATGGGATATTGGTTTGGGGTTATAATAGGCCTACTGATATGCTATTTAAACTGCAAAAAACGGGCATTTAGAGTCATTTCCAAGAGCAAATTTTATGCACACACAAACTTATATACAGATTGTAAAAATAGAAGAACTACACAAACTAAATGTACTGAAATTTTATTATAAGCTAATTCATAAAAACATACCTCAATACTTTCATGATTCTCGCACAGCACTCCCATATATACACACATAGGCCCTATCCTACACGAAATAACAAAACACTTATACATACAAAAATGTATACTCATAGTCTCCACGCTCTTTCCAAATATATTTAATCAGTACAAAACATCAGTACAAAACATCATGTAATATAAAAAACTGCTACACCTCTTCATAATAAAACTATCATTACACATCCACAGTTTAATTGATTAGCTAGAGTGTGTATAATTATAAGAAGCTTCGCGATAAATTACACGCAAACTGCACGAATGCAAATGAGCGTCATTTGGTAATGTCTGAATTACGGTCTTTTGCATTTACAGCGAACCATTATGCCCTACAGTATTTTGTTTATTTAACATATTTCTTGAAATTAGTTATCATGAATGATCAAAATCATTAGTGCTATTGTTGGGTAAAACCAAAAATTGGGGTAATTTTGATGCATCAAAAATGGCAGTGAGGTGACCATCAAAGAGGAGGAAAACTACTTGATGGGTTTGGTGCACTGATCCCAATAGAGCATAAAAAAGTCAATGGCTGCGCTAGAAATTTTTTTTTCGCTTTAAAAACGTCATTTTAAAAAAGTTGCAACATCCACTTACTACTCCGCTACCAAATCCAAACAATTTCGAAAAATGATGTTACTTTGTTTAGCTTCACATTACATTTTTACACGTGATATCATTATTGAAGCATAATACTAAACAATGGTACCTCAAAACTGCTAAAAATTTAAGAAATTTTGACGGGATTAACAAAAATCCTTATTTCAACTCCGTTACCAACCCAAAAAATACTTAACTCCGTTACCAAATATTTGGCTCTACATAAATATAAACTGTATATTTTCTTAACATAACATCGATCATAAATGGGTGCTCTATTTATATGTGGACAGCGAGCCATGTTTTAGAAGACTATCATCAATCATTATGACTGTAAAACCCGTTTTGGTAACGGAGTAGAGTGGAACGGAGTAGTAAAATTAAAAGAATTCTTGGGATTGATGAAAATATATGGGCAATAATTCAAAGATATATCATACGGGTTGAAATAGTCCCCATAGCAACTGTTCTAGGCATGCAAGCATAAAACCAAATTCGTTTTTATACCCACAAGGCTAGGAACGGAGTAGTAAAAACAAAAGCATATTTTCGAACTTTTTGGTAATACCTGTTCCGAATAACTTGTCACTCAACGATATTAATTCTTTCAAGGCGAAAAACTCGTATAAGGCCCTTCAGTGTGTCAAACTACACTTGATATAATTTTAGTTCATGATTATTCACTTGATGGTAACTGAGTAGAGTGCAAATGTGGGGACATGTATATTCATCAAAATTATATATATTGATATAAATTTTAGGTCGAATTTTGATCATTGGTTAGTTTAAGTGAACAATGTCTAGCCATGGAATGTAATTGTTAGAATTATATTGTGATTTTGTATCCTACAGTGAAGTTTCAAATAGTGGATTTTTTTCTGGTGACATGCCATTTTCCACGTTTCCATGACATAGAGCTCTTATAAAACCATATATATATATATATATATATTTACACATAATCTAAACATTATTAAGTAATAATGCTTAAACGTGAAGTTGCACCATTTATTTTTAATATTATTATATTTAAATCAAAATGCGGACCTTTTAAGTCCTGGGGACACTAATTTTATGTAAAGTTACCCAATTTTTGGTTTTACCCATTGTTTTGTGTTTGATTTTGCATAGTGAGGTTGCTACTTGATAGCGGCACTACAGTGCCTTAAGGTAGTTTTCCCGACTCAGAATTATATGTATGGATTTATTGCTATAATGTCTTTTCTGTTATGTTAATGCATATGTTTGTAGCCTACATTCTTGGTCAAAAATAAATCTGTCTGTCTGTCTGTCTGTCTGTCTAGATGTTTAAAAGGGGGTATATTCTGAGACGGAAGGGTAGATTCTGGGATCAGAAGACACTTCACATAATCACGAAAAGGGGAGGTGGATTCTAGGATGGAGGGGTAGATTTAAGCCTAATTATGATACACAATTTGATTTGGCCGAGATTGTTGATCTGTAGGCCTATCCAAAGCTCCATACACGTCGTCTTGAGCTAGATTCACTTTTATAATGAACATTATAACGATGAGTCCTTTTAATACGCTGATACTGTTAGTCTACACATAGGCCTATATGTAGTTTTTTTTCAGCAAATAATTGTTTCTATTATTTTCTGAAATTATATCATATTTATCATAGTGAAGTAGTCTACTGGAACGAGCTCAGAGCATATATTACTAAAATTACTTCACAGAAGTAAATGTGCATTAGGCTATAGGGCCTACGTTAATCTTGCATGCCTTATTAGGCCTATATATGTAGGCCTAGTGATGGGTAGTTTAAAGTATAGACTATTATGGATGCATGCAAGATATACATGTATGATATGTAGGCTACTTGATTATGTAGGCCTATTTGTCAGTAGGCCTACAATAATGGTATTGGCTTTTCCCCCAATTACAATAATTAATAATCAAATAGGCCTACCCTTCCAATGTTTGAAATTATATTTCAAAAATAGATATAGGTCCCTAATGATTGTGTTTGAATAGCCCTTTGTCGACTCGAATGCTTTGAGTTATATTTGGTTTAGGCCTACCTGGATATAGCCTACTAATTTTCAAAAGTAGGCCTAGATTTTTTGTCAGGCCAAAAATATCATGTGTAGGCCCCTATGAACAAATCCATTATGTCTCCAGAATTCATGTGAGGTGCTTTCAGCAGAAGTCACAAACAAATAACATTTTCTGGGGGGGGGGGGGGCTTAATTACAGCGCCTCCCAAACCCCCCAACGATTTCAGCCTACGACCATGTTTTCTAGATTTCGAAAAGGGCACTTATAAATTAAGTGGAGGGGGACACGTGACCCCCCGGCCCCCCCCTGGATCCATCCCTGCTTTATGTATTGTTTTTTTGTGTAGGCCCCGGGCCCTAGGCCCTATTTGTTTTTAAAACACAAAACAATTTCTGAAGACTTCAAAAATTGTTTTATTTTTCTGAAGACTTCAGAAATCACAAATTGTTTTATTCGGCTCTTATCCATAGTGAGCTTTGATTTTAACAGCGTTCTTGACGCTGAAAGGCGACCCCAAGCGACCGGTCAGGAACTGGCTATGACTCATGTTGTTGTGGCTGTACACACACATTGACAGTTGAGGCGGAATCATGTCAGTCAGTAATTTGTTTTCGTGCAGATAACATTTAGGCCTAGATGGAAAAGGACGTGTTTTCAGCAATGAAGCGAGTTGGGTATTGGATTAGTGATAAGAAGACTAAACGACTGAATTTTGAAGCATTTCCCGTGTTGTGCCGGTGTGTATGACTCGCTTAAAAGTTAGCATAACGAACGGAAAAATATACGTTTGTGGGCCTGTGGGCTGTATGTTCGCTTGGAATAGTTAGCCCTGGAAGCAGGCTGCCTGGGCTTTCTGTTCAACATCGATCGCTCTTATCCCTGATTCTGTAATTCTGAATAGATCTCACGTAATTGTAGACTATGGCATAATACTTGGCTTTATCAGGGGTGGCCTAAATTTATATCATGCTTATGAAGTTATGCCGCAATTCCTGACTTGGAATGTAATCAGGTTCGATACCATGTCAATACATACTTTTGCATTTATATCTTTACAGAATCTGAGAATGTAGATCTTCATACGCGACGTATAAATATTTTCACCTGATGTATATATTTAGGCCCTACCTGTTATATGGTCTCACCACCCTAAATAAGCTGAAATCCAGGGAGGTGTCTACTAATGATGGAATCACCACACAAAATATTTTTATTGCGGCTGCTCCAGCCTCTAGCCTATTGAAACAAAATTAAATTATAAAGAAGTAATAATTTTGTTAATATTTAATAAGCCTACGTTATCTTCTTTGTCAAGGATATCAGATATAACTGTTTCATGATAACCTCGCAGGGAGACAGTGCGTTAAAATGATGTGTGTCTGTTCTGTGAAAGAGAGCACGGATTATAGCCCAATTTTACCAGTATTGACTTTTTTACACTCTAGGGGGCGTAGCTCAAAATCTGCCTGGTAAGCATACCCATAGCGGGCCTGTTTTCGAACAAGGACACCTCAAGCTTTATCCTGATATGTCACACTAAATATCTAATAGGGTGAAAAATGGTGAAATCGGCCTGCGGAATTGAGGCAGTTTACATGTGTTTCAATGGGACTGGCAATTGGGGTGGTGAGACCATATGTAGGTATACAATCTGTAGCACATACAACATTTCAGTACATGTACGACACGTACACAATAAGAAAAACGGGATTATGGACATATCAAGAAACGAAGCAGTACATTCACAATATATCTCACTTCGTATCTATATTGCATTAGAGAAACAATATTGACTTTGCTAGACTCAATATCTAGCTATAATAATGATCAGGTACAATATCCTACATTTCACATAGAATTATAAAATGTTATTGTCTTAAAAATCAATGTTATTTTTATAAGCATTAAATTGTGTTCTTAATAATACTTTTAAAATGTAAATTACTTCAGAATCACCATTCAACTGTGCACTATCAACCGGTGTACGTTTTCAAAATGGCGAATATTTGTATATAAAGCCATCTAGAAAAAAAATACACATACAATCAACCTCTTACTAATGGAGATTGACCGGACGCGTATGTGCTAGAACCTTGGCACATTGTATATCTACACTTTGTACAATATATTTCAACATATCGTCATCAGTACACAGGGGTCCACAAACACAAAATAGTTCGTATCGATCTACAGCCTTTTAAACATAGATTTTAAATATTTGTCAATTACTGTAACATTCCTTGCGATCTGATTAAACTCACTGAACATTCGGCAAAGCTAAATATGATAAATAAGCTGATAATATGAAAAATATAAGTAAAATTTAACCATAAAGAGCAGGTTAATATTTACATCCGGGTGAAAATATATATACACCGGAAGTCAGTTTTCTGTATAAAGATTTACACCCGGTAAAGATATTAATGCGATAGTATTTATCGACATGGTATCGAACCCGGTAATCATGGTGGCCCTATCAGTATCATGTCTACTTAAAGTCTTTGTAAAGATTGATACTGATATTTATTGTCTGACGGTGGGGGATGGTCCAAAAGAAAAGTTAGCTTTTGGTCTCCCCTACTAAGAGTAGTCAAAGTGAAAGAGAATCCTAAATTGAGAGAGTCCTACTTTGATGTCATCATGTTAGGTTTTTAGTTTTTTTTATTAGGGCTTACTAAATATTTAAATGTTTATTCTGGCTTTCCTGCCAGGAAAGTTTGAGTTAGGGGGGGGGGGGGGGGGAGGTGGTTCAAAAGTACTACTCCAGAGATTTAAATACTATCTAGAGCATCTAGTGTGAGTGCTTAAATTCTAGTGCTGAGTTCTGGTAGAATCCTTGTTTATATGTCTTGTCATATGATGTAATTTTTATAACTTGTCTTTTTTATTTCAGAAATGCTGGGATCGATCTAGTGAAGGTGAGTTTTTTTACTTTTAGCAGTTTAAATAGGGCTACATCGTGTAGTTGGTGAAATGTGCACTGAAGTTAACAATCTGCAGGCCTGACCTTCAAATTTAGCGTGCGCTATCGCTCCCACAGACCATTTCTCATAGGCCTACACTTATAAACATGATGCATGAAATGCAGGGCACCTTGAGCAGTGTTGTAAGGTTGCAAATTTAATATTTCTTCATACTTCATGAACATGATGAACCAGGCAGGGTTTCCTGGAGGCTCTTCTTGTACAATCCTCCCCCCCCCCCTCCCAATCACTCTCAATTCGCCCCAAAAAAAAACAAAATCCTCCAGGAAACCCTGCTTGGTAAAGTCTGTGGTGAGTGATTACTCACAGCTGTTTTGCACTTGCCACCAATTTTCACAGACCTGCTGCATCTGTAATATATAGATTATTAATAACTCCTGTGGCACTGTTGAATTGTTTGTCTTAGTTTTTAGTTCATGTCATTGTACAATGACAATTTTTTATATCAATTTATAAAAAATAGACATACCCAGTAGATCTCCGAAATTAAATGATTTAATTATTATGTTGATTTTAAAATTAATCAGTCATGCTCTAGAAACTATTTTATCAACCCATTAACCCTTGCAGCACAGGGACTGACTTTAACTTAAGGCTAAGCGTCAGAATCTGACATATAAAGTCGATCTCCGCACTAAAAGGGCATTAAAAGTGTATAATGTGTGTAACGTCATAACATCAATTGAGGTACCGGTATTCAAATGAAGCAGAAAGAGCTAACTAAGCTATTAATGATTATTTCAAATTAGTAAAAACCTTTTGGTCTCCATGGTTTATACAAAACATTTTAGCGTGGTACAGGTTAATTAATTTCTGTGATATTTTAATTGGTTTCACTCTTCTTTGGTTAATTTTACAAATTATACAGTACCCCGGTACAGTTTTAAACATGGTTAAGTTTGTAATCATAATTATGATAATCCAGCAGATTCACATTATATCTACAAGGCCTACTTGCCTTTCTCAGATTGGCATTTTCTATTATTATTTAAAATTGTTGTGCACAAACTGCATGTATGTATGTACAGTGTATCCGTATTAGTGAAGGCTACTCTGACAGCTGAGCTGCCATGCAAAGTCAAAAGGCAGTATCTGCTTATTTTACAATTAGGCAGATACATGTACTGCCTTTCGGCTTTGCAGAGCAGTGTATCTGTCTTATAGACAAAAGACCAAATGCTGATGGGATGATCATTTTATCAATGATAAAATGATTCAATTTATTTTTTACCGGTAGGCCTATATAGATCTATAGGTAAATTAAATATCATAAATTATAAATACGTATGTCTCTAGGTACTGGTATCAACATTTTGGAACATCTCCACAGTCCACATAGGAGGGACCTCTATGATGTCAACCCTTAAAGCGTGAATTATTTCTGTACAAACCATGTAGACCAAAGAGTTCTTTGAATTTAAAATTATCATAGATGTCTTAGTTGCCTCTTTCTGATTCATTTGAATACCTATGTTATAGGTCTACTGCCATTATAAATATTTTTACAGTGCGGAGGTCGACTTCAGACGTCAGAATCTGCAGACGTCAGAAGTCAATCCCCGTGCTGTAAGGGTTGATCTATTTTTTAATCTATTTATTTATCATGTTTATCTCTTCATCTACCTGCAACGATATGTCCCAGTCAGCATGGTCAGTGTCATGGCAACTTAAGAAGTAAAACTAGATCAATGGCCAACGCTTCTTCATCTAATATAGTTCGTGGTTTATGTAGAAATACTGCAATATTTTATTTCAGAAATCTACACATATATTTTTTGAATAAAGTTAAGCATGTTAATATGAAGTTGAATTTAAGGACACATCTTTCAGCCACATGACATTACGTAAATACTGTTGTAGAGTAGAACCTGCTAAGTATCTGCCATGCGGACATTTAAATCATTTTGTATGGTTTAAAGTTTTCCTTCATTTGAGAGGTGTGACGGCGCGGTACACTTCATGGCTTTGACTGAACATCGAAATAATTGGATTGGGAGATATTTAGGCCTAGATAAGTTTTCAGATACATACATACATGTACATGCTAGCACTGTACCATCAAGATTATAGTTTTTAGGCCTCAGCCAAAGTTTTGGCAGATGCCTATTGTCGTCATCAGGCGTGTCCGTTCATCTGTCTGCCATTTTTAGTACTATAACTTGTTTCGCGTAAGTGGAATGCACATTAAACTTCACATAGGCCTACAGGTTAATAATGACTAAACTGTAAAGCTTGACTAATTTCATATTTGACTTTTCTGTGATATGACCTTGAATTTTTCCCGATCAACAAATTTTCTCGATAACTCAACACTCACTCAACATTTTTTTATGTATCGCTCCAAAAATTATACCATATATATACCCATTTCACTAATAGC
Source organism: Flabesymbios commensalis (assembly GCA_964017125.1). NCBI lineage: Eukaryota > Metazoa > Annelida > Polychaeta > Terebellida > Flabelligeridae > Flabesymbios > Flabesymbios commensalis. The sequence goes on along the minus strand of OZ024906.1, from coordinate 73,331,938 downwards.
TTGGATGAGTTCGAAATTGGGCAAGATTCGGACAGGAACTAGATCATGCTGACCAAAATGGCCGATTATCGGCCATTATTTTTGTAATATGCGTAATATCTGGAAAACCAGACCAGATAGCTAGACCAGTACTATTGAACAATATGTGCAGTTTCTAGTGGGGATATACAATGACAAATTTCAGCTTGATCACATTCAAAAATGGGTGACCTGCGGCCACTTCCGATCGACAAATTTTCTCGTTAGTTAACGCGATCCACTCAACATTTTTTTATGTATCGTGTCAAAATTGATATCATATATCCATTTTACTAATATCTCGGATGAGTTCAAAATTGGGCAAGATTTGGACAAAAACTAGGTCATGTCAGCCAAAATGGCCGATTATCGGCCATTATTTTTTTAATATGCGGAATATCTGGAAAACCGGACCAGATGGCTAGACCATTACCATTGAACAAAATGTGTAGTTTCAGGTAGGGATATACCATGAAAAATGTCAACTTGATCAAATTTTAAATGGCCGACCTGCGACCACTTCCGATCAACAAATTTTCCCGTTAACGCGAAAATCAACGTTTTTTATGGATCATTCCAAAATTCATATCATATATCCATTTCACTAATTAGCTCGGATGTGTTCGAAATTGGGCAAGATTAAGACGGAAACTAGGTCATGGGGACTAAAATGGTCGATTATCGGCCATTATTTTTTTAATATGCGACCGACCACTTTTGAATTCAATATGCTTAATAACTGGGAAACCGTGCCAGATAGCTAGACCATTATCATGATTATTGAAAGAAATGTTCGGTTTTTGTACGCATGCTGCTTATAACCAGTTCTCAGACAATTTCAATAATGGTGACGGGTATTGTCGAGTGTGCTCTTGTCTCAAATGTTAATGATTTTCACTTTTAAACGATGATTAGAGGCTGAGGCCTATTTCCGTCGCCGACGGGCCTTGTTCCATGCTATATAAATGTAATGTCAGTTCACGAAGGTGTCAGCCTATCAGTATCAACATGATCAAGTAGTATTCCATTACTATGGCTCTTATAAGGTTCCATGAGACCCACGAATTGATTTTTTCACTGATCAATGCCGACTTGAAAGGTCTATATCCGCTTTGATTTCGTTTGCTGATGAACACTGAGAATTCCTCTGTTCATATGACCGTGACCACATATAATATACTTTATGTTTACCGTGTTTAGCCGAGACATACATCTATTTCTACAGCTCTTGTCGTGCAAATGCAAACAACAGTAACTGCTTACTTTTCAAGTAACCAGTTGTGCTGTTTGCCTTTTCGTGGCCGAGCTGAATCTGCTCGTTTTACCGTTCTCTTCACGCACCATTGAGGCTGAACTACACTACCCGTTAATCGCTGAGTACGATTTTATATAGTCGATTAATTCTGTTTTATTCGTAAGTTAAATCACAGTTATTGGGAATGAAATAAGTGTTCACACATAAAGATTTCCAACTGTTGGGTCTCAAATTAAACAAATGTGGGTAATTTTCACTCATTTGAAGTTGTGGGTCACGGTAGCGACTCTCATTTTCAAGTAAGTGAAAATTCAAATAAGATAACTTAGCGACGAAAGGGATAATTTTATAGCCTAAATCTTCAAGCTCGCCCCTCCTTGCGCGGAATCGAACCAGACATTTGTAGAATAATCCCGCAAAGTAATATATTAGTATGTTGTTGACCCAATACATACATGTACGGGTTGATGCTCCAGCGTCACAGGCTTTGAACCAGCCTTAAACATGTTAAAGCTACATGTAGCCTACATCTGGTCAATGGCTGGGGCCCTGGTTGGTCCTGGTTCTGTATTTTCGTACAAGCTACGACATACCGTAGGCTTCTGATTGGTCGAGATGGCCATCTCGACCAATCAGAAGCCTACGATATATCGCAACTTGTACGAGAATACGGATCCCAGTGTAGTAGCTAGGACGAATGCCTGTCACGTCGGTACTTGTGAGTACCACGGTTCGTCTCCCAAGGTCCTTACGCTCTGCTATGCAGGTTTCCTCTCTGCATGCCAACCCACGATTCAGTATTCTGGGGGGACTCCGTGACCGAGCGGTAGGCCTTCTGTGCGTGGATGACACTGGTTGATTCATCTCACCATCCTCAAGAGGTGCTCTTGGCCCTAAAATGAATCCATGGGTGTTCAGGTGGCCTGAGGCCCCATTCAGTCATTCAATAATTTACTCATTCATCCAATCATTCATGCATCTGGTCTATGCTTTAGTTCACTGGGACATACCTGGAGTACTGGTTTCGGTCATCACCATCAGTCGTCTATTGTCGTCAGTGGGCCTATCAACCGTGTAAATCGCGGTAAGAGTGGCCAGTCTCAATGAAGAGGATAGGGATATGTTTTCATTATCTTTTTCTAATATAAAGCTTCGGCGTTCTGTCATGTCTATTAAGAGGGCCGGCCCCAGCCTCGCGTATTCTGAATCCATGGTATTCGACATATCGTCGCCTCGGAGCTAAAGGATCCTATCTGACACTCGTCAGAGTGGCAGATAGGATCCTTTAGCTCCGAGGCGACGATATAGAATTTAAAATATTGAATAAACGTCATTCATCTTGGCCATACAACAATGTAAAGACTAGTGTTACACTATTAGTTGCGTGTGGATCACTATTATCACATCACATCTGCCGTGCAAAGCCAAAAGACGGTTTACATAGTTAAATTATATTGAGCTCTATCCACAAAACCAAATATAGTAAGACGATTAAAATAAAAAAAGCGGCTGGTTATTAAAAAAAGAGAGAAATACTCGCTACTGACATGTACATTAGTGTCGAGGAATGGACATGAAGTTAAATGTGTTTTTGATTCTGATTTGTACTGCGCAGTCCTGACTTTTGGCATATCACGCGCGGGTAAGAGGCAACATTCTACATGTTCTATGGATCAGGTTTCACTGTGTGAAAAATAAATTCATGGTCAAATTTTTCCATTGCAGTGGCACACAATCAGTTGTGTATATTTTTCTTATAATAAGACAATAAGATTAGATTATATCATAGATTGATATCATTTGACCGCATTATTACATGTCGTTTAAAATACGTGTGATATTTTGTGTCATTGACTAATATGACATCGGTAAACAGGTGAATTAAGTGCGGTTGTACAACATGTATACATACAATACATCGTGACGAGTGTGAATATGTTTATAAATGTCAGAGATAAGTCCCGTGTTATTATAATTTATAATATGGTCGCCGCCTATTAGCCCCAGTGGCTGAAACAGGTTTCAGCCACAGATTGACCGCGTACAAAATCGTGGGACATTTCTTTGGACTGTCATATCTGAATATATCGGGGAATAATCAGGTCGAAAAAAGTTTTTTAGAATCAGTAACATTTCAGTTCCATGTCCGCATGCTCAGCTCAGAGGTCACACAGTCATTAAAACGTTATGGACATGTTCCGGACCTTGGGGTCGAGATCGCTCTCAGTCACGGCCGTGTTGAATTTTTCAGGTGAAGCAGATACATCAATCCACGGCCTCGGAGAGGACGACACGGCGAAGTGAATGAGAGAGGGACGACAGTTCCTTCAATCAGTATACACACATACATTTATATATGTACATGATTACTAGTTCATATAATCCACCTCGAGAGTTTGCTTTTATTCACAAATTTATGTGCCCCACATTTATCAGTTTATTAAATACAGTTTGTTTGGTGCCCTTCTTGAGACTTGTGAAGTTTTTTTTCATAAATTGCTGCCAATATTAACTTGCGGACTCGTAAGCTTTACATGAAATCAGATGTTATTCATGTTATTGTACAGCCTTGCAAGGCTTATTTAACGTTGGGACAGCATCAAAACGTCATCGGCTTAACGTCTCTTGTATGCCGATATGTTCACTCGACACCAGTGCCTCTCCTCTCCGTGTGATACTGCCAGGGTTGAGTGGAACCGCTCGTTGTTGCCATCAGTGGTTTATCGCAGTGAAACACCAAAGCATAAACTAATTGACATTTTTCAAACGCTTTATCATGTTTATTTATGTCTTTCAAAACATAATTTAATAGAGAAATAAACGGTAAATTTGATGGAACGGGTCTTTCAAAACAAATAACTTAATCTAGAAATTAACAATAAATTTGCTACATGTACTTTCAAATATGTTTTGATTCAAATGATTCACATGTATTTGAGTAATTTTAATTCACTTGAAGTTGTAGGTCGCGGTAGCGAGACACAATTTCAAGTGAGTAAAAATTTCAGTTTTATAATTTACGCTCCAAAGGTAATGTTCATGGATTAAGGCTGTCCCTGTGTAGGACAAGTTTTGCTGTTAACCATATCCATTGCTATAATGTATAAGCCGCCAAATCCCCATTACTAGTGAACATTGTAAAGCAGAATCCATTACAATCCTGGATTACCCTGATTGCCTATCAATAATTTTCTGCTTTGCTAAACAGCTAAAGCCAAAAGGCAGTGTCTGAAGTAAATATATAGTTACTGCCTTTTGGTTTGCAGGGTACGATTGTTAGGTATACATTTCGTTCATTGACACAATCCGCGATAAGTCGCTCTTGTTTAATGTTGGGCCAGCGTCACCTATGTTTCAATTGGACAAGGCTTTTAAATGTTGATCCTCGTCTGAATTAGAGCCATTGATTCCATCGTGTCCATGCAGGACCACGATAATGACGTGACTGATATCATAAATGCATATATTATGCATTTCTGTTGACAGATAATAGATATATCCAGATATCGTCACCTGAGTCTTGGCCAAAGTGATAGATATATATATATATATACGACCGTTTTTAAATAACAAAGGGTCGATGTGTATGTCGCTATTTTTGATAATTTTGTAAACATATATAATATATACGACCGTTTTTAAATAACAAAGGGTCGATGTGTATGTCGCTATTTTTGATAATTTTGTTAACATCATGAACATGGTAAATGGGAGATGTTTGATTAACCATGCAAGGGCAGTGGAATTGTTTTTCAAACTTTAGATGACATGTGTGTTCTTTCACTTGTAGCACATATTAGGGTCCGTAATAATCATGGTCATGATAAGACTAATCATGATAAGTCCGTGATAAGGCGTTCTGGTTTAATGTTGTGCCAGCGTCACCAATGTTTCAATTGGTCAAGGTGGATTTTATCGGCAATATTTCAATAAAATCGCTTCTGTTTCAATCTAAAAATATCGCGGCACGCTACTTGTAAATTGCATCACTGAAATAAGTAATATTAATACTGTGTAAAATAGCCTGTAGGCCTATTGAGTGATCTATAAGTCATAGCCATGATAACCTTGATAACGAAACCGGTTTGTTTTGTCTGGGAATTTTATTATATATGTTTATTATGGTTTGATATCGTGTAACTGTATGTGTATGGAATGCATTGAGATAACTAATTATGTCTAGAGGCATACTCGTTATCATCTGAAGGTCTTTAATTACGTGCATATTGCTGCTATTACCACAGTGACCGCATAACTCCATGCAATCTGCGTCATAAGTAAAACTCTAAGTACTGAGTTTAACCCTTTCATTCCGGGACCGACTTTAGACGTCAGATTCTGATGTCTAAAGTCGGTCTCCGCACTGTAAGAGTAAAACATTTATAATGGCTGTACGCCCCTGATAACATACATGTAGGTATTCAAATGAAGCAGAAAGAAAAAACTAAGGCATTCATAATAATAAATTGAAAAAACCCTTTGGTCTCCGTGGTTTATACAAAAATATATTATAGCGCTGTAAGGCTTAACTTGATCACCACTGATCGGCTTATAGCAAACCTGTGAATACCCACCAGTCGTTTGACGACAGCTGCTAAATCCACACAAGTATTATTCTCCTGTGCAAAGCTACGAGGCAGTTATAGGCCCTATCTATACTTACTTTATGTAAAAAATAAGACCTACCCAATAAAATGGGGGCGGGGGGGTGAGTACTATTACCACCGTTCCCTTGGGTATCAAGACACCGATTTGTTAACATGGTTAAAGCCCTAACCCATGTAAACAGTTGACACATAAATTATCTCGCGCTGGCCATATACATGATATAGGAGATGATTCGTGCGAAGACATTTATTTTTTAATCGACCATTGAAATTGGTAACATTTGATAAAATTTGTTACATTTGATTTATATTTGGTGTGAATATAGGGGTCTCATGCAGTCACGTGCTTGAACATGTCATGCCAGGGATCAGTTCTGTATTATTATTAAAATATTATCTGATTATACGATACAGTGTCTGGTTGTCACCTCCGGTTCTCGCGATCACTGAATTTAACCCTTTAACCGCCAGTCCCGATTATATCCTTTTTTTTTCATTTTTTTCGGCACATTATACCAGCTTTCGAGCATGTTAAGTTTACGTGACATCAATCAGCAAGATTTCAAAATCGTTGACCACCGCTTTGTCAAATCTGAATCATTTTCACTCACTTGAAGTTGTGGATCGCGTAAGCAAGACACCAACTTCAAGCGGGTGAAAATTCGAAATAAATAATTTGGCGGTTATGCATGTATGGTTACTTAAGAGTGTGCAAAAAAAGCAAATTTGTAAGATTAGGATTGACAACGAATGTCAAACTTGATTTACACAATTTTTTTATAAGAATAAGCTGAATTTTTTTCTGTCGTCATTGTGATATTGTACAATCAAGACAGGCTAAACCATTCAAGCGCTAAACAAGACTATATTAGTTTTTAGTATGTTTTATTAGCCGTTATTTGGCAACATAAGCAGCAAGATTTGCAAATGTTTGCTTTCAAATTCAAATATGAGTAATTTTTACCCGCTTGAAGTTCGAGCCACAACTTCAAGCGGGTGAAAATTAAAATTGTATAATCTAACGCTTAAAGGGTTATAAACGTACCGTGTGGACGTCCCCGTTCTGGGTCAGAGGTATAGGCCTACAGCACGTCAGCATTTATAATGTGAGCCGTAATATAGGTCGTTGCCGAGGGGGTAATTACGTTAGATTGGCACAGTGATAATTTGGCAAAGAGACAGTTGTTGTTATGATCGAGTCTGGCCAGTCATATATACTTGATTAGTTTAGCGTGGTGTTGGGTACACTATTATATTACGGCTGCCGTTACATTTGAATTTTTGACCCTCAAGTGTTGGAGATTGTAGGAAGTCTGTCGATTTTTATGGACTTCCTGATCTGAACTCTTTGGATGGGTGAATTGCTGCAAAAAATGGGATAAATTTTCTTCGATTATTTTACACTTTCATTTCGGCGTCACTGCAACTATAATGGCCCGTTCATACACATGATACAGCGATAACTGGAATTCATGTGATAAAAATATTGCACCAGGATTAATATTACTTGATGAATAGACAATGTACATTGTTTCGTGTCAGATATATATCAGATGTATATAATCATGATAATTATTGTCTAGATATGGAGAGAGAGGTAGTGGCGTAGAGATCAGCCACCAGGAAGCCGCCATATATTCAATGGTTTATTATACTCTTTTCGTGCCAATCGTGCACATTGGCGTATACAGAGAGTTTTGCGAGATTTCCTGGAATGCAGTCAAACTTTATGTGTTGATATAACGACTGGTAAACTGCCTCATTTTTAAATTTTAAAATGTATGATAAAACAATTAGTAGTTAACATGATTAACAATCAGTTAACATGGTTAATGCGACACAATCAGGCTGAAATCATCAAAAAATTGTATTTTTATTTTGGTTTCTTAATATGTCCATAAGATGTGAACATGTTCATAGAGTAGAATTCATGAAGTTTTTTAAACTATGGGCTGCTGTGTGTGTGTGGTAAACTGCCTCATTTTTAAATTTTAAAATGTATGATAAAACAATTAGTAGTTAACATGATTAACAATCAGTTAACATGGTTAATGCGACACAATCAGGCTGAAATCATCAAAAAATTGTATTTTTATTTTGGTTTCTTAATATGTCCATAAGATGTGAACATGTTCATAGAGTAGAATTCATGAAGTTTTTTAAACTATGGGCTGCTGTGTCCTTATTTCTCGCTTAACGCGCATCACAAAATTTTAAAAACTTAGGCAATTCTAGTCTATAAACATGTCGGCATATTATATTATGGACATATCAAGGAGCGAACATAAAAATACAGATTTTTGATGGTTTTAACCTGAATGTGTCGCTTTAATCAAATATTATAATTTAAAAGAGATGTTTATCATCTGATATTTTCCGTCATGAATGAAAAGAGTTACTAAACATTCCATTAATCCTATCTAAAGAAGTCAGATTTTGACGTCTAAAGACGGTCCCCGCACTGAAAAAAATAACAAAATTATAATGGCCGTGGACCTATAAAATTATTAAATAGGTATTCTAATAAAGCGGAAAGCGACAGCTAGGATATTTATGATGATTTCTAATTGGACAAAACCCTTTGTTCGCCATTGTTTATACAGACATATTTCAGCGTAGTGTGGGTTAATGTGGAAGGCAGTCAAGCCACACCTAAATGATGCAAGATTAACCCTTACAGCGCGGGGATCGAATTTAGTCGTCAGAATCTGACGTCTACAGACGTCAGATTCTGACGACTAAAGTCGCTCACCGCGCTGTAAGAGAAAAAATATTTCTAATGGCTGTAGACCCATAACATAGCCCATTGTCAGAAAATGTCAGATCATCAGATATGTGAACAGTAAATATATATACATGTAATATGACATCCTTCATAATACATGAGCAATATACGTAAATCTAGCTAGTCTTTTGTGGGACGGAATCCTGCTATAGCCGAGGGGACATGATGTTTTTCATAATACATGATCAATACATAATTATCAGATTATAGCTTGTCATTTGTGGAGGAACCTTCCCAGCGGAGAGAATGCATGATATTCTTCATAATACATGATCAATATATATAGATATAGCTTGTCTTTTGTAGACGGAATCCTACTTAGTAGCATTACTAGCCGAGAGAATATTGGTGTTCTTCACAATACATGATCAATATATCGTCGCCTCGGAGCTAAAGGATCCTATCTGCCACTCTAACGAGTGTCAGATAGGATCCTTTAGCTCCGAGGCGACGATATAGAGCTTGTCTTTTGTAAGCCGAATCTTCATATCCGATAGTTTAGGTGATCAACTTCTATAGATAGTCCAGGGGATATGTGTTATAGTTAAAATTGTACATGTCTAAGCAATTTGTACCCACTTTGAATTCGCGACCCACAACTTTAAGTGGGTACAAATTTGAAATTTACAACTTAAGGCTTCCAGGGTTAACACTTATCACGCGAGACCCGCATTTATTTATATAGTTTTGTTTGCACATGCTGGAAAACGTATGTTTTGCAAACCCGAAAATAATGATAATATATTTTAGTGGCAGATGCTCAGTTAATGAAATAATTCAATTTGAGAGATGCCTGTTTTTCATATTTTTTTGTCAGATTATTGTCTGTCAACGCACGCGGTTTCCACAGTGGACCACGGGTTTAATCTTCTTTAAGAGGCGACTCTGACACCCATGCACTAACGTGGCTTAACCCTTTCACTGCAAACCACCACTAGAATAGTTTTATTCCGTTTTATTAGCCGATCAAATCACTGTTCTTGGGTGGAACGGAACTAGTGTTTAAACATCACGATTTGCAAATGTTTAGTCTTAAATTGAGTGAATGCGAGTGATGTTCACCAACTTGGAACTTAAGTGGGCGAAAATTGAAATACATGTAGGATAACTGCGAGAAAAATGTAAAAGGTAAACGTGCAGGTATCAAGTCTGAAGACTTAAGCCGACTTTACCTTTTACCCCCTGGTCACTAGACCTGTTCATTCATGTGCCATTTCAACTACACAGAGAGCATACAGTCATGCAGCCATTTCGGCTCATTAAACTTGAGGGTTAACCTTGTTAACCCGATTAATTTTTCCGTCTTCCGTCCTGACGCTGTTGACAAATATTTGTAATGCACAATATTTAGCTCTGACTATGCACATGTTGTATTTACTCTGTCGTTGCCTATATACATATATACTGACTATTATATTGACTATGTCAACAATGCCTTCTTATATCAAGTCTTATCCTGCCTAATTTGTGTTTCTATTTGTCGTTCATGAATTTGAAGCTGGAATCCACCAAATGGATCAAAAATAAACATCTCTAAAATACTATTATTTGATTAGATGATCATTTGATTTGCCACAAACTATTTTATTGATTTCATTGACATTTTAAAATTTGAAAATGACCTCAAATAAAATACGAGTAATTTTCAACCACTTGATGACATTGTGGATCGCGGTAGCGAGACACAACCTCAAGTGGTTGAAAATTTGAATAAATTTACAAAGCAGGATAAGGGTTGATACTAGGGACAACCACATATTATTTTAACAGAGAGGGTGGCGTGGCGCATTGGTAGATCGCCTGGACGCCTCGTGCGTCATGCATGCGTCTCGGGTTCGAACACCACTGATCCTGCGTTGGTTTTTCAAAGAAATATAGTTGTTTCTTCCCTCTCAGTGTGACTAGGCGACCATGTTAGTGGCGGCCTCATCGAGTCAATTGTCAATTGAAACCAGTGTATAGACTTTAAATTCGCGCGGGGTGGCGACGCGCTGCGCGCTCCCCTTACTTTTACTTATTACTTCAGCCCATCTATACTCGTTAACTCTTTTACGATCCAGTTGCATCCACATACATGTAGCTGGTATCATGGTTATTGAATATTTCGCCTAGGTGCTTCTATTACTTATTTTGGAAAAATAACTGTGCTCAATAAAATTTATTAGTCATAAATTAGACAATTTATGTGAATAATTTTCATCCGTCGAAAGTTGTGGCATACAGCTGTTGTTGTGTCATGCAGCCGGACACAACTTCTTCCAGTGGGTGGAAATGTCCATTGTATACAATTTGTGACTACACTGAATGAGGCATGGTGGTGGTAAGTTAATATTTAAACCGGGAAGGTTATGATCCCCAAACAACGTGTCCTGCTACGATGTACATGATGTATAACTTATGACTGTATTGTCTAGATTTCCTTCGCTTTTCCAGCGAACACGTGGCGTTTGCCCAATGTTGGGCTGAAGTTGGCCCATCGTCTACGACGCTGGCTCAACATCAGCCCAAAATTTGGCCAACGCCTCGTGTTTGCTGGGCTACCATGTCTACCGGGAGTAGGCCTACATCGATTGATTTGTTCGATATTGTCATACATGTGTGAATATGCGAGCGTGTATCATTCGTGTATCATGCACTTAAATGTACAGATGTATCAGGTATAAGTCGTAACCTTAGCCCTGAAATGGTGTAGTTACACCCTTTCAGCACTAAGCACATGTATGAAATTGACGTCCCTCCTGTCTTACGCGCCCACCTCTGACTGAATTTTATTGTGGTGTGCATGGACAAGTTAAAGAATGTTGTCTCTTTATCATATCTATGATGAACTAAAATAATAAAATGTTCTCTCCTGTTTGAACGAAGAATTTTCTGTATACACAATGCTATATTTATCATAATATAGGCCTATATTCCCAGCCTTATAATTTCTATCAATATTACACAGGTATAATCACCAGCACATAATTATATGTATACCTATAAATAGTTGGACGATTATTTCATCATAATGGGTTTGTATGCATGCACCATGTCTTAGCTGCTACATAACGTGAATGCGCCCATACATGTAATGCAGCAGCCAAGACATAGACCATGCATGGGGGAGGGGTCTGGTGTTGCTGCAGAGTGGTTAAAGCTACCTCCCTGTAAAGTCGGAGCTCGCGGGCTCCTCCCCCGCTCTGGTATTCACATGATTCAGGTATCAAACAAACGATTATATCCCCCCCCCCACCCACTCGTAAGAAACAGTATTGTGTGGAGCTTCCGCGACGGAGAGGTAGCGTGCTTGCCCTCAGACAGGGCTCGAATTTCGAGTCCCGTGTCTCGTGGTCAATGTCATCTAATTCATCTCACCATCCCCAAGAGGTTCCCCTGGGCCAGTATAGCTTGTATACATGTACGCAAAGGTAGATTAACCCTTTTCCCTCTACGTTATCTTTTTAAAATTTTCACCCACCTAAAGTTGTGTCTCGCTGCCGCTATCCACAACTTCAAGTGGGTGGAAATTCCTTATATTTGTTTAATTTTTGTGACCAAAAAAATTTTTATGTTTAAAACACATTCGCTCACAATAACCATGATAACCAGATAACAGTGATATAATTGGCTAATAAAGTAGAACGTTTTGAACAGTATTTCACTGTGGACAAAACATTATCACTGATTATGACTTTCATGACGGCCATTCATGTGCAGCCCCTGGGGATTAAAATGTCTTGTCTGCCACTTTTGTAAAGCCCTTTTAACCCTCAGAGGCCGACAATAATTTTCCATGAATATAATATAATTTTTGAATATAATATTATATTCATAAATAATATTCCGTTCCCAATAACTGATTTAGCTGCTTATAAAATAGATTAAATCGACTTTAGTCGTTCTTAGCGCTTAAAGGGTAAAGCCCCAGTCAGTCAGTCAGTCAGTCAGTCAGTCAGTCAGTCAGTCAGTCAGTCAGACGTTTATTCATTCAGACATTCAGCCATTCATTATTATTATGACGCGTTTGATTCCTTCATATGGGCTCTCAATATGTCTATATAATACGTAGCATGCGGGATTGGCCGGTTCTCGTATTTCTAGGCTCATTGTATATTTTGGCACCACATGCGGCACTTGTCTGTACTCCATGCAGGGCACCAAAGGTTAATCATACATCATTAACCCCGGGTTTAACCCCTAGACCTCTGAACCAATCAAAAAAACTAGTCACTTAAAGTTGTGTCTTGCTAGCGCGATCCTCAGTTTTAATCGACTGAATATTAATCGGATTTGTAAAATTAGGTCATATTGGTCATATGAGCAGACTAAGTTATAGAATTTAATTTTTTAAAGTTTTGTCTCGCTAGCGCGACCCACAACTTTGAGTGGGTGAAAATGACTTACATTAGAACAATTTAAATCTAAACACATTCCGATCTAACAGTTTTGATTGCCATTTCTCGTTCAACATGTTCAAATGTTTCTTGTTTGCACATGTTGAAGGTCGAACAAAAACGCTAAAAATCAGCTACAGACGCGAATAACACTTTGCGGGTTAGGACATGATTCACTTTTACAAACTGGTTACACACGTGTTAATAAAACCACAGACATAGACGATATAGTCGATATCAGTAATCTAATGGTTAACACCAGTTGATTATTAAAACCACAGACATAGCACTATAGTAAAACCACAGACATAGCACTATAGTCGACATCAGTGATCTAAGGGTGGATTAATAAAACCACAGATATAGCACTATAGTCGGCATCAGTGATCTAAGGGTGTATTATTAAAACCACAGACACAGCACTAGTGGACATGACTGGACATCAGTGATCTAAGGGTGGATTAATAAAACCACAGACACAGCACTGTAGTCGATATCAGTATTCTAATGGTTAACACTGGTCAGTAAACCACAGATATAGCACTATAGTCGGCATCAGTGATCTAAGGGTGTATTAATAAAACCACAGACACATCACTAGTGGACATGACGGGACATCAGTGATCTAAGGGTGGATTAATAAAACCACAGTCAGCACTATAGTCGACATCAGTAATCTAAGGGTGGATTAATAAAACTACAGACACAGCACTGTAGTGGATATCAGTATTCTAATGGTTAACACCAGTTGATTATTAAAACCAGACACAGCACTATAGTGGACATCAGTGATCTAAGGGTGGATTAATAAAACCACAGATATAGCACTATAGTCGGCATCAGTAATCTAAGGGTTAACACCAGTGGATTAATAAAACACAGACTTAGCACTATAGTCTACGTTAGTGATCTAAGGGTGGATTAATAAAACCACAGATATAGCACTATAGTCGACATCAGTAATCTAAGGGCTAACACCAGTGGATTAATAAAACACAGACTTAGCACTATAGTCTACGTTAGTGATCTAAGGGTGGATTTCTTCCTCATTTTCACTGGCATTGAGATGGGAATTGATATTGATATACGATTAGAGTCGTGCTTAGCGCCTAAAGGGTTAAATAACTGCGCTGGACTGGACAACAAACAGGAGGCGCCGCAGCAAAATGCAATGTTGGTCTACCGTCTCTTGCACTGGCCAAATTAAACAAGCTCTGGGTGATCGCCTGCTGTTGGCTGGGGTATTTTCGTAGCCTGCCACGCCCTGCAGCCATTCCCAGAAAACACAAGACATCAGCACATTGTTGGTCAATGTTGGACGACGCTGGTCCAACATTGACCCAACAATGTGTCAATGTTTGCTTTGGGAACAGGGGCTTGTTCCGTTAGGAAATTCTATCCTAACTTTTAGTCTTCATACACTCATTAAATATATATGTATATAGTCATGATCTTAACTTGTTTGATGATAAATGACTGAAAGCTAAGATAAGTCTTGTCTTGACAAGGAATATAGAAAGACTATATTCCTTTGTCTTAGTGAAACGAGCCCTATACTAGGTCAGTTATGCCATGTAATATGAAAGCGCTGTATCTATAAATGGAAATCAAGTGTGCTCTTGAGATGAAATCAGACCCGTTTGTTATCATGCTGTCGACAAATTGCAGGACTCTGTCAAATTGAGCAGAAACAAGATAGCAATCCGAAGTTTTATGGTGGGGGGAGGGCATGAATAGGGATACATTGAAAATGAAAATATCGCTTCTTGTACAGCCACACAGTGCAGGGAATAATTTCTTCCAGAAAAAGTGCATGGCAGTTTAGCATCCGTGCCTGTGCCAAGCTAGAATTCTCCATGCCAAAATATGCTACACCAGCATAGTATTGTGTAGCATCTGCCCCTAATTATGCATCCTCCTGGCAGCAAGTCTTGACACAGCGAGGCCGTCAGGCCAAGCGACCTCAGGAATAGCCAGCCTTGCAGAGGAAGATGCTAATTATGTAGCAAACTTCTACGCTACACTATAAAAATTATTCCCCGCATTGTTATGTAAAAGAGAGCGAGTGCCTGCTTGAAATCGAGAGAACTTAAGAAACACATTTGACTAAGTATAAGCCTTGAACACGTTGAACAAGTTGAACAGAGCAGACGGCGTACGTGGCCAAGTGCATGTCCACTGTCGTGCGAAGGCAAATAGTTGTAATATAACTGCTTTCGTTTCAAGAGAGCAGTTACTGCTGTTTGTCTTTGTGGGTCAGTATGCTGCCGTGCAAAGCCAAAGGCAGTGTCTACTCACTTTTTGAATAAGCAGATACTGCTTTTGGCTTTGCTGGGAAGTGAAGTGTTATGTACATACCTATGATTCTGATGCGAC
Organism: Flabesymbios commensalis; assembly: GCA_964017125.1. Lineage (NCBI taxonomy): Eukaryota > Metazoa > Annelida > Polychaeta > Terebellida > Flabelligeridae > Flabesymbios > Flabesymbios commensalis. The sequence continues at coordinate 73,316,521 of OZ024906.1, read as the reverse complement.
ATGAACGCACATTACACATGGCTGGGATAAGTCAAAGGTCAAGGGCTAGGCCTACCTGTGATTTTGTTATGTCCGCATTTATATTTCAATGTGCATTGTTAGGTAGCATTATAACTTTAAATAATTTCATTAAAATTACCATGATTACAGCTGGGGTGTGTTTTTGTTAAAATTCTCAGATTATTAAAAAATACTTGTCAGTGTCAGCATGGTCATGAATGTATCTCAGCTGCGAAAGTGTTGACCAATTTCTCATGTTTCTAGCAATTCGTTTTTTTTGTGGCGAGTTTGACGCTTACTTTGGTGACACTGAGGCGGCCCTGGCGGCTATGCTCATCATTGGGATGCTGTGATTTTGCTACAACATTCTTTTTATATTTTTTTATTTGGACACCCGTGCGCTCTTGGAGATATGATTTTCATCATGAACTGTTAACATTCAGTGAGAAACTGCATGCGTGTGTGTGCGTGGGTGTATATATAGTCCCATTGAGTATGAAAGGGTGTTTCTGCCACTTTGCAAAGTGTCAGAAACACCCTCTCATATCCAAGGAGACGATATATCTATAGACGCACAGATGAGTGTGATTGAATAGAACTCAATATGACAATTGAGGTATGTATTCAATCAGAGAGGACGTGTGTCGGGACACGCTATATCCTGCTATTAACACACCACCCCGTGCGTCCTTAACTACACTCAAGTGGTATTGACCTTGATGACAACAGTTGTACTACCACCAAATTTAGTGTTGTGTATTTGACACAGATCCATGCACCTATAAATTTCCTCATTTTCCTTCACATTGAGGTGTGAATTGCGCTAGCAATTCACACCTCAAGATGAAGGAAAATGACCTGATTTGATAAAATGCTCTTCTATAATTTATTACACAATTTTTTTAAAATTAATTTGATTACATGTAGAACTATGGCATGTTGACCTTAAATACGACTGGGTGTGTAATAAAAGGTAAAAAATAAAACCCTCCCATATATATACAGTTTCTCAGTCAATTCTCCGCCAATTTTAATTACATAAAATTTTACTAACAGTATTTTATCAGCTTATAGTGATGCGATGGCTAAGATTGAAATATCATTGAAACTTATGGTAAACATGTATATAGTTCAACAGTTAATCTCTATTTATAACATGTATGCACTAAATGACCACGGTGATGCCCCTCTGAAAACCATTAACTTCGTCTATTGCGCTGCATGTCATTCAAATGGTCTTACTTTTCAAATACACGTACCTACAAAATGTTCAGGGTGGTCCCGCATCACCAGAAAATAGCGCTGTCAAAATTGCATGGTTGAGAATTGGCTGAGAAATCAGCGAAATGCATTAATACTCAGTGTTGGTAATGTGATTCCGGGTATAGTAATGTAAATCTTAATTTAAATTACCAGCAGTCTCCACATATTGCAGTTTATTTAAATCTCTTCAAACAACAGACATAGATAACTTTCATTGCAAAGTTATCGTATACATGGTATAGCTTTCATAAGTTATTTTTGTGTTTGTTATCGTTTTGCGTGACTTGAAAACCCCGATTTTCCGTTCGAATTTACATGTAGAATTCAGGAACCCATTATCGTGATTATGACACTTATGAGATTATAATACAACTACATTACCACGATTAACCCTTTCAAACCTGAATTTACAATCTTCATCCACTACAAGCCGCGAATTGCTGTCGCAATTCTCGACTTGTAGTGGATGAAGATGATTTGATATGGGTGGAAAATTAAATAGAATTGCCATGTATTGGTAAACCAGTTTCATGGAAATATTGATTCTAAAACCCTTGGTTGTAGGAGAATGAAGTCTGTTTTCAGGGACGTAAAATGATGCGTTGATGCATCGTGAGGGCTTAAAGGGTTAAAACTACACGGCATGTGATAAGTGCACGACAACCTTGAACGTGATGAGAATAAACAGCACAGAGTAATGACGTGGATAGTTTACACCCATTATTGTGTAACTTTAACCCTTTGGGTATCAACCTGTCTGTAATGCAAATTTTCAGCCACTCGAAGTTGTCTCGGCTCACGCGACTTATAGCAGCTGTGCTGTTGTGCAAAGGCAAAATGCAACTACTTATCTGCTTATTTTACAAGTAAGCAGATACTGCCTTTTGACGAAATATTATAATAGCAACATACGACGCAGCCCCTTTAAATTGTTTAACCCTCTGTCCGCCAAGCTATCTAAATTAATTTGTCGCCTACTTGTTGTGGGTTGGTAGTGAGACACAACTTCGAGTGGGTGAAAATTTGTCCTATTTAGTTGTATATTAATTTGAAAACGACTATTTGCTAATCTTGACCTGTTTGAACACATATTTCATTCTGAATATTTAACAGTGATTTGATCGGCTTAGGCTAATACAACACATTTGAAACGACTCACTAGGATCGTGATTGGCGGTGAAAGGGTTGAAGTGGTTGAAAATAACTCATATTATTTGTTTTATTTAAAACAAGGAAGCATTTGCAATTCTCGACTCGAATTGATTAAACCCACATTATCCCACTCTCAGAAATCATCACGTAAAGACGCTTTTAATGGTAATTGGGGCTCAGAGGGTTAATACTGATCCGGATCCCGTGAATCGATCCTGCTAGTACCGTACTGAGTCAACTAGCAACGTTTATTGATAAGAGCTTTTAACGACCCGAGAAGCCTAACCCTTTAACCGCTAAATCTTTTAATTGGAATATTTACCCACTTGAAGTTGTGTTTCGCTGACGCGAAAATTATTCAGATTTGACAAAATGGAGGTCAGCGATTTTCTAATCTTGCTGATTAATGTTCAAAAGCTGGTATTTAATGTTCTAATAAAAGAGGAATAGGATCGGGTCCAACTTCAAACGAAATAAAAGTATTTCTATTCATGATAAATAAGACATTTCCCAAATTTATTTATTTGATTTACTGATCATCTACCACAAAATATTTAAGTCTATTTCTGTGACATTTTCTTTGCTGCTTGTAAATAAATATTATATATATATATATATACGGCCGTAGCAGGACAACGTTGGATACGAGTGAGTGATGAGTGGTCATCGCCCTTTTTTAGGTGACACGTGGAGTGCACACCCACATGTACCCGATCCCGTGACATCACTCTTGATAGAAAATCACTCACTATTTCCCAATTACGCAGGCATGTAATGACGCGAGCATGTCATTACACATGCATGTGATTGAACAATCTTGGTCGCGACAGTCATCTTCCCCACAGTTAATCCTCAAACATGTTAAAGCGCTGAAATATTTGTGTACAAACCAAGAGACCAAAGGGTCTTTTTCAATTTGAAATCATCATAAATGTCTTAGTAAGTTAGTATTCTAATTTTCAATGGCTCTATAAATGCATCACATACACGTCAAATAGACAAAGAATACAATGTTTCCGAAATCGCACAGCACGATTTTCCCTCAACTTTGCTCAGTGCCTCAGAAACCTTGCACGATAGATATATTATTAATAAAAAATGAAGATTACGCAAAGAATATGTAGATTTAAAATCCAAAATGGCCGACTGCATGGCGATATACTACAGTATTATCATTATTATCGCTCTTTTTAGTTTCTACTTTCTTTCACCTTATTCACACGTGACAGAACGTTCTTTCAAATGAGGTGGCCTGCATTATCTTATACTATTATACTAGTAAGCATCATAATACAAGGTGCATAGGGATTGTACTTTTTTTTCCTGATACAAGGCTATCCTTTCATGTCTGGACCCACAGCGGGTTTCTAAACAAACAAAACGTGTCCTCTAACACCTGCTTTATTTGTTATCTTTATTCTCTGATGTGCAGACGTGTGAATGGTCGATATCCATCGAACACGAGACGTTCAGCCAATGTTGTTCAATGTTGGCCCACCGTCTGCGACGCTGGCCCAACATTGAACCAACATTGGGTGAACGTCTCGTGTTTGCTGGGATATATCCAGCGAGATCGGTATGGCTATTACCTGAGTGTGAGTTGAGAGGTATCTGTTGAAACTATCCTTTATCCTACAATACAACTTATAACTGGTGATTTGCTCTACTTTTGCTACACACACCTCCATTATATATACGCATATAAATTGTGTGTTATATGCAGTTTCAAATGGGTGTTTAAACATCAAGATTTGCAAATGTTTGGGTTAAAAGGTCGCATCTGCCTCTTTCTAAGGTGGCATATACGACCTTCTAATCCTCAGGGGCATGAATGGCCATCACGAATGTTAAAATGTATAGTATAGTCCACAGTGAAATACTAAAACGTTCATGTGTTCACGTGAACTCTTTCACAGTCGTTTTTAAGCCGTTTTATTAGCCGATTAAATCACTATTATTGGAAACGAAATGCGTGTTTCAGCATGTTAAACATCAACATTTGCAAATGATCTCAAATTAAACAAATACATGTAAAAGTAATTTTCACCCACTTGAAGTTCTGAGTCGTGATACTAGCGAGACACAACTTCAACTTCAGGTTGTTGAAAATTTAAATAAGATACATGTAACTTGGCGGGAAAAGGGTCTAGAAAGTGGATTGCCACTTTATGAGCAGATCAACACCGTTAACATGGTTAATATTGGCTGAAATGGTGGGTCTAATGTACAATAATACACACATATTATATCATGTAAAGTATGCATTGTATTTACATGTATATACACGTGCATGTTGCCTCCCACCCACCCACGCTGTGTTAGGATTCGTGATGTAAACATACTAGACTGTCGGTCCGACAGTGTGTACCCATTTCACAATCTTGAGTGTATTTGATATAATTGTAATATTGATTTATTTTAAGGTGTGGTGGTGATTTGTCCCCTCATACCCCTTGAGCATGCTCTCATGTGTGCAACGTCGCTGGCCCAACAATAACCCTTTCAGCGCGGGGACCGACTTTAGACGTCAATATCTGACGTCTAAAGTCGGTCCCCGCACTGAAAGTGTAAAATATTTTTAATGGCCGCTGACCCATAACATAGGTATTTAAATGAAGCGAAAATAGCTAACTAAGCCATTCACGATGATTTCAAATTGAGAAAAACCCTTTGTTCTTCAGAAAGCAACTTAGCAATAGCATTATTTTTTGTATTATGAAAAGTTATTATAATTAATTGAATCCGACATTATTTTTTTTCACCTTGTTGCAACAAGGTCCCCTGATTGTAAAACAACTTATATTTCAGGGCTGTAAGGGTCAGGCCTAAGTAACTATTTATTCCACGTCGGCGGTTGGGTACGTGCCGTTGTCATAGCTGAAGTCCGGCTGGCTCAAATCGCCGGCCCGACTCCCTGTACTCGTGGGCCAACGTCCCAGCAACGTGCTGCTGTATATTGCTCTCAGTGTGTGGGGGTGGTGCGTGGCGTAGGTTCACTGTTTAGTGTTTGTGTACATAACCCTGGAACGAGCGGCACTGGGTCATCTCTGTTTGGCTATAATATTATGTGGTATTATGAATCCGGAATATATGAAGCATTGGTCCAAATCTGTTTAATGTCCGCTGTCAATATTTGTCATTTTTACCGTTGAAGCGTGAGGCTATGCAATTTCAATTTTCACTCACTTGAAGTTGTGGCTCGCTGCCGAGACCCACAACTTCAAGTGGGTGAAAATGACTCACATTTATTCCAAAACAACATTTTTAATGCTGATTTCTCCTTTATATGTTCTTGTTTGCAAGTCAAATACAAATGCTAAGTAGGGCCATAGACGCGATTAGGATGTCATTGTAAGGTTAAACCCTTTCAATGCGGCGACCGACTTTACGTCGATGGACGTCAAATTCTGACGTCTAATATCTATCCCCATCCTCCAAATGAAAAAAAACACAGTGATAAAATGTGCACTCTTTTGACGCAATGGCCATTTTTCAAGAACCGGCTAAAATACCGTTGATTTGTGATACAATCTAAACCGTTCGACGGATCTGTTTCATGGGTTTCAATCGCCGAAAACTATATTTACTTTCGCTTGGATACGTCGTTTATAGGTGTTATATGTATACATGTAATTATATAAGTGATGATACACGATTTAGCTGTCCTTTACCGGTATCTCTAACACGGGATGTTTACATAAACCTCTCGCTTTCATTTATTGATATAGCCAGCTATATAGTAATACACATGGCTCGTAAATACACGTTGTGGCTATTAAATCTTGTGTAAATGTATATTATGTACATGCAGATATATTTTTTCTTATATAATATACAGTATAGCCCACGGGATTGTTTAACATCGTTGGGTAGAAGATACATGTACGAATGACAGTTACAACACTTTTTTACACATGCAAAATTGTGTTATTTGTAAGAGCTTCGTCTATGCATTTATATACATGTAGCCATGGTCATTAAACTGTGATAAATACTGTGTTAAATACTCATTATGATTTCTAGGGAATTTAATGGCAATTCCATGTTACATGCACTCTTAGAACAGGTTCTACTTTCAAGAACCTTTTGTTCTATAAGTTAATGTTCATTTTGACTTTCAGTAGCAATTTATGATCAAATGTCTTATCAATACAAGCGGACGTTTTCAAGGTTGACCATAACTTTTCCATTTTTAGTCTATTTGTATCCCCCGACCGACGAAGTTGGGTCGGGGGTTATAGCATCACCACGGGTGTCCGGTCTTCCGTCCGCCTGTCCGCATTTGGTTTCCGTATGATGTTTACTCATAGTAGTAGCTGTTTGTCAAGCTGATTATTTGTATTACATCCCGGAAACCCATGGGGAAATTTCTTTCATATATTGCGCTCACAAATCCCTTCTGGGGTGTATATGTGCCTTTTGGGTTTTATGCCCTTTGACCTACTTAAATGGCCCACTATCCGCCACAATTAACTTTAATATGCCTGATATCCGGCCGCATTTCGTTTCCGGAGCAGATCTGGAAAATCCATGTGATGTTTATTTCATATTGCACACACACACACATCCCTATGACGATGGTACAACATCAATCCAGCATTGGTTCAACGTCTCGTGTTTGCTGGGTTAGGGGGTGTATATGTGCCTTTTGGTCTTTATGAAATTTAACCTATAGCCGACCATCGGCATGATTAACCTAAATATGCCTGATATCTGACAAACCGTGTCAGATAGCTAGACCATTACTATATATAAACAAAGCGTGCGGCTTCAGGGAGGGATATGCAATGACAAATTTCAAATCGATCAAATTCAAAATGACCCGGCCATAATTAACTTTAATATGCCTGATAATTACTCAAAACATTTGTATAGCATTTATACAACGTCGACGCAACATTGGTCCAACATTGTAGAAATGTTATACACATGTTTTGTGTTTACTGGGAACGTGCCACTGGGGGATTTGTCTAACGACATTTTTGCCTCCGAAATTATCAACGTTTTAATAAAATATAGTGTCAGACTACCAAAAACATGCTCGCTCGTGCGTTTGAAGAAAAAGAAAGTTTCCATCAAATCTTGTCCGAATGGCGGTCAATTCAGTGATTTTTCCTCGTTATATCGCAACATATTGCATACTAGAAGATGGAGCACTATTATATAATGTCAGTGTGTGTGTGCCCATAGCCATACATGTGAAGAATAAGAAATTACATTTTCGCTTATTTACTTTGAAACCTCTCATGATAGGTACATGTATGGTATAATGTAAAATTAACTGGCCTTTGCTACACAAGGATAATCTGTGACAAATTTAAAAAAAAAATGCCGATAACCAGGGTTTGACACAAACTTTTATGAGCAGTGGTCCACAGGACCACCAACTCAGAAAATCTGGTGGTCCTACAATTTTTTTAGTGATCCTGACAACAACTAGGCCTAACGTTACAATACTTGTAAATGTTGAACCAAATTTTTTCACGCTTGCGATGTGTTTCCACTTCGTTAATATTGTAAAACCACAAAAGGCATGACAGGAAACAGCTAAAGGATGATGATTGATGTCAAGGTCAATAATTCATAACCCTCATGATTACGAACACGTGTTTTGTTCCCTCAAAAGGGTGAGAGAGGGTAGACCTACAATGTTTCTTGTATTATCACCCTCGAGTGACGACGATTGTTTATATTTTTTGGGCATGTTACGATTCTGATTAGGGCTAGATATTTTGGTGATCCACACGACCACTGGATATGAATGTTCTGGTGTTCCGACATCATTTCTGGTGGTCTCGGACCACCGGACCACCGTCAGTTGTGAACGCTGATAACTTATGGACCGTTCTTAGGTGCTTTTGTATTTCTTCCGAACAACTTTTTCTAGTTTCACTTTGTGTATACGCAATAACTCGGCAAGTTTTTCAAGTATCATGTTAAAATTTGGCATGTATCGTGTTAACCACATGGCCTTGTTTCTCTTTCTCTTGCAGCGCACTGAAACGTTAAATAAAGCTTTATGTTCAACATGTTCAATGTAGATATGTTAGCCAATATCCGATGTTGGTGGGAACAGTGTAATTTGAACCAACATGTTCTTTATTGGGGCTCAACATTTAATATTTTACTGCAGTCAGTGTCGCAAACGCCCGCTATGGGACTACAGAAAAGTACATGTACTAAAACTCATAAGGGCCTTCACATGGAAGTGGATGGTACTTAAGTCCGGATTTGATCTCGACCATTAGTCGTTTTCATAACGCTGTAAATTCTCAGCAAACACCAGACGCTGACTCAATGTTGTTTTAATGTTGGGCCACCGTCTGCGACGCTGGCCCAACATTAAAACAACATTGAGTCAGCGTCTGGTGTTTGCTGGGTTCACGCCTCTATCAGAGTGATCGGCCGTGGGCGTTTTTGTGAGTGTTTCCATTTACGGCATGGCCCACGAGGAAATAGCCCACCGTTGAAACAGGCTGAGTGGTAGCCCACAGGTTCAATTGATATTCGCAGCTCCCACCTGGAATATGTGATGTTTTTTAAAGCTCCGTACTATATACATCGTAGCGATCTAAACGCCTACCACGTTTCACTTTGTATTTTTTTTACGTCAGAGTCTTTGTTTGGCACATCGTGGTTATGCATATAAAGTGCTCCAAAGTGTTTAAAGACCTGGAGTGTGCATTGCTGTCTATAAAGAACCCTTGAAGTCAGTCGATGAGAGTAGAGCATAGTCCCGACTTCGGGCTTCCTTCTGTCGCGATATTGCCATTATTGTACAGAAAGCTACGTAAAGCAATATCAACTCACTTATAGGATGGAAAACTGAGATCGATTCCTTCTTGCAATCTGTGCGTTTTAGCATGTTTAGCCGTATACGTAGATCCGCATGTTTTTATTGTAATTACCTGATTACCGGCCCGCGGTTCGGACAAGATCGCCGCATTTGTGTCTTCTCAATGCTTGCATTAACAGCATGATCCGAGGAAATGAGAAAGCACGCGTATTGACGCTGGGAGAAAAAAAGTTTGTCGTGGCGAACCCTAGACATTGACCCGGTGTTGGCTTAATGCTGGGCGAATGCATGCTGATGAAGCCAGCATTGAGTGACGTCTCGTGTTTGCTGGGATGTCTCCTTTCTGTATATACTGCGGGACAAAGCCAAAAGATAGTATCTGCTTACTGTACAAGTAACCAAATACTACATTTTGACTTCGCAGGACAGTGAATTGCATTCGCTGATAATGATGGTACAGCGCCGCACAAAGATGCGGCGCTGGCCCAAGTAAGTCAGTCTGAAAATCAATGGACATAGTAAATGTGTCTGTATCTATATCGTCGCCTCGGAGATAAAGGATCCTATCTGACACTCGTTAGAGTGGCAGATAGCATCCTTTATCTCCGAGGCGACGATATAGTCATCTTTCCCATTATACATTAGATTTTACCTTCCACCTTGTTAGATGCATGCGTATCAATGCTATCCGTACATGTACGTGACTTGTACATGCAGGCCTATACATGTAATAACATGTGATTTTCTCGCAGCGTCCTAACCCTTACAATGCTGAAGTCTTTTTATATAAACCATGGGAACCAAAGGGTTATTTTCAATTCGAAATCATTATAAACAGATAAATGTCTTAGTTATCTTGTTCCGCTTTATTTGAATATCTATGTTATGGGTTTAAGACCAATAGGTCTTTCAGCGCGGTGACTGTCCATAGACGTCAGAATCTGACGTCTATGGACGTCAGATTCTGACGTCTAAAGACGGTCCGCGCGCTGGAAGGATTGCAATCATATTTACTTGTTTAGCATGTTTAATATATATATGTGCGTTATCCGAAATATTTTGAATAAAATTAATCTACCCGCCAAGTTATCTCATTTAAATTTACACCCACTTGATAAAGAGGGTGAAAATTGTCATTTCATACCAAGAATTTGTAAATCTTGATGTTTTAAGCACTCGTTTCATTCCCAATAACAACAGCCTTCAGATTTTGCGTCACGCACACCATAACTCACACAGTCATAAAGTCAGGCGAGTGAAATACAGCTCACCCCAATGTTGTTAGATTGTTTTTTTAACTGCAAATTTATATATTTAATTTTAAAGCAGCCCCTTGGGATGACATCAATTTTCGTTTTTAATTCTGCACTGAAGTAGTGTATCCAAAGGATCATGTTTTTATTTTTTTCAGAATTTTCATATTTTTACAAATATTTTTAATCCACATTTCTATGAAACCAGAAGTAACCCAAAAAAACTATTTGTATACCTGAAGGACGATTGAATGTTTTCACAGCATTGGGCCACATGCTGCTGGCATCGGCCCAGCGTTAGGTAGACAATCAGTGCTGCAGGTGTGTCCTCCCGTGTCCTGACTATGAGACACCAATTAGTGGCGACTGCGTGATCTTACCGTCTGATACGTGGGAATATGTGATGTAAAGTGCTTATTACGGCCGACTTGTTTTGCTTACATGGCAATATACGACCTGGAAATACAACTATTTCGCTCTTTTTCGGTGCTTTAAAATTGGTTTTTGATTTTTTCGGTTTTTAGTTAAGATCAGTAGGCTATATAGCTTCATATAAATTAAATTTTCAAACAGTTGAAAACAGTTGAAAATGTCTCATCCCAAGGGGTCCCTTTAATTTCATTAACCAGTTTTGCATTGTGGTTAATTGTGGTGAGTGATTACTCACCTCACTATAATTATTTAGGAGTTTTTTTCACTCTCCACCAATCTTCAAATCTGAAGGCCTGAATTAACCATGACAACTGTGATGTAACCTGCTAAGAAAACAGATTAACCCTTTAACCGCCGGTGCCGCATGTACTCGGGTTTTCATTTTTTATTAGCACATTAAGGACCACCTTTTATACATGTTAAAAATAAAATGTGACATCAATCAGCAATATTTAAGAGCAGTTCACCTCCACTTTGTCAAATCTGAATAATTTTCACTCACTTGAAGTTGTGGATCGCGTCAGCGAGACGCAACTTCAAGTGGGTGAAAATTCAGATTGAATAATTTGGCGGGTAAAGGGTTAAAAACGATTATAGTCCTGCTTAGCTCTTAACCCTTTAAGTGCGGGGACCGATTCACACGTCAGATTCTGACATCTAAGATCGATCCCAGCACTGAAAGAATTACAAATTTATAGCATACATGTAGGTATTCAAATGAAGCAGAAAGAGCTAACTAAGACATTTATGATGATTTCAAATTGAAAAAAACCCCTTTAGTCTCCATGGTTTATACAGATATATTTTATCACAGTAAGGGGTTAATTCCCAGCAAACACGGGGCATTCACCCAATGCTGTTTCAATGTTGGGCCAGCGTCGAAGACGGTGGGCCAACATTGAAACAGCATTAGGTGAATACCCCGTGTTTGCTGGGAAATGATTAACACGGTACTTTTGTAGTGGAAGCCCAACTTTATATGTCATCAAACTTCATTATATCACAATTTTCGCAATGTATTTACATGTACTTCACACTTTTATCGAGTCTAATTGTTATATTGGAACCACAGATGTGGCACGCTCACTATATACTCATCGCAAGTTCTAGTGACCCTTGGCACTAAATGAATGCCGGTATTAATTATCATTTCCACCAAGTTTTTCAAAAATTATCGATCAATTAAGAGAAATTATTACGAAAAAAATCTCATTCATTCCCATATATTTATCAGTGTTGATCGTTAATGTTTGTAAAACTTTATCAATTCTTCACCAAAACACATTTCTGTGTGATAACCGTCGCGTATTCAGATTTTTGTGAAGTCATGGAAAGTCATTGAATTAATTTGATCAAATTTGTCAACGGACATCTCGGTTCGGGGGCCGACAGTATTTCCATCAGATAATACTGGAGTATCTGATGCCCGCAATGATTAAGCGAGTAATCGCGCGCGCCAAGGATACCTCAGTCTCTGACGCCGCCGACCCGGGCGCACGGGGAGAACAGACGAGGAGGGACATCGATTTAGGAGGCGCGGGCATAATTTGCATCGGGGTCGTGGAATTAGATTAGATTGTTGAGCAGAGTCCTGCTGGCACGCGTCCACAATGCCCTCGCAGCCTGCAATAAAGCAGACCCCGCCAGCGCGCAACACAGCAACCGATGATGTCGCGATGTCGGGCCCGATGACGTCGCGATGTCGTGCCAGTGGCCGTGACGCTGGCACGACATCACGACGTCATCGGGTTAACATGGTTAAGTCGTTGTTCTTCTTGTGCGGCTGAACTCCCGCGGGTGGTCTTAGTTCTGCATACCGTACAGATCAATGGAGGTCCAGCAGGCATCAAACGCCGGATTCATATTACCTCAGTTTCGGCCGGACGTCTGCAAGGTCGGCCCAGCTTCTGAGGAGCCTCGTTTCAGAATCGTATTTGGTGGGAGAACTGGGCCAAATCCATCCAGATATTTCCCAGGTGATTGAAAATCAATGGCATTATAGGCAGCTTACGACCTCCAACATTCATACTTTATGTGTGCGTGTGAAACTGCGTGTCCGATCCATGCATGCTTAAAACCCTTCATCCGCCACGTTTTTAAATTTTATTTTCACCCACTTGAAGCTGTGCCTCGCTACCGCGATCCACAACTTCAAGTGGGTGAAAATTACTCGTTTCTGTCTAATTTGAGACCAAACATTTATAATTTTTACTGTTTGAACACCAAATTAATATCACATAAATGGTAATTGATATTCTAAAAACCTACTGAAATCGAAAAGAGTCGTGCTTAGCGCTATAATGGTTAATTCAGGCCGTGTGAGGTCACGTGTAATTAACCATTTAAACCCTCACGATGCAGCAAAACACCATTTTGCATCTCAGAAGAATGACCTGATTTCCTACACCTATCTATAGGTTTTCTGGAACAAACATTTTCATGGAACTGTTCAATAATAAGAATATATTTTGTTTCATTTGCCACCCACGTCAAGTCATCTTCATCCACTAAGTCGAGAATTGCGATAGCTTGTAGTGGATGAGGATTACAATTGTACATTCCGGCTTGAAAGGATTTTTCAACCAATGAAAGATCTATAGCGGAAGAAAGTTGAATGGAAAAAACCCATGCAAAGAAGATCTGCTATTGATGTGGACCTATGGTACACGGGTTGATTATTTCCGGGTTGCAATGCCAGCGGCTGCACTCACACTTCTGGTTTATTGTCATTACTTGACCTTGGTATTAACCCTTGTCCTGCTAGACCCGGATATATACGGTTTCAAGCAGATTTTAAGCCAGATAATAGGTTTCTAAAATGGATAATATGGTTTGTGGTAGATGCTCAGTAAGTCAAATAGCTCAATTTAAAAGATGTCTATTTTCAAAAAATATAAATATTTTTCGTCATTTGAAGCTGGAAATTGCGTTAGCAATTCCAGCTTCAAATGAAGAAAAATACAATTGAAGCAATTCAGCAGGAAAAGGGTTAAAGAGACGTGTCTGCCAATCCCCACAGTGGCAGATCTATACTCTCATTAACATCAAGGTGATGCATTATTTGGGCTCCTCTTTGACGATTCGACCAATTATGTGCGCGTGCAAGACATGTTTATCTGTGTATAGAATTTATAGATGAAACGACAGGTAGAACACTTTAATACAAAAATCCCACAACAATGCTCTCTGTTTTTTCACCATGATGTTGTATGTCTTCAACCTTCTTCTTTTAAAGGGACTGGCCCAGGCCTAAATCATCAAAAAGTCGGTGATTTTATTTTGGCTTCTTAATATGACCATATGATGTAAACATGTCCATAGACTAGAACTGCGAAAGTTTTTAAATTTTTCTGCTGCGCATTCACCAGTTACGCTAGATATAGAGACGAAATTCCCGTATTTCTAATTTTTGACATGGTTGTCAATAATTAGAAATCAGGAATTTCGTCTTTTTTATCTAGCCTAACTGGTGAATGCGCAGCACAAAAATTTAAAAACTTTTGCAGTTCTAGTCTATGGACATGTTTACATCATATGGTCATATTAAGAAGCCAAAATAAAATCACCGACTTTTTGATGATTTTAGCCTGGGCCAGTCCCCTTAATTTGCATGATTATGTATCCATGTTTTTATGTACATGTATGGTTGTTTGATGTAATATACATATAATGATAATCATCATGATCATCTAATACATAATCATATATGTTAGTAAGATAGTAGAATGTTCCACCTAAGTTTTATCATAGCTGGACAGTCAAGAACCGGCATTACACAGCAGCATATTTAGTATTATCAATACCAGTATTTTCTAGGTTTTTCAAGTTTCAGTTTTTGCATCGATGGATACCATTTAATATGCGCACCCTCATGTCTTACTATCCAGCTGTGTCCAACATGTACATATATCTTACTCAAACGTATTGATCTCATTGGTTTTCTTCACCAACTTCCGGCCTTTTCAGACATAATTTTGATGTACACATCACTCCCAACCATCCCTGGAGGACATCGACTATAGTGCAGTCTCATTATTGGAATAGTGAAAGCATTCAATCGGCGCTGGGTTAGCACTGGGACACAAAAAGTCAACATACATGCATGCTACATGTATATAAGTCCATAGTACTAACTACACGAACTACGACGGTGGAGCAACATTAAAACAACATTGGGTCAATGTTTCGTGTTTGCTGGTGTGGCTGTTTTTCATATACAGTATGCCTACGACACAGCATATATATAGAAAGAAGTATACTGGTATATGGACAGTCATATATTTTTTAAACGTTTAGATATCGCACACTTGAAACAATAAGATACCCTCCCAATTGACAGTGCGTAACACAACACTAGCATCCCAGCGTCTTTATCTACATTTACATATTACCAGGGACACTACAGTATCCTGGATAATACCAAAGAGTCTATTAACCCTTTAAGCCCTCGCGATGCACTAAAACATCATTTTACATCCCTGAAATCAGACTTAATTTCCCTGCAACCAACGGTTTTAGAACGGAAATTTCCATGAAACTGGTTTACCAATGTCAGGTAATTTCTCCATATTTTTAAACCACATTAAGTCATCTTCATCCACTACGAGTCGAGAATTGCGACAGCAATTCGCGGCTTGTAGTGGATGAAGATGACAATGGTAAATTCAGGCTTGAAAGGGTTAATTCTTTGATATTACTTAGTACGTTGTTAATGGTTTATAATAAGGTGAACTATTATGTATAATTAGATGCAGCTGATCCCCGTACAGAAATAGTTAACAAATTATAACGACCGTAGACATATAATAGGCCCCTATAGGTATTCAAATGAAGCAGAAAGAGCTAACTGAGACATTTATTGTGATTTCAAATTGAGAAAAAACGTTTGGTCTTAGTGGTTTATCATGTTTATCATGTTTATATGAACAAATAGCTCAGCTTGTTAACGGACCAGCATTGTAAACAGATTATTACACTGCATACATTGTAAAAATTAACATTTGTGTTGCCATGACCGCCCACCGCTGTCCAATTTCTGGGCAGATCCCTGTGTGAGTCACAAATGTAACACACTATGTTATAAAATGCTGTTTTTCCAGCGGGTTTTGTACAGGGATGTTTTCTCTTTGTGTTGTAGTTGGATCTGGACCGTCCTATGGAGGAGCAGGGACCATTCAGCCTTATATTCCACAAGCTCACCGACCAGGTGGCGCGAGCTGACCAAGGCAATGAACGAGCCAGAAAACAAATCGAGCGCTTCCACGTGAGTGGCCACAATATTTTACTGTATATTAAAAAAAATATCTCATCTTTGACCCTCAAAGCCCTAAATTTTAAATCATTTAAATTTGCACCCACTTGAAAATGTGTGTCGCTACCGCGACCCACAACTTCCAGTGGGTGAAAATTACTCATATTTGTTTAATTTTTTGGGACCAAATATTTGCAAATCTTGATGTTTAAACACACATTTCATTCCCAATAACAGTGATTTGATCAGCCAATAAAACAAAAAATTGATGCCTACTTCATGCATTGTATAAATGAAATATTATGACATAAGGTCTCAACTTGGACGCCCAAGTTATCGCATTTAATTTGGGTCGCGGCAGCGACGCACAACTTCAAGTGGGTGAATATTACTGATTTTTGTTTAATTTGAAGCTGAACATTTACATCTTCATCTATCCAGTTGTCTGCTACCGGCAGACTCCTTGATATCACGTATATGTGCTATGTGTTTAGAACCCCCCTCTTCCCTGCCCAACTCCTGCTGGCCAGACAATTTGACCTGAGTGTGACCTCCATACCACAGTCAGTCAGCCGGTGACGTCATAATGAATATTCATGATGCTCGCACCCCCTCCATTTCGTACAGGCCTTACACACACCTGTTGTCAAGGTCAGACTGGTAGTCTGACGGTCTGACCTGACTGGGCAGGGTGAACATTTACAACTTTAGATGTTCAAACACACATATCAGTTCCGATAGCAATGTTTTAATATGCTGATAAAACCGTTAAAAAATGATTATAGTCGTGACTAGCAGTCAAAGGGTTAAAATGTTGTATTTCGTTTTTGTCAGACGTACACCAAGCAGCACCCCGAGGTAGCAGTGATCGACCCCCTGGAGAACCTGTACAAACTGCTGGACAGACACGAACAGTACACCTATGTACACAACTCACACACAATGAGAAACAGTGAGTTTAATAATAGTTTTAAAAAAGAACCACTTAAAACTATTTAAGCGTTTTTAACCCTTAAGGCGATGAGTTATGAATTGATTTTTCACCCACTTGAAGTTGTGTGTCGCTACCGCGACACACAACTTCAAGTGGGTAAAAAATACTTACATTATCACATTTGAATCAAAATATATGTAAATCCAGCGAATTTAATGTTTATTTCTCATTAAAATGTTATTGCTTGAACCTGTTGAAAGACAAATAAAAAGGCTGAAGACGGCTAAATTGACGTGACTAGCATTTGAAGGGTCAAATTAAAATAGAGATGCTGTGAGCTTACACATAATGATTATGTTTTTAGCTGTCTCTTTCCACTGCATTTGAATACCTATGGTATGGGTCTACGGCCATTATAAAAATTTCAATTTTTACGGTGCTGACATCAAACGAACGTCAGATTCTGACGTGTATAGTCGGTCCCCGCCCTGAAATGTTTAGCCCGCTAACCGCGACTATTGTCGTGTTGTTGGGCGGGGGCCCTAGGGTAGTGGTTAGCGCCGCTGCCTTTCACGCCAGAGTTCGGGGCTCGGTTCCCGGTCTCGGCGGTTTGAAGGAAACAAAAATGTTTCTTCCCCATCCACGTGTGAAAGTCAGTATTGTGGGGAGCCTCCGTGACCGAGAGGTAGCGTGCTCGGCCTCAGACCGCCAGGGCTCGAATTTCGAATCCTGTGTCTGGAGGACAGTGCCATCTCATTCATCTCACCATCCTCAGGAGGTTCTCCTGGCCCAGTTTAGCCTATATGTGCACAAAGGTGGCCTAAAGCCCGATCCATTTCATTTTTTTATTGTCGTGTTCAACATGTTCAATCCGTTTTAGCACTGTTATTGGGAATAAAATGAGCGTTTGAACATCAAGATTGGTCTCAAATTAAACAAAGATGGATAATTTTCAGACCCTTAAAGTGTGTGTCGCAACTTTAAATGGGTGAAAATTTAAACTATTTAATTTATTTATTTTAAGTCATATTCACCCCCCCCCCCCCCCCGATAATAATTAGGTGGGTGTTAAAAGTTTAAAAAAGGCTTTTATCATCTTGGAAATTTTCAAGCTGTATTAAGTACTACTACACTGTCACATGCAGTTGTACTCGGGCCAGATTTCTCATTAGTAATAAGTCACGGGATGTGTATGTACATGTGGTTATCAACAGAGAGATCTTTATTGGCCTATCAATTGAGATATGTCTGTTAATTAATTGGCTGATAGAGATAGATATGTATGATAACCATCCTGATAACGGGCCGCGTTCGTGAGTACCTTGTTAGTCAGCGCATATTCATCCGGTGAAACACGAGGCGGTAACGGTACCCCTACCTAATGTTAACCCTTGTCCTGCTAGACCCGGATATATACGGTTTTAAGCATATTTTAAGCCAAATAATATGTCACTGAAATGAACAATATAGTTTGTGGTAGATGTTCAGTTAGTAAAATAACTCAATTTAGAAGATGTATATTTTCAAAAAATATCTATATTTTTTGTCATTTGAAGCTGGGAATTGCGTTAGCAGTTCCAGCTTTAAACGGCGGATAAAAGGTTAAACGTATATATTCACGTGAGATATTTTAATTTAACCCTTGTCCTGCTGAATTGCTTCAATTGTATTTTTCGTCATTTGAAGCTGGAATTGCTGACGCAATTTCCAGCTTCAAATGATGAAAAAGATTACTATTTATGAAAAATAGACATGTCTAAAATTAAATTATTGGATCAGCAAAGCGTATATTAAAAACATTTTTATCAAAATTAAGTGATATTTTTATTTATCTAAAACATCCTCAAACCCGTATATATCCGGGCATAGCAGGACAAGGGTTAATATTACATCTGAGGCTATATCATGTATATCATAACGTTACGGGCTAGATCATCAGATTGAATTAATAATTTTCTACACCTAGGCTATAATATTGTAACATACAGTATATAATTATATAATAATCAGATAATCTGATTACATTTGTTTCATGAATTCGTTTGACCCTGCTAGTCTAGCTGGAAAAAATGATTGATATTTTCCTTGTTTATACGGGCGTAGCAGCACAGTCTTTATATGTTATTGGGATAAACTATATATGATCAATCACGATGCTAGCCCAACATTAAAACAACATTGGGTCAGCGTCTCGTGTTTGTAGCGCCAGTGATGACACACGGTGCCCTTACAGCCGGCTGTCCGTGGCTGCTCTATCCTTGATGACTGATGTCATCCCGTCATATCACTGGCCCAGCAAACACGAGGCGTTGGCCCAATGTTGGTCTGATGTTGGGCCAGCGTCGTAGACGATGGGCCAACGTCTGCCCAACATTTGGCCAACGCCTCGTGTTTGCTGAGGGGTGTATCCTGCCGTGCAATGTCAAAAGGCAATTACTGCTCACTTGAAAAACGAGCACTCAACGCCTTTTGCCTTTGCACGCCACCATACCCAGCAAATACATGTAGAGACGTTTAGCCAATGTTGGCTTGATGTGGGCCCATCGTCTACGATGCTGGATCAACATCTAGCCAGCATTGGTTAAACGTCTCGTGTTTGCCGAGTAGTAGTTCTACACGTCCTGGTACATTTGAATACATGATGCATACCAAGATGCACAATTAACAATTAAATATTGTACCCACTACCGCGACCCACAACTTCAGGTGTGTAAACTTAAATGTTTACAATTTGAATCAAAACATACGCCAACCTGGTAGATTTAATGTTCATTCCTCCGTCAAATGTTCTGGTTTGGAGGACAAATACAAAGGCAAATACAAAAGCTTTCGTGTTTATTCACTACGTGGCATATTTTTAATAAAATGCATTAAATTATATTCTCACACATCACAATAAGACGATTTCTGAGCTTTCACATTTCAGAGTAAATATTTGGGTATTGCATTGCATCACATTGCATTGCATTGTATTCAATTGTATTGCATTGCATTGCATTGCATTGCATTGCATTGCATTGAAGTATTAGCATGATTGTGATATTGTATGAAGATGTTCGCGGATTACAATTAATTGCTTCCACTGTTGACCACCCTCTCTCTCTCTCTGTGTTGACAGATCCTGACAGCTTCTTCATGCCGCCGTACGTGGAGTTCACCGGCGACGACCTGGACACGAACAAGCAGCTGATGGAGCAGAGTCAAGTGCAGTACCCCTTTGGTACTAGAGCTTTTAGTAGTTCCCACAAATCTCGCCGCGTCTCACATGTACGTGAGCCTCTATGTTCTCCACCTTCGACCCGCTGTTGTTGGAGTCTGTTACAAACGTATGGGCTCCGTGATACGCCCGTGATACGCCCGTGATACACCCGTGATACACCGGGTTATAGGTGCCGCCCAACAAACACCACACGACTGATGCTCGCCAGATGCTAGTGTAATGTTGGGCCGACGCCTGCGGCGCTGGCCCAACATTTCACCAGCATCTGGTATTTGTGTCGGGTTTGCCGGGATGTGCATTTAGGTTCTAGCCTGCTTTATTTTGAGAAACAATCGCGGTAAGCCGCCTGAGCTATTGTGTCGTGACAGTACAAGGGTACAGGATACAGGTATACACGAGTGCCACCCGGCACATCGGTCTTGTTTAAAACTAGAAGTCCGTTTTCTCAGTGTTTGGGTTCCAAGAAAATATATACGTCATTTTAGTCTTCAGAACATAATAAACACCTTTGCCCAGTATTTGTCTGAGTAGATCCATAAGCACCCCGTCCAAATTATGCACCATATTTTTAACCCTTTAAGTGCTAGTCACGTCCATACTAGTAGCCGTGTTCAGTCAGGAAAATTAGAATCAGAAATGAGCATTTGCCAGATTGACTTGTGTATTGATTATAATTGTACATAATTATGTAAGTAATTTTGCACCCACTTGACGTTGTGGGTCGCGGTAGCGAGACACAACTTGAAGTGGGTAAAAAATTTTTTTTTATTAAATAGCGCTTTAAGGGCTATTATAATTATTCATTGAATACAAAATTGTATACTCCCATCAAAGTAATGACGTTTTCAGCTGAGTTTTTATGTAAAAAATAGGATAGTTTCCCTTCATCTGCGCTATTTCCAACCCAAAGTAAACAACAATTTAAAAATGTACTTTGATTTTAAGAGGGTTAAATTCCCGGAATAATAAAGTGAAAGTGCATTTGATTTTATGATATGGCTTGCGCTGACGGATACAACAATTCAACGTAAAAAGGGCGACACCATTGTATTTTTGGCGACGGAACAATTTGAAAATCATGAATCATTTTAATACCGTGATTACTGAAGTTTAACCCTTGCAGTACTGAAATATTTTGCTAAGAACTGTAGATACCATATGATTATTAACTTCAATACGTCATGAACGTCTTAGTCAGGTCTTTCGGCTTCATTTGAATACCTTTTCTTTGGGGGGGGAGGGGGGGGGGGCTGCGTGGGTTTAGACATTTTCAGTGCGGGGATCAATATTTGACGTCCGATTCTTACGTCAAAAATAGATCCCCGCGCTGAAATGGTCAAGTGTGTGGGGTGGGATCCGGCTTACATATATATATATATGCACACACACCATCAGATACATATTTATGATTTATCACCACAGTTATCTATCTGGGCCAGGGAACAGATCTTTACACTCTTATATTTTCGAGGGGGTGGGTGTTTTATTTCCGATCGTGTGTGTCTGTCATCGTCAATTCCGTAACGGTTGAAAAAAATATAAAATGGCTGCTTTATCTGATTTTCCTTTTTTTAATTTCACCTTGTATGCACGCTATTATCCAGTGTGCTCTTGGGTCGTTATCATAATTATTTTATCATATAGCAATTTAAAATTTAACCTTTTACCTGCTATTTTATTTTATTTGAATTTACACCCACCTGAGGTTGTGTCTCACTACCGCGAGTGGGTAAAGAATACTCATATTTGTTTAACTTAGACGAATTATTTGCAACTATTGATGTTGAAACACTTACTGACATTGCAATGATGAAAATAATCACAACTCATTTGAATGATTCATTCTTTCGATATACATGTATATTATCAGTGTATGTATGCTAGGGTAATGTGAATCCGGGTAATCATAATGGTATAGGTAATATTATTACTTTATAATTTCAGTACATGCACATTTAACACTTTATGAATACAAGATGTAATTCAGCACGAACAATTTAATGTACCCGACATAATTAATTAACATAAAACAGTACTAAAGAAAGTGTAGATAAATTGATTATTTTTTTTGCAATTTCATTTTCTTTTAATTGTTGTCTATTAAAATGTGTGATATGATAGTGTACATATGAGGACCTTGCTGTGAGTGTACTTACTGACCTTTGCCTTTTCGTGGGTGTTTTGTGGTTTCAGTTTGCAAGCCAAGTATCGCCCACGGCTCCAGTCAGTGTCATAAGGTGAGGTTCTACTTAACCCTTTGTCTGCTAAGTTATGGAATTTAAATTTTCGCCCGCTTGAAGTTGTGGGTCGTGTCAAGCGAGTGAAAATTACTGGTATTTGTTTAATTTGAGACGAAACATTTGCAAATCTTGATGTTTAAACACTCATTTCATTCCTAATAACAGTGATTTAATTGGCTGATAAAACAGATTAAAAACGACTACAGTCGTGTTTATCACTTAGAGGTTAATGTCATTTGTGCTGCATTTTTCGTCATTGTGTCAGCAATCCAAGTTTGAAACAAACAATTCAGCAACACAAGGGTTAACCATTTTACCTCCTAGCACAACTATTATCGCTTTTTTCTTTTCATTACCATATCAGACATGTATTGGGAGTAAAATTTGTTTAAAATTATAATAAGCAAATTTAATATTACGAATAGCGGGGTTGAACAAAGTATTTTTACATGGTCTACTGATAAATCCGGGCAGCGTAACACGAGTGGGTAGAAATGTCAATTTGATAAATTGACTTGAAAAGGTTCAGATATATACATCCGTGATAAAAGGTTA
Source organism: Flabesymbios commensalis (assembly GCA_964017125.1). Classification (NCBI taxonomy): domain Eukaryota; kingdom Metazoa; phylum Annelida; class Polychaeta; order Terebellida; family Flabelligeridae; genus Flabesymbios; species Flabesymbios commensalis. The sequence continues at coordinate 73,293,425 of OZ024906.1, read as the reverse complement.
ATTGCTGTGAGCGGTTGCGTTGAGACTCTACAAGGGCTTAATTTATTTGTGGTGTTAAAAACTATTTGAATATTATCGTATGTAAAATGTCACTTAACCCTTGTGCTTCTGAACTGTTTGTTTCTATTTTTCATTCATTCGAAGATGGGATTGCTGACGCAATTTGCAGCTTCAAATGAAGAAAAATGTGACCATTTATGAAAACCCTTTCGAGCCTGAATTTACCATTGTCATCTTCATCCACTACAAGCCGCGAATTGCTGTCGCAATTCACGACTTCTAGTGGATGAAGATGATTTGATGTGTTTTAAAAATTAAAGAAAATTGCCATGTATTGGTAAACCAGCTTCATGGAAATTTTCGTTCCAAAAATCTTTGTTGTAGGGAAATTAAGTCTGTTTTCAGGGATGTAAAACGATGCTTTAATGCATCGTGAGAGCTTAAAGGGTTTTAACTAAGCATCTACCAAAAACTGTTTTATCAAATTTAGTGATATTTCTATTGATTTAAAACATGCTTGCAACGTTTATATATATACGGTCCTAGAAGCACAAGGGTTAAGTGACTTCGTAATGCATTTTAAACAGAGGAATCTGTAGATTAAAGTGAATGATGGGGTGATTGGACATGGTTTGAATTATCGTAATTAAGATTGGAATCGCCCATGTTGCATACTTAGGTTTTTATAATTCTAATGGAACGTACATGTAATCCGTTCTGATTGAATAAAAATTTGAAAAAAATACTACATAAGGCATTCAGTCTGTATGCATAATTAACCCTTTAACCGCTCAATTAAATAATTTAATTTTTCATCCACTTGAAAATGTGTCTCGCGACCCACAACTTCAAGTGGGTGAAAATTATTGATATTTGTTTAATTTGAGAACAAATATTTGCAAATCTTGATGTTTAAACACACAATTCATTCCCAATAACAGTGATTTGATCGGCTGATAAAACGGATTGAAAACGACTGTAGTCGTGCTTAGCGGTGAAAGGGTTAAATAATATATTTATTGATCCAATAATTTTTTTTTTTAAGCAGATGCCTTCAAATTATACTTAATACTTGATTAGCATTTACACAAAACGTATAGTAAATGGGACATTATTTGGGTTCACAAATCAGGTTGGATGCGGTGAAACTGTTTTTATTTTCCAATGCTTATCGTTGCCATGGTTACAGATGATGATCGTTTTCAACGAGGCCGGGCTGAGGGACGTGAAGCCGCCGTGCGTGGCGCAGACATTCATCAACCACAACGCCGTGCTCTACAAAGTGTTCGTGATAGGACAGCAGCATTACATAGTGGAGAGGCCGTCAATCAAAAACTTCTCCGCCGGTGGTACGTCTGTGTTTAACCCTTTCAGCGCGGGGACCGTCTTTATACGTCAGAATCTTACGTCTGTAGACGGACCGGACCGTCTTTATACGCCAGATTCTGACGTCTGTAGACGTCAGATTCTGAGGTGTAAAGACACTCCCCGCACTGAAAAAATTAAAATATTTGTAATGACCGTAGACCTATAACAGAGGTATTCAAATTAAGCAGAAAGAGCTAACTAAGACATTTATGATGATTTCAAATTGAAAAAAACCCTTTGGTTGCCATGATGTATTCAAAAATATTTCAGCGTTGTAAGAGTTAACCCTTGTGCTTCTGAATTGTTTGTGAATATTTTTCTTTCTTTTGAAGCTGGAATTGCTGACGCAATTTCCAGCTTCAAATGAATGAAAAATATTATTTGTAAAAAATATGCATCTCCCAAAGTGAAATATTTGATTTTAACTGAGCGTCTCCCACAATATATGGTAAAAAGTTATTGATGTTTTATTCAGTCTGAAATTTGCTTGAGAACGTATATATACGGTCTTAGCAGCACAGTGGTTAACCCTTTGACTTCCAGGCCGGGGTGCATGCCAGGATCCAGATATACTGGTGTAGGAGTTCTATTTTTCGTCATTTGAAGCTGGAATTGCTAACGCAATTTCCAGCTTCAAATGACGAAAAATACATAAATGTAGTATATATTTGACAAAAATTTGTGTCATTTTATGGTTACGTTCATTGACGAATGACGACGGAAATTTCCGTCATGTATGGTAGTGAAAAGGTTAAGTTTCAGGACGACAATTCTGTCTTTTCAGTTTGTTTCATGTTATTTGTTGAAAAAACAAGCGTTTTTAGCGCTTTTATCACCACTTTTCTAAGCTTGTAAGCATGCAGCTTTAAAAAGTGTACTTTGGGGATGAAAGGGTTAAGGAATGTAATATACATAACGGTATCTGACCCAGATATTTGGCAAGTACTCAAAAGCGATTCACCCTCTTCTGGGATACTGTGATCGTCTAATAAACTGATAAATCTGACCTAAAATCTGGGTCAGTCATACTGCACCAGAACATCATCAAATCCGTTTTAGTGGCACTTAGAATTAAAGAGTAAAATATTTTGTTACTTAGCAAAAATCTTGTTTTAATTTTCACCTGTTTGAAGTTGTGTCTCACTACCGCGACCCACAACTTCAAACAGGTGAAAACTACTCATATTTGTTTAATTTGAGACCAAACATAATTTGCAAATCCTGATGTTTAGGCACTCATTTCATTTCAAATAACTGATTTGTCCGGCTAGTAAAACGGATTTTAAACTATTATGGTCGTGCTTAGCGCTTAAGGGGTTAAGCTAATATAGGCAATGTAAATATATAAATGCTGCCTCATTGAATGTTTCTAGACTACCAGACAATCTTCTTTGACAGTCACGATGTGTCTAAGGCTGACTCGGCGTCGTTCCTGAATCAGGTGAGACACCTTGTTGTTGTTTTTTGTGAGCTTTCTGAACCTTATACGGGTTTGTAATGTATACATAAACTAATGTGCTGAGTAATAATCTGTAATATGTTAGGATTTTGCAATTTTATAATATTATCTGATGTGTATAATTTACACCAGTGTTTATGACATAGCATTGAACATCAGGAGATGCTGAGTATAAAATACGTGAGTCTTTGTGACAAAGCACTATGACATCAGTTGATGATAGGTTTGAAAAGCTCGACATTTGGCAAACAGTAAAGGCTTATTATACACCCCATTATAGTCATACAATAGGATATTTTCTTTTGACCTTAGGTTACCCTTAGCTAATTTAATGCCCATTGCTCAGTCAAATTATGTCGTATTAAGGACAAATAAAAAGTCTGAAAGCGTCTTTAGATGTGATTAGCACTTTATTTAACCCGGTCAGTACGGGGACCGACTTCAGACGTGAGAATCTGGCGTCTATAAACCTCACTCCCTTATAGACGTCTGATTATGACGTCTAAAGTCGATCCCCGTACTGAAAGAATTAAAAAATTATAATGACCGTAGACCCATAACATAGGTATTCAAATGAAGCGGAAAGAGCTAAGATATTTAGGATGATTTCAAATTGAAAATAACCCTTCGGTCTCCTATTTGCAAATAATCAGCGCTTTAAGGGATACCCTTGTTCAAGGTAAACGATGGACTCCACAGGACAACCAGAGTGTGCGCCTTTTTCCAATGTTGAATTTGTTTTGTTTCCAGCAATGGTTGAGTGACGACAGTGATGATGAACAGGTAGCGTAGCCATCTAAAGTAACTCTATGCCAAATCATCTTCTGGCTTTATTAACCCTTTCAGTGCGGGTAATACACTTTCCACAACGTATTTAATTGACGTGAAACGCTATTAGGAACGCTGAGGGTTCATGTGCAGTCCATGTAAAGTGAGCCACTAATCTGTACCTAACTATTCTGTCGTACACAGCCGAAAGGCAGTGTCTGCCTAATTTGCAAGTAAGCAGATACTGTATTTTGGCTTTACAAGCAGTATTAGCTAAGTGTCAAAAATGGATTCTTTTTTATTTACCTTGACATTTTTTCTCAGAACGTGTGTAAAAGACCTGATTATTTGAAATACCCAAATTATGAAATATTGTCGCTGAATTTTATTTGTATGTAATTTTTTTTTAAGTAAATATTTTCATGTATATATGCGACAGTGGAGCTAGTTGTGTTGAAAATAGCTTTTTTGTCACTATGCGGTGGCGGCTACTACTTTTTTTATAGTTAGTTGAAGATTAGTGGACATTTCAGAAAAATATCGACTTTACTATCATTTGAAACGAAATTCTAACGGGTATCCTGCACTTATCGGGTTAGGAATCGAACTCACTCCCCTAAGCTGCTGAGAACGACAAACCTCTCGTTAAAGCATTATCGTCAATGCCATGTTCACACCCGCCGCTGCCGCTTGTGCTTGTGCTTGTTAGCTCAAGGCAATCTGTGGTTCTTCCTCTATGCTCTGGCATGGAGATCTGCAAACTAACCTACTGCAAAAGCGCCTGGTATATAACTAACACTCCGGCAATTTACGCTTGACATTGACCCGATGCTGGTTTAATTGAGAACCGTTCGGGCCCAGCAAACACGGCCCAACATTAACCCAATATTGGGTCAGTGTATCGTGTTTGCTGGGGTGCACCCACTGGGCCCCCATATTGTTGCGATGTGTACGTTCATACCGTTGATCATGTACATGTGTACACTGAATAGTGATGATCGGATACTATCATATAATAATAAGGTATTATATAACTAAATTTACCTTAGTATCCGATTACCGCTATTGAGTGTACACGTGTATGCCCCCATGTACGGTATCAACGTACACATCGAAACAGTATAGGAGCCCAGTGTTTGCTACGCGGGCCTTGGATCAACGTCAATCGTTCGCTGGGCCATCACTGGTATTTTCTGGTCTCTCCAGCCCAAACCTTACGTTAGGCCAACGTGTGTCTCAGTATTTGTGGCCTCGATTTTGAGCTAACGCAAGGTTCGAGTCTGGCTGGTTGCTCTCTCTCGGTCTGGCATCTGTTTTACGGTGAGGTCTCAATAATTACTTTACTTAATTTGGCTCCTTACGACTTAAATGAGTTCTCAACACATATTCAAGTAGTGTTGCAATACTGTCTTTTAACCTTTCTTCAGTCGGGGATACTTTGTGACTTTTTATTTAGTTCTACACACCACTTAGTTCTCTACATCTAACCAATCGCTCAATCCCATCTAAACATATTTTTCAAATCACAATGTCTATGCTGTGCAGGTCACACAATATTCAGATCCCGATCGTAACACTTCAACCCATCTGAATGCACGAATGTCGTTGAAACAATGTGCGCTATTCTGACGTGCAAAGCCAAAAGGCAGTATCTGCTTACTTTACAAGTAAGCAGATACTGCCTCTTTGATTTGCAGATCAGCATTAAGGTGTGGAAATTACTCATGGTTTTTTAATTTGAGACCGGGCAAACATTTGAAAATCGTGATGTTTAAATAATCTTATGAGTATTTTTCACCCACTTAGAAGTAGTGGGTCGAAATATAAATAAGATAAATTAAAGGGTAAATAATCTTCCCAGCAGACACAAGATGTTAAATCAACGTTGGTCCACCGTCTACGACGTTGGACCACCGTTAACCCAACATTAATTCAACGTCTTGTGTCTGCTGGGTTTGTTGTACATCATCCAACAGCCGAAGTGTTATAATAATGTACCACTACTGAATGTACCGCAGCACTGCCGTGCAAGGCCAAAGGCAGTATCTGCTTACTTACAAATGAGCAGATACTGCCTTGTTGTAAAAATGCCAGGATTTATATCAGTCCGGCTTGTCCTGTGTATACTGTTGAGTTTGACATCAATGTTAGCAGGAATAAAAATGTGTGATATCACCATCACAATGCTAATTACACCCCGATCTACACTGCCCAGTATACTGCTCTTTAAAGCAGAAAGGCAGTATCTGCTTACTTGTAAAGTAAGCAGATACTGCCTTTCGGTTTGATATAGCGTTGGAAATTGTTGTTTAACTTTAGATACTCAATGAATTATTCAAGGTCCTTGCCAGTATTTTCTGATATCTGATCTTGTCTGAATGATTCATCCGCAGCATCCAAAGTGTCATATGTGCCTCTCATTTCAGTGGCTCATGTAACACTTTGGCTTCCAGAGGACGATGTGTTTTTATACATGAGAAATAAATAGACATTAAAATGTCTTTGATAATTTTAAAGCGTTACAACACATAAAAAAAAGATATTCACCCACTTGAAGTTGTGAATACGACTCATATTTGTTTGATAGACTAAATATTTTTAAATCTTGATGTTTAAACGCACATTTCGTTCCCAGTAACAGTGAAAATCGGCTGATAAAATGGACTAAAAACGACTGTAGTCGTGCTTAGCCAGCTATGGCACAAAAAATTTGTATAACATTCGTACAACGTCGGCCCAACGTCTTCGACGTTGTTCCAACATTGTACAAATGTTATACAAATGTTGTTCTTTTGCTGGGTAACGCCTGACGGGTTAACACTTGAGGCGAAAACGTAGTAGATGACGGTGATCACACATCTCGAATGCCCCGAAAAAATCCACCTGAAAATTATCGTGCTTCCATGTTCACTACCATGTGGCTGTATGTAAATAACAAACCGGATGACGGGTGGGTATTCAGAACTCAAGTTTCCACGTCTCTCGTGTTTGCCGGGGAAGAGCGAATTCAATATTTTTGCACCCCGCTGATTTCAGATGGACGTGGCAGAAGTGTTACGGAGTCCGCGCCCCGTGGTCGACACCTCACGACTTCACCAGGTGGCGTCCGGTCTGCAGCAGCAGTTCGGTCTCAACTTGTTCGGAGTGGACATAATCATCGAAAATCTCACCGGGCGCTACGCCGTGATCGACATCAACTCCTTTCCAGGTATTTAAAGCTATAGACCACTCTGTGTATGTTTGCGGTTTTAGTTGTACCCCAGTTGCCTTTAGCTCTGTAATGAGCGTGGTGCTTTCTTTGTACAGATGTGTCTCGCTTTTGTACACAGTGGACTACTCCTTTAAATCAGCTCGGATTGCGTGCAGAGCCATCGATTACCCCCTGGTGCTCTATCAAAGTTTAATTTTCAGTCACTTGAAGCTGTGGATCGCATCTTCAAATGACTGAAAATTACTTATTACTCGGATTTGTAAAATTCAGGTTACATATTTGAGCCTCATTTCGTTTTTAGAATTTAATTGCCCAAAGTGCTAATAAAACACAAAATACTACTCTTGTAGACATCAGTGTTCCAAGGGTTAATCTGGTGGCTATTGCACGAAACATTTATGTAATTGCGGTTCAATCGCAGAAAATTGAAGCCAAAAATCCAACATAGCGTTAAAATTTGGTGTATGTTGGGTTGTGATAATAAAGGTGGTTCATAAACTTGTATTACATAGACATTCAACAATTAGAACAATGAATAGAATTTGAATCTGTAAAGACTATATTAGAAAATCATATTCTAGTATTAATCAAATGTCCCCCCGACCGAATGTAATCCAACTTATTGGCAATTTTCACATCTGCAGTTTTATTTCACATGTTTCACAATGGCCTATTCTGTGAAACGCAGTGACGTCACCAGAAACCTTTTTTGATTGGCTACTCGATGAAAAAAATGTTATATATATCACCCTCGCCCATACTTTGCTGTATTGCATTGCTAGGTTAGAAAATTGCTGGTCAACCCATTTAAGTTTCACAGAATTTTGTTATTTAGATCATGACGGATTAGTCTATGATCGACTGGTATGCCACCTGGTGACTGGTGCCATGACTTTGTTTAGATGCTTGATTGAGTGCCATCTGGTCACTGGTCATATAACTATCTTTCCTGTGCAAGGTCTCACACCCGTATCATCTATGTCGATATTTCATTGTCTGACTGATCTTGTCTACTGGCCATTAAAATGTGCGCAGTAGCTTAACAGTCTTCATTGCATGACATGATTTAGCAGATGGAAATATCCAAATGTAGTTGAATGCTAGACACAACTCTATGCCGGCCAATAATCTGATAATATGCCTGCCGTTAAAATAGTCATTGTGACTGAGATTTAAAATAACCAGATAATAGTGCCCATTGCTGGTCGGGAAAATTAAGCGATAATGACGTAATCCCTAAATTATAACGATGCAGATCCAGGATGTGGCTCAATGAATAATATACAGCAATCTTTATTTATAAATTGTGAGGTCACGTGTGAAGATAGGAGAACGAAGGAACCAACATTTTTCTGTTTTCGGGATAGATACAAATATTTGTTTAAATACTCAGCGTATATATTACATATCACCTGCAAGTATTTGTTTGATGACATCCCAGCAAACACAAAGCATTTGTATAAGATTTGTACAACGTCGGTCCAATGTCTTCGACGTTGGTCCAATATTGTACAAATATTATGCAAATGTTTTGTGTTTACTGACGTATTAATCCCTTTAGATCTTATAATCATCCCTTCAGTTACTGCACGTGCATCCAATCTAGCTGACAACTCCCCATCCCACAAGTGGCTGTCTGCATCCTACCCCTGAAATGTCGAGGCATTTTTGAAAGTCAAAACGAGCCTATCCGCAGTAAATAACATTCACAGTAGCAGTGAGACACCGCATTGTGTGGAGTTGCGTATGGCTGCCGAATTACCTTTTGGGAACAAAAGAATGTGAGCACTTGTTTGTTGCCATTTTGCTCCTGAATAATTTGACAATATGTATCCCAAAAATGATAGCATTGTCACCAAAATAACATCCAAAATGGCATACTGGTGGATATTATTATTAAGTTTTTTAATGATCTCGAAACTTTGTTTCACAGCCAGAAAATTAATATAAAGTAAAGTGTCAAGGATAGCATATCACAAGTTTCGCAAATATAATGTTCAAGTTGGCAGACGGGTGGCTAATTTTTAAAACTTTTGCTCATAATCATGATGATGGCTGAAAAATGAATATGAAATGAAATGTTTAACGGTAACAATTTGACAAATTTTGCACATACAATGGCAGCATGGCGGTAACAGTGTGCTGCTTTCTAATGACCATCTACTGGTTTGCAGTGTGATTATCTACATAGAAAATAGGAGATGCTGACCCAAAGCTGTTTTAATTTTGCGCCACCATCGCATTGGGTGAGCGTGCGTGTTTGCTCTGATATGATGTACAAATTGTTCAGAATGTCTCTTTGTTTATGTGTACCAGGTTATGACGGTGTACCCGACTTCTTCCATGCTTTACTCAAAATGATCGAAGACATAGTGGAGGGTAAACCCGCCACTGTTCTTCCCCCCACCGAGCCAAACAACGAGACACCGGGAACTAAAAACAGCACAGACACGACACACACGAACGCCACTATACCTACGAACGGCACGGACACCACACACACGCCCGCCACGAATGGTACGGACACCACACACACGCCCGCCACGATACCTACGAATGGCACGGACCAGACACACTCGCCCGCGAAGAAGCCCACTAATGGTCTCTGTGACCTGGTGAAGCAGGATCAACGCGCCAAACTTTTTACGTTCGAGCTGGACCACATAGGAGGCTGGACGCGCTCCCCCATGAAACCCTCCGTGGAGGTGAGCGAGCGGATCGACGCCGCGGGGGAGACCAGGGAGCAGAAGCCGGCGGTGGAGCGCAGGGACCCGAACCAGCCGCTGACCGGCACCACCAACAACGCACAGCTCATAGCAGCCACTGTGAACCACCATAGCCTAGGCCAAAAACACACAGCGGACGAAGACTGCTTATCACAGCGCATCGAAGCCGCCCTGCTGCTGCACAAGTCCAACGAGTAAACATCCCAGCTAGCACGAGATATTCACCCGATGTCGATTCAATGTTGAAGCGTCGCAGACGCTGGCCCAACATTGAATCGACATCGAGTGAATGTCTCGTGATCCCGACAGTGTCGTCCCAGCAAACTCTAGGCATCGACCCATCGTTGGTTTGATGTTTCATCAACATTGATCCAACATTGGATTGGTTTCTTGAGTTTGCCGGAATCTATACCAATGGACAGTTGTTAATCTCTGATCACCGCACTGCAGAGACAAATGCCGGCGACCTATTTACTTTCCAAGTAAGCAATTACCGCTATTTGACTCTGGGGGTTGGTGTCCCGTCGTTAAGTGAAACATGCTGCGTGTGCGGTGATGACATTTAGCTCCAGTAATATCTTACGAAAATTATACATTTCAAATTGCGATCCGCAAGCCACAGGGGCACTCCAATTAACTTCGGCGCAAACACATCACTGGCATTATTGTGCGTCTGATTGAAACACTGAAAGTGAAAACTTTATTCACGTAATTTCGATTTTCACCCATTTAAGTTGTGTCCGCTACAGCGAATCACAACTTTAAGTGATTGAAAATTAGTCATTTTAAACGAGACCTAAGCATTCTATGCTCGCCGCGCTTTGCTATTTTTGCTGAATAAACTAATAATTATTTGTTTTGCCAATGAGAAGAATTGAAAACGATTTTAGTCACGATCGGCTCCACCTTTTAACCCTTCACCCGCTAAATTATTTTATTTTTCAACCGCCTAAAGTTGTGTTCCGCTACAACGCGACACAGGCTTGAAGTGCCTTGCTACCGCGACCCACAACTTTAAGTGGGTGAAGATTACTCATATTTGTTTAATTTGAAAGCAAACATTTGCACATCTTCATGTTTAACGACTCGGCTAATTCTAAATAACTAATTTAACCTTCTAATAAAACAGATTAAAAACTACGACTATGGTCGTGATTAGCGGTGGAACGGTTAAGCTGATAACAAAGGCTTGCTCAGATTAGGTTAAAAGCTTTAAAAAATAGGACTCGCTTAATGTAAAATAGGACGCGCTAAATGTAAAATAGGATGCGCTAAATGTAAAATAGGACGCGCTAAATGTAAAATAGGACGCGCTAAATGTAAAATATGACTCGCTAAATGTAAAATAGACTCGCTAAATGTCATTACTATGACGCGCGTGTGTGTGTTTTCGGGGGTACAAGAGAGAAACTACCTCAGTCCAGTACTGTACAGTGTGCCCATTTTAATGAGAGCGTTTACATAATTTTATTAGCATGAGTATAGATACTATATACTGTAGATCTGGTAATTTTCGCGTGTTTAAATTTTCGTGAATTTCAGATTCTGGGACTTCCACGAAGTTTAGAATTTGCTAATTTCCATTTTTCTTTAGTAGCGCTATTATAATAATAATTTTGCGAGATTCTTGAATTCGCGAATTTGTTATCCTCGCGAAAATTAAAACCTCGAGAATATTACCAGATTTATAGTATAGGCCACTTGTTGTTTCTCTGCATCGATCCCGGTAGACACGAGAGGGCAAGCCAATGTTGTTGACGCAGACGCTGGCCCAACATTACAGCAACATTGGCTCGCCCTCTCGTGTCTGCTGGGATCGCAGACTATTATATACTGTTACATTTTTGTTCTGTTATACTGCTTACAAGAATCACAAACAGTCGTCTCTGTGTTGAAAATGTTTATGTGTACCGTATACACAGATAGAAGTTGTTAACGTTGCACATAGGATTTATTTTTTAAGTTTATTATAACGATGAGAGCAGATTATTTATTTTTTGCCATGTCTTTTTCATATTGGCTTATTTAAACACTAGAGCTATTCCATTCGCACTTTGAAGACATGATTGTTACACCACGATTGTTACACCGGCATTCACATTAACTGCGGAGAATGAATTCCCCTGATTTCTCAGTCAATTCTCAGCCAATTTTCATGAAAGTTTGCACATATTATTTTATCATAATCATGGTCATGCGGCGACTATCCTGAAAATCTCAAGTTTTAGTAAGTAGACTTCCCTATTTCAAAAATTATATTATTTGACATGTAATGTGATTATATTATGAGACGAAGTTAATTGTCTATAGAGGGGTGACACTCACTAAATGTTACAGTGAATAGCTTTTCAGCTATACAATATTTTTCAACGACATTTTCAGGGTAGTAGCCGCATCACTAGAGAATAATGTAAAACTGCATTGACATTAGTTCAGAATTGAGTGAGAAATCAGCCAAATCATTCAGCCCGGTTAATGTGAACCCTACACTTTGTACAGCTACTCCTGTAAGCCATACTGCCTGATATAGCGGGGGATATACTAACGTCCTCCGTCAGTATCTGTCCTGATTGTTTTCTTAACCCTTCTGCTGCTGAATAATTATTGTTTATTCAATAATTGTTTATCCCTATTGTTCATTCATTCGAAGCTGGAATTGCTAACGCAATTTCCAGCTTCAAATGACGAAAAAATCCGTATTTGAAAAATAGATATATCCCAAATTCAACTATTTTGATTAACTGGGCCTCTTATCTCCTAACTATTTTATCAATTTCAGTGAAAATTTATCTGGTTTGAAACTAGCTTCAACCCGTGTCTTTTCCAAAAAAAGTGATATAGTTTTCCTACTTTTATGCATACCAATTAAGCAGATTCGTTACATGTACATCATCAAATATGAACCACTATACGAGTTTGCAAATACCCAACAAACACTTTGTATCAAACCAATGCTGTTTTAATGCTGGTCGAGCGTCGCAGACGGTGGGCCAACGTTAAAAACACATTGGTTTAATTTATAGCGTTCGCTATGTAGGCCCATCCCAGCAAACACAAGAGGTTGGACCAATGTTGGTTTAATGTTGGTTCAGCGTCGCCGGCGATCTTGCTCTGGGTCATGTATGGTACAATCTATCAAAATAACCACATTGTCCTGATTACACGGAATGCACTGCAATTGGGTATTTGACTGTTTTATCAAATCGGGTGATTGTGTGAATGAGAAAGATTTGATTGGGTGGCGAGGGGGGTTGACAACTGATTTAATTTGACAGGCGCCTCATTCCCCCTGTCTCTGTCTAACGCAGCCTTAATCACTGTTCATACTCCCCGGCGGTGCCTTCAGGTGCCTTTCTTTTTCTATACCCCTATTCCTTATTTAACCTAAACTTTTCCAGAGATACGGGGGTGAAGAGTTTGTGATATTTATTCTTCGATATAATAAAATTGTCGCAATCACGAAAAGTAGGATATACAAGGTATACTGTAATTCGCTCTGCAAAGCTGAAAGGCAGTATCTGCTTACTTTACAAGTAAGTAGATACTGCCTTTTGGCTTTGTGCGGCACAATTGGGTGAGGTCACTTTATGGCACTGTACTTTGTGGCTCTGATTTGTTAGAATGGCATTGATAGTGTATGTGATGATTGGAGCTAGCTAACCATTGAAGCGCCGAAATACTTTCGTATAAACCATAAGACCAAAGGGTGTTTTCAATTTGAAATCATCATAAATGTCTTGGTTATCTCTTTCTGCTTCATTTGAATACCTATGTTATTGGTCTACGGCCGCTATAAATATTTTTACTCTTACAGCGCGGGGAGCGACTTTAGACGTCGGAATCTGAGAGTTAGAGCAGTATCAGTGGATTTTATAAGTACCCCACCTTTGTAAGTTGCAGTACTTTTAACACAGAATTCTAGCTCACAAATTGACAGCTCTTTAAGAAATGCACCCACGCATGTTTTAGGTTGGGAAAGATTATAATGTTTATTATGGTTATACACACGTGTGTGTTTATTTATAATTGATTTTTGTTAGAAACTAGACGCTCGTCCAGACAATTATTTAATGAGATAAACGAATTTATAGTAGTGATTATTATTCAATTAAAATCCCATTGCTTCCCGATTGACATAAAATAGTGTATTACCACAGTTAAAATTCCTTTTTAAAATTCGTATTGCTATTTTGTAAAAGAGGCCCTGTAGTATCAGTATTCACATTTTAATATACCTATATAGATGTGGCATGTATTATTTAACTTAAAACATTTCTACAACACGAAGTGATAATAATTATATAGGATATTTGCATAAGACTTTGAATCATTCTGTCACCAAGCTGTAATGTCTTTGTGATATTTTTGCCGCAACTGACTATACTATATTAGTTTCGGCCGTGTACTACTAGATAAATTTGAAGTGAAATCTTCTTGTCTGTTTACATTTTTTGAGGAGCATGTATCTCTATCAGTATCTGCGAGCACAATATCCAGCAAACACGAGACGTTGACCCAATGTTTGTTTAATGCTGGGCCACCGTCTGCGACACTGGCCCAGCAAAAAACCAACAGTGAATGCTCTACTGTCATCTGATTGCTAAAAAGTCTGATTGGTAGATACCGTGATATTTACCAATCACAAGCTTTAGAATTAGGTCAAACTAATGGAGAATAGCGGTTGGTACTCGCGGCTACACCAGCGATGCTAGTATGACTCTGTATGACTTGTGTACAATAGATTAGCAAAAAAAAGAAATCTCCTTCAATAATTTGTCTTGTAAACCCAGCAAACCCAAGAAGTTTAACCACTGTCTGTTTAGTGCTGGTCCACCGTCTACGACGCTGGCCCAACATTAGACAAACGTTAAGTGTCTCGTGTTAGCCAGGGAAAATTAGCTGAAAATTAACTATGTTTATTTAATTTGAGACCAAACAATTGCAAGTCTCGGATGTTTAAACACTCATTTCATTTCCAATAACAGTGATTTGATCGGCTAAAAAAACGGATTAAAAACGACTATTGTCATGCTTAGTGGTAAAAGGGTTAATAGAGTGACTATACCGCATACCAAGACGGTGGCCCAACATTAAAACAACATCATCTGAATGTCTCGTGTTTGCTAGGTAATGCACCACGTGTTATGCATAGCCCCCCTATAGATGCACATTTATGTCCAGTGAACATTCTATTGCTCTTAAAATATAAAATAGCTGCTATGTTGTATTTAGTTACGTCCATTACCCCGTTGATAGACACGTATATGCTATCAACTCTGCTGTGCAAAGCTAAAAGGCAGTATCTGCTTACTTTAGAGTAAGCAGATACTGCCTTTTTGCTTTGCGCGACAGAACTATGTTGTGTGGGTCTGGAGAGAAAGCAATCATATTGTGATGACATACTGTACCCAAATTAGCGAAATTTAATTTTTACCCATTCATCGATTTTTGAATACCAATATAACAATAGTTATTTAATAATTCGATATGTTCAGAGCCGGAAGCCATGTAGATTTTTACAAAATGACTTCGGCGACATTACATTTTGATTGCCGTATTAACATCGAATAGGTGTCCTCATTTTAGCATGTATGCAGTGAATGTTGCGGTTAGAATTAAATGTGATGAATTGTAATTTAAAATATCATCGACAAATAAACTGTAGATTTCCATCGATGATTGCATTTAGCAATAAAATCCACTCAGTTATATTCCGCATTCTTTGTATTGTTACCCCCAGGTTAGCAGTGATCGCATGGATTCTATCTTTATTTAAACTAGATAAGCTTGTCACAGCACGACATACTCATCCAGCAAACACAAAACTTTTACCCAATGCCGGTTTAGTGTTGGTCCAGCGTCGTAGACGGTGGGCCTGCAATAAACCAGCATTGATTCAACGTCTTGTGTTTGCCGGGCCACAGTGTTAGGGTTATTTCACAGCACGTAACATCGCTTGTATTTTACATTGTAGTTTTGGCATATATTTCAGCTGTAGTATTATTAGCCACGATCAGTTTCATTCACAATATTTAACCCTTAAAGCGCTAAGGTGTAAATTTTAAATTTCCACCCATTTGAAGTTGTGTCTCGCTACCGCGATCCACAACTTCAAGTGGGTGAAAATTATTCATATTTGTATTATTTGAGACCACGCGTTATTTTCAAATAACAGTGAGTTGATCGTCTAATGACACGGATTTATACTCGCCATGAGCACTTCAAGGGTTAATGAGCCGGGAGCCCACTAGGAATCTTAAATTAAGATTATCTATTATATCCATTAGAAAAGTTAAGATTTATCTTAACTTTTTTAATGGAAATAAGAGAAGGTTAAGATAATCTTAATTTTAAGATTCTTAGTGGGATGGGCTCCTGAGGCCCATCCCACTAAGAATCTTAAAATTAAGATGATATGAACTCTTATTTTCATTAGAAAAGTTAAGATAAATCTTAACTTTAAGATAAATCTTAACTTTTCTAATGAAAATAAGAAAAAGTTAAGATAATCTTAATTTTAGGTTCTTAGTGGGATGGGCCCTAGAATCTTAATATTTGACACCCAAGTGCATCTGGGGAAACTAATTATGTTCCGAATGTGATGTAATGCCAATAGTTTTTAGATGCTTGCACAGAATTTTTAATACTATGAAATTAGGAAAAAAATGTCCTCTGACAAAAATACATGAGCCTGCTATTAATTCATAAAGATTTGTCTGTACAGATTGTCTATAGCGGAAATAGTCAAAATGTTTGAATTAGTCTGTGTGAATTGAAAAAAAAATCTGTACTGGAAAAATATAGAATTCTGCTTACATAATAGTGGTAGTAGCGGTAACGATGTTGAACCAATGTTGGTTTAAAGTATGGTCCACCACCTACGGCGCTGGACCAGCCTTAAACCGACATTGGATCAGCATCGTTAGTTTTCCATGTGGCAGTAACGAGGACCTTGACTACTGGATAAAAGTGGGTCACAATAATTCCTCTGACAATAAAGTAATCCCTTGTTCTTCCACACATGTTACTGAGCATCACTTTATCGTTTTTACGTCATGCACTGACTATTTTTATATGCAATTTTTATTTTACCTGCTGTATATACCATTGTATAAATGCTGTAGTGTATGTTCTTGAAAATTGTCTGAGAAATTGTAATAAACTGTCATTGATTTCACTGTGCTCTTGACTATTATCTGAACAAAACTACACCTCCATTATGTTGATAATAGTCCAACAATTATACACTGCTGTACTCGGATTCTCATTACCGTGGTAAATGATTTTCGTGGATTTATCAGTCAATTCTCAACCAATTTTCATGACATTTTTTAATCACTATTTTCTGGTGATGCAGCGACTACACTGACGATTGCATACTGTATACTGTAAAAGTTCCTTTTAACCCTTAAGGCACTAAGCGCGACTACAGTCATTTTCAGATCACAATTTTTTAGTATGAAATGTGTGTTAAACATCAACATTTGTAAATGCTCGATCTCAAAATAAACAAAGACGAGTATTTTTCACCTTGAAGTTGTGGGTCGCGGTCGCCAGACACAACTTCAAGTGGGTGGAAATTGTCATTATTTAACTTAGCGCTTTTATGGTTAATACAGTAGTAAAAGACAAAGGTAGTGAGTGAGTTCACCCAGCAAACACGTGACATTAACCCAATGTCGATTTAATGTTGTCTCGCCATCTATGACGTCGGGCCATCATTTTTCAACACTGGGTACTAAACGTCTCGTGTTCGCCTGGTAAACCCCATTACTTTTGGCTCAGATTTACATTATTATACATTTCTAATGGTCTAACATCTGAAATACTAACTAACATTTCATAAACTTCTCAGGGCTGTTGCCGGATGACTAATAGTGCTGGCAACATTTCATGAAAATTGGTTAAGTATTGGCTGTGTTTCCGATATTTATTCACCACGGTTCATGTGAATCCAGGTAGGCCTATATTGCAATATGCATTATTTATGCTCTTCGCTATTAACTGGCATAAAATGTTTGGATTCAATATTAAACCTGCAGCTATAGTGGTGCCTATCATAATGTTGGGAGCTAGATGGGTTGTGAAGAACACTAAATTCACGAAGTTTAAGACCTAAAAATAGCCAAATATGAATAATAATTTGAATACATTCCTTTCAAGAATTAGTTCTATCTGATAGTCTAGCTGACTTTCTTACTGTCATGATTTATTTTTTATTTCGACTTTAATTTCATTCGCCATGAAATCAAAAAAAAATTGTGTATTCTAGATCAGCACCCTTTACAATAAATAAATCTATCTTGTTTATAGGTCTGTAAATCATAAAAAACAGCTTGATGGACGATAACAGGTGAATAAAATGACGACTTCAAAAAAGTCAGTCAAATCATTCACCTTGAAATATCGCAATTCCAAAATGGGACATGTCATTTTATTATGGAGGATGTTTAACGCACCTTTTTAGTTTGTGGACTCTGTCCACAAAATTTAAGGTTGACATTCCAGGCAAACGTCTGTCATTAACTTCCGCTACTATCTGTTTTGTCTGTGCAATGTCAGAAGGCATTATCTGCTTCCTGGTATACTGGGCATTTACTGCTTTTAGCGCTGCCAAAAGGCCATATTTACTCACTTGTAAATCAAGTATATACTTCCTTTCCGCTAATGTCACTGCCTCCTTTTGGCTTGCACTGACCCAATGTTGGTTAAATGTTGTGTCATCATCTATGACACTCTTACAACATTGAACCAACATTGTGTCAGGGTATCGAGTTACCGGTGGTCCCTGCAAAAATGGTGGTCTCTGCAAAAATGAGCCCTTTAGCCAATGCTCTTTTAAAGCTGAGCCATGGTCGTAGACGATGTGCCAGCATTAAGCTAGCACTGGTTGAACGTTTATCGTGTTAAGGCCGATATACTGGCATGCCAATGCTGGGCTAATGTCGCCCCAGTGTTGTAAACGGTGGGCCACCATCAGGCTAACATTGTGTCAACCACTCAAGTTTGCTGATCAGCTGTGACCGCAACCCAGTAAACAGAAGCATTGACCCAATGTTGTTCTAATGCTGGCCCGCCGTCTTCGACGTCAGCACAACATTAAAACAACATTGGGTCAATGCCACGTGATAGCTGGGTGGGTAATATGCCCAGTGGTATTCGGATATCTATTTTCTAAATGGCCGCCATAAAAACTGGAAGAATATGTTGAAATATATCAATTATAATATTTTGCTCCAATTAATTATGTAATAAACTCCCGCCGATAATGTAATAAAATCAACCAATAATGTAATACTCCCCTATAATGTAATACATTTAACCATTAATGACATAAACAATAAAAAAAATTCAGGTCATTCGATCTTGTTAAAATCCATTTAATATGCCCAGTGGGATTCGGATACCTATTTTCAAAAATTTTAATGGCCGCTATAAAAACTAGAGGAATATCTTGAAATATATCAATTATAATATTTTGCTCCAATAATGTGATAAACTCCCGATAATGTAATAACTCCCGATAATGTAATAAAATCAACCAATGTTGTAATACTTCCCCATAATGTAAGAAATTTAACCAATAATGTAATAAACAACCAATTTTGCTGAAATCCATTTCATGTACCCAGTGGTGCTCAGATACCCGTTTCAAAAACGGCTGCCATCAAAAGTACTTGAATATCTTGTAAAAAGTGTGCAAAGTGCAAACAACATTATATATATTTTACCAATCTAGAGAGAACTTGATAACGTAATGATGAATGATAACGTAATAGATAATAATAACTTTTTTTATTATTTATTAAAATATACAATACAAATCATGTAATATCAGTAAAATAAATTATTCATTTAACCCTTTGACTTCCAGGCCGGAGTGCATGCCAGGATCCAGATATACTGGTGTAGGAGTTCTATTTTTCGTCATTTGAAGCTGGAATTGCTAACGCAATTTCCAGCTTCAAATGACGAAAAATACATAAATGTAGTATATATTTGACGAAAATTTGTGTCATTTCATGGTTACGTTCATTGACGAATGACGACGGAAATTTCCGTCATGTATGGTAGTGAAAAGGTTAAAACACCTTCATTGAAGCCGGTGGCGACCGATTGTAAGGGAGTAAACATGAAACGACAGGAGATAATTCTGCTAGTGTAATGACTGTCCACCGTCGGAACGATGCCCAGACACCAAATCAGGACATGGTCAACCGCTTTGCGCCCAGCTCCCAGCACACACAAGACATAAAAACGATGTAGGATCAGTGTTGGGCCACCGTCTGCAACGCTGGTCCAACACCGACAAAACAAAAAGGGTTCAAGCCCCGTGTATGTCGTGCCATCATAATATTGTTTCACAGAATCGTAGCGTTGAATACTATGCCTGTCACATAATTATATAGTAATCACATAATTCAAATATAATAGGGTTCAGTCGTGTATGCCTCTTTGATTTCGGAGGTCAAGATCAAGTGTCCTAGATTTTGGCCTTCGAGACCAGCTGTTGTGACCTCACCATTATTGTGGCGAGGTCACATCATTAAAAGGCACCACAACACAACATATTACTACACACATGCACGCATATAAAAACATAGCAATGATGAAAACATATATCGCGGCATCCATGTGTATAGGAATATATATTTGTCATAGTTACTTATCAGATACCTTACTTATCTCTCCTCCATGCGAAAAAAGATGTATAATTAAACAAGTAATTATCACAAAAGGGGAGGAAATGATAAGTGCAATAACTGTAAATTGATTCAAACGCTGTAACAACCTGATATAATTTGCAATCCCTTAATTTATTTTATGAAAGAAAAGAAAATGCTTTAATACTAGGCCTATGAAATTACTTTTACTATCAAAGCCAAAAGATTAGACGCTGAAGTATAGCAGACACTCATACTCAACTGCCAATGAATCAGTGCAAAGCTGGAACTAAAACAATCCATGTAGGAGTAACACAAGTTACATAATATTATTCACCTATAATATGGTTCAGCTGCAAGCACGAGACTGTGAAACAGTGCTAATGCAGTGTTGTACAACCGTCTACGACGCTGGCCCGACGCCAAAACAACATCGTGTCAATGTCTCGTGTTTGCTTGTAGGTGTGTACATCCCAGTAAACATAAAACACCCGTACAGTACCTGTACAACGCTGAACCAACGTCGAGACGTTAGACCGACGCCGCACAAATGCCACAGACATGCTGTGTGTTCGCTGGGTTACCTCTTCGATCTAAAAAGCAAGATTTAAACATTCGAGATCAGCTGTTGTTACCTCACCAAAGCTATGATAAGGTCACATCATTAAAAGGCACTTTAACACGACATATACAACAATAAAATATAACAAATAAAATGTTCAATATAAAATATAACTAGAAAAAGAGTTCCCGAATTCTGAGGCCCGGCTTTAGTCTGTTTGAGTGCTTTAGACAAAAAATGGCCTAATATTTTGTAAACATAACTGTATTGGTTTTCCTCATGAGCCAGAATCCAAAATGTCCAGGATATAATTATTGAAAGAACCAAGGAGACAATTATATCTTCAACGTGTATACGCCTATTCCTTCCATCGCCGGTGCTGGCCAACATTCATGTAACACAATGTAGGCCCACCCACACAATATCGGTTCAATGTTGGGTCAGCGTCGTAGCCCATTGCTGGATCAATGCCTGTCAATCGTATTCGACGCTGGCTTAACATTGAAACAGTTTTGGGTGATTGTCCTGTGTTTGCTCTGACTGCCATACAGGTGACACTATATAGCCCCCCGAAAGGCCACTACCTGGTCCAATAATCTATTTTCAACCGTTTTGAGCTGATTTGACCTTGCTGTGACCTTGACATGACCTCACCATGACCTTGGGATAACTCCCATATGAAACCCAACAGCAACCCATGTCACCATGTGTACTTGGCTTGGGTTTCGACCTATTTACATGACAGATTCTTATACAACCCTAAGGGTCAAGTGTACCATACTTCGATGACCCCTGGTGACCTTGCCCATGCATAGAAAATATGTAGACCACCTGAAAGTAACCTGGTACATAATAAGGTTAAAAAAATATGGTCTACAAAAATCCCCAGGGGGGGAGGGTTTCGACTTTCAGCCCATGGTCTACCGGCATCTTCACACATACAAATATACAACCATCTATAATAATACACTAAAAAACATATAGATAATTCCCACAGAATACAGTGTTATTATACAGGGTTTCGACCTATTTACATGACAGATTCTTATACAACCCTAAGGGTCAAGTGTACCATACTTCGATGACCCCTGGTTACCTTGCCCATGCATAGAAAATATGTAGACCACCTGAAAGTAACCTGGTACATAATAAGGTTAAAAAAATATGGTCTACAAAAATCCCCAGGGGGGGAGGGTTTCGACTTTCAGCCCATGGTCTACCGGCACATACAAATATACAACCATCTATAATAATACACTAAAAAACATATAGATAATTCCCACAGAATACAGTGTTATATTAATCTATTTATATTAACACACTATGAATTGATCAATGTTAAATATATAGTCAAAAGGTTTAGCGTGTTTAATGCCTCAGAAGAAAAGTATAGGTACAAATGTTATAATAAAATCATATGCAAGTGTGTCAAAAGGAACTGACTCCCGGTGGCCATACTAAATTATCCAGTTTTGTAAAAAATGTGCAAACAACATATAAATTATATTTTACTAATCTCTGAAGTACTTGATAACGTAATAATGAATAACAGATAATAATGATAACAACACAGTTACAATAAAGTTATCAAATATGTTGTTGCATGGGAAATATAACTCGACTAAACACAATGATTCAATAAAAAATAAAATCCGTTTTTCCTTTCTCAACATTTAAATACCATATTACCAGAACCTATAGCAAGTTTCCCTTTGTATTGTTTACATGCTCATCAGATCATTTTAATTTCTCATCAATAGTAACACAAGAAATAGTATATGAAACTTGAGAAATTGGTTCAAATCATTTATATTTGCTACTAGCTTATTAGAAAAGAAACAAATATAATAAAATGTTTTTTTTAACGTTGAGAAAATAGCTTTGATACATTTTCACATGGAACAAACATAATTGATTTGTATCGTCACCATAAAGTAGAGAAAACAGAAGAGCTGACACATTAAATAGTTCATTCATGTACAGAATACATAGCAAAGGATCTAAAATAGATTCTTGTTGCACTCCACAATTAACTTCCTGATATGTTTTCTGTCATATAGATAAGTTTTAATCCAAACATATCTCTAATGCCGTACTTATAAAATTTATCCAGAAGTATTATAATTATGATTTACAGCAGCCTTGTTCCCAGAGCGACACTCTAGGCTGGGTGGTAGCCGCACTGGCACAATAAGAGACTAGTTTACATAATTATGACCATTCTCATTCATCAGACCCACTATCCTTCCACTAGCGTCAGCTAGTGGCTCTGGTTGATTGCACTGTAGAATGCGTTCTGTAGAAATATTCATGAATTTAACCTGATTTTTTATCTGGCCAATAAGGCAATACCCAACACAAATGGTGTCCTTGACATTCTAAATCACATGATCAGGCCAAGGAATACACATGGCGAGGCAGGTGACTATTTTCATGTTTTTAACATGTTTAACAGAGGGTTGGGTGGACCAGTAAGAGTTTTGACTACATCATTACATCTAAAATGCTAAATTTCTTGTCCAACTTGGCCTGACATCCTGCGGATATTTAAACCTGACCTTATGTGCTCCTGTCCGTATTGTCTGGTGAGATATAAGCCTACATTTGTACATGTATCATGTGTCTTGACTATCCTAATATAGTTGTATTTTATAAAGCAGAAGATACATTCTAAATACATGGTCAATTTTGATTTTACGTTGGGCCAGTGTTTTAGACGATTGACATACATCAATCTACCATTGCCAATCCCACAGTTTAAACATGGTTTTCCTAATGTTGGGCCTATGTCGCAAACAATGGACCAACGTTAAGCCAATATAGGGTCAGTGTATCGTACTGACAGAGACTGCACACCACTAAGAACAATGACCCAGCGCTGGGTTCATGTTAATCTACAATCTGAGATGATGTCTTAACATCAAACAAAGAGTGGTTGTTACAATCACTGTGCAAATACTGCTGGTATTTTGGTCTTACACAAAAGCAAGTCTACAATAACACAGATAAAAATTAAGCCGCAGATCCAATGTTGCCTTTATGCTGGGCAGACATTGTATAGGATGGACCAACTATAGTACAACACAGGCTGATTGCATGATCATAATAATACTAGGCATATAATGCCAACCACATACGATATAGCCCAGTAGGCTATAGGGGTGATATAATTATATAAACTTGTCTCTCATAGGTGCAAGGAAAGCTCAAACTTTACGTAGTTTCAGGGTCAGGTGTGGGTCACGAGACACAAGTTTTTGAGGCCCTATCAGAACGCAGCAATTACAGAAGAGATTATCAAAGCACTGTAGCAGGGCCATCTAGCTGTGCATAACATTCGTAGAGGGTGATGAGAGGCCGTGATATTACTGAGGTACAAAAACACTTTCACAATTTCATCATCATCCAGAGCTTTCAAAATCTTATTAATTAAAAAAAATCATAAAAAAAATAATCACTGCTCATTGCACTTGAATTACATAAATAAACAAAAATATGTATTAAATATAGTAGGCCCTATTTACGGCCAGATACATTATAATTATGTACATCTTCAGAGATACATAAATATATACATATACATGTGTGTGCATGATACATACCTCTAAAAGGAAAACAAACCCATGTTATTTAATACCTGCTTAATATATATATTTGTTTACCGCATATGAATTATTCGATTATGTAAATGTAGATATATATGTATTTGATACAATATTCACATAGACACATATACATCTTCAAGCACATGCATATAAATATATTTCAATTCAATTAGTTTATTATACTGACAAGTACAAAATATAACAAAAACAACAAATATAATCTAAATATATATATGTGTATAATAATATACTAGTACATGTGTAGTAATATGTAAATAATTTATTCAAAATACAGTTGCCCGAAAATGTTTTAAAATAACATGACATGAATTTGAATAAAATTTTATAATAGGACGTACATCTTAAATGCGGAAATATGAGAAACTCTATTCAAACATTTTGCAGTAGATACGATTTTATTTTATCAATGTTTGTTTCAGATTTCTCGACGCATCGTACAGTTTTTCAGTACACATTTAATCTATTTGGTGTATTTGTATATTTAGGTGTCCACCAATATCCTTTATTATATTGTGTAAGATATACATCACAATACAAATCTAAGTTAAAATTTCACTGCCTACCTAGCGATCTGCCAGCTGTGAGCCAATAGATCCTGTCGACCAGGATATATTCGATCGAAACTGACCAGCACTGATGATATAACTGAACAATTGGTGTATACAGGAACGGAATCAACGCCCAACAACCAGGTTTTCGTGCTACCTTTTGACTGACGCAGAAGCCGACACGTCAATGTCTATCCATTGTCAGCGATACCAGGCCAACACTACAGCAACATTGTGTCAATGGCTCAGAACTGGTAAATTCACTGCTAAATTAAATAATATAATTTTCACCCACTTGAAGTTGTGTCTCGCTACCGAGACCCACAACTCCAAGTGGGTGAAAAGTAATCTTATTTGTTTAATTCGAGATCAAACATTTGCAAATCCTGATGTTTAAACACACAGTGATTTAATCGGCTGATAAAACGTATTAAAGACGACTATGGTCGCACTTAGTGGGTTGAGGGTTAATACAATAATCAATCAATATAGCCTAATACCTTAATGAAATAAATCCCAGAAAATAGGAGACATGTTCTGAGTGAACATTAATATCCCAGCAAGCAGGAGACGCTGTCCCAATGCTGAGTCAACGTATCTGATTGTATACATATATTTGACATGTTAACCTGATTACTATGCAAACAAGCATCAAGTTGGTTAATTTTTCGGGATACAGTTGTATTATAAATACATAATATTTTTTCAATTTAAAATACATTTTGTAACCGAAAATGCTAATTAAATAATCCAAGATACTAGGCTGGGCTCAGGTGTGCATGCCCCTTTGTTCTCAAAAGTCAAACACGAGACATTGAACCATTGCTGCTTCAGTGCTGGTCCACCGTCTGCGACGCTGGCCCAGCACCGAGACATCTATGTTTACGGCTTCGTACCCGCTGGCATCTAGCATGTTAGATCCCGACTTTGAGGCCAGCTTTAGTAGCCTGGCACCACATCCTAACATATTAGGCCTACTACGCACATACATGATCTAAAAACATTGCCATATTAAACAGGGTATATACCACGGCATGTAGGCTATGTGTGGAGGAATATGTGTGATTATACTTCTCACGCCTCATTACGACGCGTTTCTTTTATGTAGATCATTTAATGTAGCTTATCAAATGGGAATAACAAATCATGTTGTGGGAATGAAAATGCATTCTGTGTGACAGGGCTAAGCTTGGCCATACTTTTCGGCCAAGCTTTTACATCCTAAATCCTCTGTGTCCTGGCACGCTGGATCGACGAATTGGAACGGTAAATGGACAATGATAATGAATCTAATTCGGATTTGCAACGCCTCTGAGCTCGAGAAACCGAGGATTTAGGCGCGTTAGAAATGTTTTATTTCATTCATTTCATACACATTGAGAAATACAGGCTGGTGCAATATTGATACAAACCCAACTATTTATGTAATAGCACAGGGAAATATATAAAACGACTTTGTTTTATGTTTTACCAGGAAAGTGAACAGTTAAAGAAGCCTAATATATTCTAATCAAATGTACGAGACTATCCAGTAGAACATAACGTATGGAACATTGAGTTGTTAGAAAGAAAAGGAGAAAAGGATTCTTTTTTACCTTTAACACATGACCTTTGTAACGGAAGATTTGAGATGTGGGTCTCACAGGAGCTTCGATTTACAGACATTGGCGGCTGCGACGAGCAATGACGATGACTGGCTATTCTTCAAAATATACCATAATTTGAAATAATTTGAAAAACATATATAGTTACAAACCAAATTATTCTTAACGAAAAGTTTTGTTTGTTGTGAACGTGCTGTTGCATGTATTTGATGCATCCAATTCTGTGATATATTTCTTTGGGAATGTATCTGACGTGAATACATGAACTATTATTGATTGTTGTGATACACCACACAGAAACATGATTAAAGGAACAATGTTGTCATTTGGTTTTAACATAGTCATTCAACCAATCAAGAACATATCTTTTTATGCCATATTTTAATAATTATTACAAAAATGCGTGATGAACCATTTTGAAACCTTGATCACCTTGATCCAGAAACAAATGTAAATAAGGTTTATCTGCTTCCTTTTGGATTTATGCAATGACACTCTTACGGCTAAATACAGGTAAAATATAAACGAAGAGCTCGTAGCTGCTCAGGATCTTACTATCTCCACTTTAATGGATTGATACAACTCAGGAAATATTCCTGCATTCGTGAAAAAGTATTAGATGATATAGAAATTCAGGACATGTAAAGTTGTAGCGCTTTCTAACAACCCAGGTGGATTTTTTTCCAAGACGGAAATCTTTCAGATATTTTATCTACATAAAACATACCGGATTTATTAGAATAAACGCCCATATTTTAATAAAAGCTCACCCCCTGATTTGAATATTAAATCGGCGATAAAACTACTCCAATTATCGCCCGCTTTTTAAAGTAGTTTCCTGCCATGACACACATTTTAGATGCGCGCGCACTTGGATGCACACATGCTAATGATTTTGTCGAGGATATTCACCGTGGGTATGACGAAATTCTGTGAAACGTAGTGACGTCACCGGAACCTTTTTTGAATGGTTGCTAGGTTACTCGGTTACATTGTTCGAATGCTATAAAAGTCCCCATCCCCACTACTTCATTGTATTAAATTGCTAGGTGAAAACATTGCAGGTTAAGGCTATTAAGTTTCACAGAATTTCATAATATGCATTTTTTTACCAAAACTACTCTAATAAGCGACCCCGTAACTGGGGGTATTCAAATAAACACCCAGGGTGTTTAATAAAATAAATACGGTAATTATTATTGCAGATTGTGATACATCACCTATTTGTTACTCCTTCAGATTCCAGTAATAATTTGAATAAATTACTTGCTAAAACGTTGTACAATGTATGTCTTTATTATAATGTCGGCATTAACATGATTTAAGAGCAGATTTAAATATTTTATGCGCGATTTACTTTTATCTATATCATTGTTCATTCCATCAGCCACATTAATGACAGTTGATGAATAGATTCATTGTTGTTACTGAGGCCAGGGGTATCTTCTCTGAATCCTAATAGCAAGACCGGCACTGACGACTAGGCCGACACACTAGCGACTACACGAATTGTTCTTGAGTGAGTGATTGTCAATTCCTCTGGAGTGATATCTATCTGTGTATGGTCAACATCGAAGACGCAAATACGAACCCCGGAATTTTGATCAAGTACATCTGGCTTTCGAGCCACAACTGACGGGATAACCAGCTTAGGCTTGCCATCTTTGACATAACCAGAGGATGGAACAGGGGTACCATCAGGAATACAGTCAGTAACGACTGTGCCCATCTTATCTCCATATGCTTTGCAGTTTGCACATCTTTGCTTAGATGTGGTGGCACCCGATGTTGATTTCTTTACTGTGGAAGTGCAGATATCATCGGAATTGTATGTCGGATTGTTCTTGTACAGACAGTCAAATGCAACATGTTCAGCACATACGTTCTGACCTCTGGTTTCAAGTTTAGGTAAAACTTCAGGATATTTCTTTTGAAGATTCGATTGCTCGTTGTTTTTAAATGCTTTTGCAGCATCATTTTGAGATTTATATCCACTTTTGTTGCCCAAGTCTCTAAATTTTTGTTTTCTTATTTCCCTGTGATATCCTCCACTGTGTCCGTGCCCCTTTTGGTTTGTCTTCTGATCAAAAACTTCAGTCGTCACATATCCAGTTTGTTTTTTTAGATCAGCCTTCTTGCTCGTCTCAGCGGCATCCATAGTTTTTTTTGTTGCTGTTTTTGGATCTACATTTGTTTCTTTCAGAGATTCTGATTTTTTGTATTTGTTATGAAGATTCTCCTGACCACTCACTTTTGCTCTGATGTTTTTTCCTATTTGGTTACCCGCAGCGCCTGAACCTGCATCACCAACAACACATAAAACTCCCATAATTACTTCTTTAGGACTCTGTGCATCAGTAAGCACCATGGTTCCATGTAAGCTTGCTTTCTCTCCATTTACTTCTTTGTCAATCACAGTAGCAACGGCATCATAAACAACTCCAGTAGAAACACCAGCTGCTGCTCCTACAACGGCTGCGGCACCAAGTCCTCCGGTTACGATTCCTGCACTCAAAACAGCCGTTGTTCTTGTAGCTGCTTCCATTGAACGATGCCCTTTCTCCATGTCTCCATTTGCATAATGATACAAGCCTTTGACATGACCCACACCAGGAATACCATCAACATAAGATGACGCACATTCTCCAACGAATGATAGGAATTTATTCATACTCTTATCGGTATTATGATTGTCTTGTCAGATTTCTGAATTTATCCAAATGATGCGGAGCTGAAAATAATAAAATGCCTTTATATCACCAGATCACGTTTCAAATACCATCTATTGTGTAGAATTTAAGGCCTATTGTGCATTTTATGATTAAAGCATACATTTTCTACCACTTGTAGAACATATATACCCACTAAGGGTGATATTGATATGTAGAGGTAAGCTGGATTTGACCTGTAGCGGTCAGTGATCTTTAAATGTGATTATGCACTGGTGAAGCCGTAAAGTTGTGGAAATTGTTTATTACAATGTCTAGAAAATATTGTATCCGAAGAGACATATATCAGTCATAAGCACAACACCGAGGTCATTTCAAGGTCAAAATGGCAAAACAATTGTAAAAATATCTTGGGCTCGCATGGCAAAATATGGATACATATATAGGTTATGAAGGTTTGAATAGGTTGGGGCTGTCTTTTACTGGTGGTCTGACCATCTAGTAGGGGAACTTTCATTCAAGACCGATCAACGTTTCCCTGGTAGGCCCCCTACTACTAATTTTATTTTTTCAGCACTGAAAATCCTTTTACAATTTAGTATATTTTTAAAGGTAATATTAATTTTAATAAATTGAATACTGTTTGTAAATGTGTATCTGCTATTACTCAATATAATGTTATTTCGTCATAACAGATACGCGGGAAGCAGGGACACAATAAACATAACATTATAATAAAACCAAAAAAATATTTTTTTCTCATGAGACAAACAAATTACATCCGAAATCAGACATCAATAAGATATGAAAAATAATTTGAAAAAAAACTTTTAAAACAGATTGAGATTGGAGGCAAGAAATTGGGATGCATTTTTGCGGACAGGTGTTTAGTGTGGTGACTGACAAATATCTGTTAAACGGGTCAGCTTAATAGCAGACATCTTAAAAAAAGCAAGCATTGCAATTTTGTGTATTGAGAAAAATACTATGTTATAATTAAACACAGTCAGGTTTATCTAAAGAAGAACTACCATATGCATTTAGATGCACTAAAATAACGTTCATAATATAATAAATCAATATTATTTTTTGTAGTGCCCATTTTTTAAATTTCACAGGTTTGTTGATTTTTTGTCAAAATGTAGAAACAAACATTTAGCCATTTAGGAATTGCAAAAATGCTAAAACATGCTAATCATGTTAAAACATGTTAAAAAATAACAATATCGAATAAAAACTAAACAGTCGTATGAGTAACGCCATAAAATAATTCAGGTATATATTACATATTATGGTGGTCATATTGAAAAGTCATGGCCATTTTGATTTTATGTTTAGCTAACATGCTGTTCTGATCTCAGTGCCCTCAGGTGCATACACAGACCAATTTTGGTGCCGTTATCACCATTGATAAATTGATAGGGTATTTTACACGTTTGTATGCCACACTGAGGTTTTAAGATATAGACCTACCTACACTGCCCCCACGTAGACACTGCTACTCCCCATGCTACAGTGCGCAGGTGGACCGACGTCACAATTCGCCTACTCTCCTTCCCGGCGTATTATCCATGTTATCGTGAAGAGCTTATGATTGGCCGGTTTAAAACGCTATCCTGCTAAACGCTCTTTGATTGTTTGTTGCATATGTGTCAACCGGCGGCTGAAAACTAGGTTGGTCAATAGTGGGGTGTTTCTCTGGCCCATTTTTAAAATGCCTCGTTTCAGTATGTGGTCGTGTGAGACCTACCCAGCTAAACCACACTACAAAATATCTGTCATCTATAGGCCTACACGTGTCGTTATTTCAAGTGGCAAATATTACTTTACGTTGCTTTCTGCATTCTCATGGCAATGTCGGGAAAGCAAAAAGGGACTATGCCCTACTCTTATCGAATAACTTCAAGGGTTCTTTAGAATACACAGTGTCATAGACATCACTGTACACCCCAGGCCTTTTATCAGTTTGGAGCACTGTACATGCACAACCGCAATAACAAACATCCGAACCGACCAGGATTTGAACCCAGTACATGTCGAGTTTCGAGCAACAGCCGGATCGAATGGGCCATCCGGACGGCCTCGTTATTTCGAACACAAAACAAACTTATTCGTGTTCCTAATAATGTTGCATCAAGTATATATAGACACGATAAATAGGGTATGGGACCTTCCCTATAATACTGTAGGCTCGGGTGTGATACCTTCCATTGGACCCTTATGCCCGCATGTGAAGTGTGAGAACTTGCCTAGGAACCTGCGGGCCTGGGTGTGAGTGCTTGCCTAGGACCCTGCAAGCTCCAGTGTATGACCTTGCCTAGGACTCACCGGCTCGGGTATAAGTCCTTGCCTAGGACGATCGGGCGTGAGTCCTTGCCTTTTAGAAGACCATGCGAGCTCCTTGCCTAGGACTGGTAGGCTCGGGTTTGAGACCTTTCCTAGGACGCTGCGGGCTCAGGTGTGAGTCCTTGCCTATGACAATGCGCGCCTGTGGTGAATCCTTGCCTAAAACCTCGGCTCGGGTGTGAATCCTTGCCTAGGACATGTGGGGTCAGGTGTGAGACCTTGCCCAGGACTCGAGTGTGAGTTCTTGCTTAGGACGTTTGTGTGCGAGACCTTGCCTATGACCCTGTGGACTAGCGAGTGTTTTTTTGCTTAGGGCACTTGCTTAGGACCCCAGCTGAAGCAGTTGTCAAAAGACATTTATCACTGACATATCTACATGTACACGAGAACAGATTACCACCAACAGGCTGGGGATGGAAATTTTAAAATGAAAACCTGTATACAGTTTTCACAGAGCTTGATGCAGCAGCTCCCAAATTAATGAAAATGGTTAGGTGTGGTTGCAAAATTTGGTTGCATGCTTCGATGCAGTGGTCTGCGAGGTACAGAAGCTGAATGGGAACTGGATACAGTAAGTCATCGCGAATTAATGAAGTTATTTGTCTGTCATTAATTACTGGTAATTTATAGATTTAAAAGCTTATATGTATCTCGAATACGAATGACAATACACTTGCTCCCAAAGTCGGATTTATTCTTTAGTTAAACCTTAAAAGGTACTAATAGCTTCAGAAATGAATTCAGCATTAAAAAACATGTGAAAATGAGATATTTAAAATATATGTGAAATAGTTCAGGTATTACAACTTCAACATAGCTCTTGGCGGCCATTTTGAAATTTGTTAAAAAAAAGGATGTTCCGCTGAGGGGAACTTTGGGACATTTTACAGGTATTAAAGTAGGATATACTGGTAATTTATAAATTTAAAATCATATATGTGTCTCAAATACGAATGACAATAGACTTGCTCCCAATCAAACATCGAATGGCGGCCATCTTGGATTGATTCTGTAACAAAACCTTAAAAGTTACTAATAGCTTCAGAAATGATTTCAGCTTTACAAATCATGTGGAAATGAGGTATTACATTAAATATTATGTCAAATAGTTCAGGAATTACAACTTCAACATGGCGCTTGGTGGACATTTTGAATTTTGTCAAAAGAAGGATGTTCCACTCAGGGAAACTTTCGGACTTTTTACAGGTAATAAAGTAGGCCATTCTGAACATATCCTGAAATTTTTAGCTTTATATTTTTTTTCCATTTCAAAACCTAAAAGTCCTGGACTAAAGACGGTGTGTTTGTATTTGTATTTGCTCAAGAGTATTTGACCCCATTTGGCCCAATGTTCGGCTTTGTTGGCGTTGCGCCAACTTTGAGAATATTTTTTATGAGCTAATTTGCATAATTCACCCTAATTAACACACTGAGCCATTTTTTTAATACAACTTTTTACAAATAGGCGTAGAAACAAGTGTAAGTATACCGTTTTGAATAAGTTTAACAAGAGGAAGTGATTTCAGACGTTATTTTTGGCGAGTGAGAGTCAAGGTCAACTAAAAATGTCAAGGTCAAGGTTGAAATGCTCCAAAATATGACTTTTATCATGTTTATACGAGACGTATGGTTTAATTGTACATGTGTTTTTCCCAATCCATGCTCTTTTAAATATATTTTCATTATAACCATTATTAGATATGTGCCAGCTTAGTGCGCTGTTAGCCTTATTTGCACAATTCACCATGATTAACATAATTGACCATTATATATGGTATAAAACAACTTATTTTAGTTATTTTACTAATAAACTTTGTATGTAATGATATTTATATGTATTGATATGTGATGCCAGGATATAATAGGACTTACTGTGTGTCAGAAGATGGAAATACAAATTATTATCTTAAGATTTGACACGTTTATAAATAACTAGACATGAATTGTGACTTTTCAAGTAACAATAATATTTAGGCTAGGTTCTATGAGTTTTTGTGGTGGCCATTTTGAATTTGGTTGGGTTATTTTTATTATGACCGATTGATTGGAATTTCGCGTATGAGTTTTTTGGCAGCCATTTTGAACTGTAATTTTAGACTAATCCCCACTGAGCTTTTGCAGTTTTAAATAGATATATATTTGTTTGTCAAATGGATTCCCATTCAGAGTGCACCCAGTACACACATTGACTTGTCTCTCTGTTGACTTAATGTTGTATCACTATCCGCGACGCTAGCCCAACATTAAAACAACATTGATTCAACGTTTTGTGTTTGAATAGAATTGCAACTGTTATTTTAATTGTAGCATTTAAAATGTTTCAACTGTCCATACCAAATACACAATATTGGCTCGATACTGGGCTACTGGCTGCGAAGCTGGCCCAGAATTGAAACATTGGATAAATGTATTTTTATTATGAAATCTGGAGAATGAAGGGTGGAGTCGTTGTGGACATAGGGGCACACTGTTCACCCTCCTGACAATGAATGGAGAATCACTCGCCACGAGAGCAAACACGAGACGTTGACCCAATGTTGGAGTTAATGTTGGGCCAGCGTCGAAGGGATAGGCCTACTGTCGTGCAAAGGCAAATGGTAGTATCTGCTCACTTTACAAGTAAGCAGAAACTGTCTTTTGCCTATAAGGATCCAGAGAATCCCGGATAAATCCGGACGAACATAATGTACGACTTAGAAAAGTCATAGCAAAATACCTGAGTACTCTGGGAATATCGTGTCCAAATTTCATGTTGATTGGATGAAAACTCAGGGAGAAATAGCGTCTTACAAAAACGTGGCAAGAATAATAAGATTACAGCTCCGTTGTATAATCAATATAATTACTTTCGTGGTATGATCTGTAATGTCGGCATGATATTATATCATCATACCGATGAAGTATAACACTGCAGTTCCAAGATATTAAACTACACAGGCCAAGGACAGGGTGTGCTAGAGGTCATTAAAGGTCACCACCATACGATCACAAAAAATTAAAACGTGATCCTCTTAGTCTACTAGTGGACGGAAATTCATAATAATCGTGCACACGTTTTAAAATGTGCCATGATCTATGGAAACCTGAAAAAATAAATTAAAAAATGGCGGCCAAAATAAGGGATTTAATATATCAGTCCGTGTTGGCAACATATCCATTATGTAGTCTAAACCCACTTTAAGTATTTCTTAGGATTTTTCGAGCGAGTCATGAGGTCGCCATAGCACCGATAAGTCATCACTAAGATCTAAGAAGATCATGTTCAAAGTCATTTATGAGAGAACAACCCAGCATACGCTGATCATATAACTGGATTTGGAAACAATGTTATTTGGCGTTTTCATCAAGTGCAAGTTGTCAACATGATCAGCTGGTCTTGATAAAATTATGATAATGGAGAGAGTATACAAATGTGGTGTTTTTGTAAATTCAAAATGACCGCTACAAACATCAGGCCAAAATCTTTATTGAGGTGCCGAAAACATTAATATATCATCGACGCGCCAATCCCTTTGGCAACAAGAATGTCGAAGGTGTCACTCAAACGAATGTCACATATCAAAAAGTGGCTGATTTTGGTCAATATATCTTCAGCTCTCTACAAATAACTCTCTCGTACATTATATTTCGAACTTCGATAACCAGATAACCTGCTCTCCAATTTCAATAACGCGGAACCTCAAAAATGGAGTTTTGACTCTTGGAATTTATTGTATGTCGACTTAAAAAATCCTATGTTCATTTAGAACATCTATAAGTAGATTTAACGGATTACCAAGTTTGGATTCGCCAGACAGTACAAAGCATGCCCAAGATTAAATAATCTGAAAATGGCCGCTCTATATTTATGCTATTGAGTAAAACGAAGCGGTGATGAACAAATTTTCTTACTTTCTCAGCTTGTTCTGTGATTATGAATGGCGATTAGCACGTCTGAACCAAGAATGGTCAACAGAAAAATTAACAGCCGACGGAGCAGTGTGTAACCATTTATTGTGTAGCGACTACACAATCGATGGTGTAACCAACAACAAAGACGGGTATTCCCATCATTTTCTCTTCAAATCACTTGCCAAAAACTAAGGTGTGGACCCTACTGAAGTGGTAATATATTATAAAAGTGCAGAGCTTTTTCGCTCTGTTATCTACTACAGATAAATACCAAGCTACTGTATGTGTACATAGTCCGAGCTAGTACAATATATTTTGGCACTGAACCTTGTTTTGTAACATGTACAGTACTACCTCGATATTTACGCCAAAATTTGGCATAAAGGTATAGCGGGGTGGCATTATGGTGAGGTAGTGTCATGGCGAAAAAGGTGACATAAGGCATGTGGATGTATATGCCAGCCTGATTTTTGTATAATAATATAAAACCCATCTGAATCTCAGTACATAATATATTTTATACAGATAGTATGTGGGCTATATTCCATAAATAAAAGGGCATACGATACAGTCTCGGCGAACTCCACTCATAGTTAGGTTTCGTGATACCAAAACAAAGATAAATATCTTAGCAAAAAATCTGGAGGGCGGTTTTAATTTTCTCAAAATGATTCAATAAGGGTAAACCGTGGCAAATTTTCCGGCATTACCGAAATTATATTTTGTCGCATATATCAGTCAATGTTACAGATATCTACACGTAATATATTATAAGGTGTATATGCCCAGGTTTTGATGGTCAAATATTATTTTAACTCCAGTATATATATTCATCAGATGAACCATTGCAGCCATTATCTGATGATCTGCGTTTTTTTATTGTCAAAAATTTCCCCTTCTCAGTCAGCAGCCGCTGTTTAGTTTATCTGATTCCACTATAACGTGTGCCAGGTGGGATTTGTATATAGGCCTAGTAGCAGATTTTCTAATACAGTGTATTGAGTGTAATATTATGTCCGGCACAGGCAGCATTAATAACAGATGAATATACTGCTTTAAATGGTAGTCAGTCAAGCTTTGTATGCTCTGATATCCAAGCTGATTACCAGCAATATAATATGGATACCAGAGCAATCACTGTTATTAGAACTTTGTAGAAATACAGGTCTTATTTTTGCAAATGGTAGACTTTACAAGGATAAACACAAATGCTCTCTTAGTATGATAACAAACGTTGCAATTTCTCCTATATTAGTCATATGACCATAACTTGTGGCTGAGCATAAAGCGTATCACAAATATATTTGGAATGTATTGACCAATATAAAATATATCTATGAAGGGACGATTACATTAATAAATTAGATCATTTGACATTAAATGCCACCACTATGACCACCGATCGATCAAAGTGATCGTAATATGTGAACCAATTAAAAATGTTATCCAAGAAAAATCGACATTAACAACAGCTCCACTAATCAGATGTCAACTAATGCCTGGTTTGATTATGAATGTAATGAGCTTAGAAAAACCATTATTACTTATGCGAAGGGGACAAATCTAACAGACACCGACACCAACAATTATTACAACCATTATTACAAATGCATGACTCAAAGAAAAAATGAAACTGAAAACGTGTGCAACGTCAGAGCCGAAGCGAAACTACACCAATATTACGTGTTTTTTTCTAAAACAAAATGAGCCACCTAATCAAGATAAGAAAAGGTAAAGCATCGGGAATTGACGGGATTCCGATTGAGTTTTGCTCCTCGGAGATACACTATTTCACACTTTTACTGACAACATTTTTACATACCATTTTCGATTCAGCAGATTACACAGAAGACTGCATGGACACAATGGTTGATATACACAGCTCATAAAAAGGGTGATAAATCAGATGCACAGAAATTCCGAAAAAAATTACACACCTGCGAACTTTTCTTTATCCAAAAACTTAGTGTGCTGTGACGACGATCCCCAAGAAAGAGATTTTAAAAAGGATTGTGGGATATCCGATAGCGTATTTTTTGTTGTAGGCCTACAATCTCGTTTAGAAGCAAAAAAAAAACAAGTCTGTTATATAGATTTGACCAAAGCTTCGAATATTTAAACAGAGATGCACTTATCCTGAAATTGCAGCAGCTCAATGTCGACATGTAACAAGTAACAAATTGTAACAAGTAATTTATTCCCGATGACCTTACATAACGGTAAGGCAGACATGTCAGGAGAGAGATGGCTGAAAAACATACATTTAGTTGCATGAACTCTATACGTCAATAAAACAGATATGTGATATATACCCGGTACAATATGAATTAAAATGCATTTTATGAACAGAGATATTTTCTGTATATTATCAGAATTGTTATCATTCATAAGTTTCTTTAACATGTGAATGAATGGTCTTTTCCAAAATTTACTTTCGACAATTGTTTATTTACTTTTATTTTTAAAGTGGCTGCAGATAAGTAAGTAATGATATTTCTCACCTATATCTTCACGGCAGTAATGGCACGAACGCATATCGGGCGGGATGTTTCCACGTTCAATCGACAGACTGTGATTGCGACATCCGAATTTTGTTAAAATTTTACGAAGATTATCTGGTAAATCAACCAACGACGGAAAAAACCCAAACATAATGACGTTATGGGCCATCCGGACGGCCTCGTTATTTCGAACACAAAACAAACTTATTCGTGTTCCTAATAATGTTGCATCAAGTATATATAGACACGATAAATAGGGTATGGGACCTTCCCTATAATACTGTAGGCTCGGGTGTGATACCTTCCATTGGACCCTTATGCCCGCATGTGAAGTGTGAGAACTTGCCTAGGAACCTGCGGGCCTGGGTGTGAGTGCTTGCCTAGGACCCTGCAAGCTCCAGTGTATGACCTTGCCTAGGACTCACCGGCTCGGGTATAAGTCCTTGCCTAGGACGATCGGGCGTGAGTCCTTGCCTTTTAGAAGACCATGCGAGCTCCTTGCCTAGGACTGGTAGGCTCGGGTTTGAGACCTTTCCTAGGACGCTGCGGGCTCAGGTGTGAGTCCTTGCCTATGACAATGCGCGCCTGTGGTGAATCCTTGCCTAAAACCTCGGCTCGGGTGTGAATCCTTGCCTAGGACATGTGGGGTCAGGTGTGAGACCTTGCCCAGGACTCGAGTGTGAGTTCTTGCTTAGGACGTTTGTGTGCGAGACCTTGCCTATGACCCTGTGGACTAGCGAGTGTTTTTTGCTTAGGGCACTTGCTTAGGACCCCAGCTGAGGCAGTTGTCAAAAGACATTTATCACTGACATATCTACATGTACACGAGAACAGATTACCACCAACAGGCTGGGGATGGAAATTTTAAAATGAAAACCTGTATACAGTTTTCACAGAGCTTGATGCAGCAGCTCCCAAATTAATGAAAATGATCAGGTGTGGTTGCAAAATTTGGTTGCATGCTTCGATGCAGTGGTCTGCGAAGTACAGAAGCTGAATGGGAACTGGATACAGTAAGTCATCGCGAATTAATGAAGTTATTTGTCTGTCATTAATTACTGGTAATTTATAGATTTAAAAGCTTATATGTATCTCGAATACGAATGACAATACACTTGCTCCCAAAGGAACCTCAAATTGCGATCATGTCGGATTTATTCTTTAGTGAAACCTTCAAAGTTACTAATAGCTTCAGAAATGAATTCAGCATTAAAAATCATGTGAAAATGAGATATTTAAAATATATGTAAGATAGTTCAGGTATTCCAACTTCAACATAGCTTTTGGTGGCCATTTTCAAATTTGTCAAAAAAAAGGATGTTCCGCTCAGGGGAACTTTGGGACATTTTACAGGTATTAAAGGAGGATATACTAGTAATTTTTAAATTTAAAATCATATATGTGTCTCAAATACGAATGACAATAGACTTGCTCCCAATCAAACATCGAATGGCGGCCATCTTGGATTGATTCTGTAACAAAACCTTAAAAGTTACTAATAGCTTCAGAAATGATTTCAGCTTTACAAATCATGTGGAAATGAGGTATTACATCAAATATTATGTCAAATAGTTCAGGAATTACACCTTCAACATGGCGCTTGGTGGCCATTTTGAATTTTGTCAAAAAAAGGATGCTCCACTCAGGGGAAACTTTCGGACTTTTTACAGGTAATAAAGGAGGCCATTCTGAAAATATTTTGAAATTTTCAGCTTTATATTATTTTTTTCCATTTCAAAACCTAAAATTCCTGGATTAAAGACAGCTTGCTTGTATTTGTATTTGCTCAAGAGTATTTGACCTCATTTGGCCCAATGTTTGGCTTTGTTGGCGTTGCGCCAACTTTGAGGATATTTTTTATGAGCTAATTTGCATAATTCACCCTAATTACCACACTGAGCCATTTTTTTAATACAACTTTTTACAAATAGGCGTAGAAACAAGTGTAAGTATAACGTTTTGAATAAGTTTAACAAGAGGAAGTGATTTCAGACGTTATTTTTTGCGAGTGAGAGTCAAGGTCAGCTAAAAATGGCAAGGTCAAGGTTGAAATGCTCCAAAATATGAAATATGATGTTTATACGAGACATATGGTTTAATTGTACATGTGTTTTTTTCCAATTCATGCTTTTTTAAATATATCTTCATTATAACCATTATTAGATATGTGCCAGCTTAGTGCGCTGTTAGCCTTATTTGCATAATTCACCATGATTGACATAATTGACCATTATATATGGTATAAAACAACTTATTTTAGTTATTTTACTAATAAACTTTGTATGTAATGATATTTATATGTATTGATATGTGATGCCAGGATATAATAGGAATTACTGTGTGTCAGAAGATGGAAATACAAATTATTATCTGAAGATTTGACACGTTTATAAATAACTAGACATGAATTGTGACTTTTCAAGTAACAATAATATTTAGGCTAGGTTTTATGAGTTTTTGTGGTGGCCATTTTGAATTTGGTTGGGTTATTTGGCGTTTTCATCAAGTGCAAGTTGTCAACATGATCAGCTGGTCTTGATAAAATTATGATAATGGAGAGAGTATACAAATGTGGTGTTTTTGTAAATTCAAAATGACCGCTACAAACATCAGGCCAAAATCATTATTGAGGTGCCAAAAACATTAATAGATCATCGACGCGCCAATCCCTTTAGCAACAAGAATGTCGAAGGCGTCACTCAAACGAATGTCACATATCAAAAAGTGGCTGATTTTGGTCAATATATATTTAGCTCTCTACAAATAACTCTCTCGTACATTTTATTTCGAGCTTCGATAACCAGATAACCTGCTCTCCAATTTCAATAACGCGGAACCTCAAAAATGGAGTTTTGACTCTTGGACTTTATTGTATGTCGACTATGTTCATTTAGAACATCTATAAGTAGATTTAACGGATTACCAAGTTTGGATTCGCCAGACAGTACAAAGCATGCCCAAAATTAAATAATCTGAAAATGGCCGCTCTATATTTAGCCATTGAGTAAAACGAAGCGGTGATGATCAAACTTACTTACTTTCTCAGCTTGTTCTGTGATTATGAATGGCGATTAGCACGTCTGAACCAAGAATGGTCAACAGAAAAATTAACAGCCGACGGAGCAGTGTGTAACCATTTATTGTGCAGCGACTACACAATCGATGGTGTAACCAACAACAAAGACGGGTATTCCCATCATTTTCTCTTCAAATCACTTGCCAAAAACTATGGTGTGAACCCTACTGAAGTGGTAATATATTATAAAAGTGATTTTATATTAATCATTTTAACTCCAGTATATATATTCATCAGATGAACCATTGCAGCCATTATCTGATGATCTACGTTTTTTTATTGTCAAACATTTCCCATCCTTAGTCAGCAGCCGCTGTTTAGTTTATCTGATTCCACTATAACGTGTGCCAGGTGGGATTTGTATATAGGCCTAGTAGCAGATTTTCTAATACAGTGTATTGAGCGTAATATTATGTCCGGCACAGGTAGCATTAATAACAGATGAATATACTGCTTTAAATGGTAGTCAGCCAAGCTTTGTATGCTCTGATATCCAAGCTGATTACCAGCAATATAATATGGATACTAGAGCAATCACTGTTATTAGAACTTTGTAAAAATACAGGTCTTATTTTTGCAAATGGTAGAGTTTACAAGGATAAACACAAATGCTCTCTTAGTATGATAACAAACGTTGCAATTTCTCCTATATTAGTCATATAACCATAACTTGTGGCTGAGCATAAAGCGTATCACAAATATATTTGGAATGTAATGACCAATATAAAATATATCTATGAAGGGACGATTACATTAATAAATTAGATCATTTGACATTAAATGCCACCACTATGACCACCGATCGATCAACGTGATCGTAATATGTAGACCAATTAAAAATGTTATCCAAGAAAAGTCGACATTAACAACAGTTCCACTAATCAGATGTCAACTAATGCCTGGTTTGATTATGAATGTAATGGGCTTAGAAAAACCATTAATACTTATGCGAAGGGGACAAATCTAACAGAAACCGACACCAACAATTATTACCACCATTATTACAAATGCATGACTCAAAGAAAAAATGAAACTGAAAACGTGTGCAACGTCAGAGCCGAAGCGAAACTACACCAATATTACGTGTTTTTTTTCTAAAACAAAGTGAGCCATCTAATCAAAATAAGAAAAGGTAAAGCATCGGGAATTGACGGGATTCCGATTGAGTTTTGCTCCTCGGATATACACTATTTCACATTTTTACTGACAACATTTTTACATACCATTTTCCATTCAGCAGATTACACAGAAAACTGCATGGACACAATGGTTGATATACACAGCTCATAAAAAGGGTGATAAATCAGATGCACAGAAATTCCGAAAAAATTACAGGATTTCCACACTTGCGAACTTTTCTTTATCCAAAAACTTAGTGTGCTGTGACGACGATCCCCAAGAAAGAGATTTAAAAAAGGATTGTGGGATATCCGATAGCGTATTTTTTGTTGTAGGCCTACAATCTCGTTTAGAAGCAAAAATAGATAGATTATATAGATTTGACCAAAGCTTCGAATAATTAAACAGAGATGCACTTATCCTGAAATTGCAGCAGCTCAATGTCGACATGTAACAAGTAACAAATTGTAACAAGTAATTTATTTCCGATGACCTTTCATAAAGGTAAGGCAGACATGTCAGGAGAGAGATGGCTAAAAAACATACATTTAGTTGCATGAACTCTATACGTCTATAAAACAGATATGTGATATATACCCGGTGCAATATGAATTAAAATGCATTTTATGAACTTATTTCTTGTATATTATCAGAATTGTTATCATTCATAAGTTTCTTTAACATGTGAATGGATGGTCTTTTCCAAAATTTACTTTCGACAATTGTTTTTTTACTTTTATTTTAAGTGGCTGCAGATAAGTAAGTAATGATATTTCTCACCTATATCTTCACGGCAGCAATGGCACGAACGCATATCGGGCGGGATGTTTCCACGTTCAATCGACAGACTGTGATTGCGACATCCGAATTTTGTTAAAATTTTACGAAGATTATCTGGCGAATCAACCAACGACGGAAAATACCCAAACATAATGAAGTTAATATTTCATAAATCTGGCAGTCGAATTAAATGGTATGGCAAGATAATCAAGCCTGTTAACAGCCGCTATGGTGTCATGCAGGGAGGTGTCTTAAGTGAGCAACTGTGCTCCTGTCTGGTTGCCAGAGAGAAATAGCTCAATTTTTTTCATTTTTTAATCAATAAGAAGTGCTGTATATTATCTGATACTGCTGTGACATCATCAGCAACTTACCTAGCACACGCCTATGATATTTCACTCGGATCTGTCATTTCATCTGGATCTGTCGTCTAGATTTGTGAATCTTGTTTTTCTGGTGTGACATTCATGCACTGTATATATAGCAAAGCCACCATTCCGTCATCAAGATCAGAACTGCTTAGTTACCGTACAGAGGACTGGTCGCACCTTTCTTCGCAGTGTTTGGCGATGCCTGGTGTCACTTGGCGTGTGCAGCCGTCCACCTACCCGTTGGGGAAGGAGATCGTCTCCTAGGGTTATTGATCAATCAAAAACTGTTACTGTTGCAAGCCAAGGTGCTAAGCCTATTACACATAGCTTTCACCTTAACAGCTGACCGGCGATAACGGTAAAGCAGCTGTTCTGAATGCTCACTCTGTGAGGAGCAGAGGTGATACTGCAG
Organism: Flabesymbios commensalis; assembly: GCA_964017125.1. Classification (NCBI taxonomy): domain Eukaryota; kingdom Metazoa; phylum Annelida; class Polychaeta; order Terebellida; family Flabelligeridae; genus Flabesymbios; species Flabesymbios commensalis. The sequence continues at coordinate 73,249,724 of OZ024906.1, read as the reverse complement.
ACAACAAGCTGGAGATCGTGGCTCTCACTGAAACCTGGCTGAGCAATGACGATGGAGACCAGAGATATGTGAAAGAAATGACGCCATCCGAATACAAGTGTGTTCATAAACCTCGCAAAGGGAGGGGTTGGGGTGTGGCGCTACTATACAAGACTGGCATTGGTATTACTATGCGTAGAGGATCATCAAATTTCGATTGATTTGAGTGTTTCAAAGCTACTCTAACATCAGAAACTGCTGTACATTTAGTTGTCATCTACCGCCCACCGCCATCAAACGCAAACCGCTCCTTTGATAAGAAATTCCGTGACGAGTTTGCTACTTACGAGGAAATCCACGCTGACACCAAACATCTTGTCATTGTGGGTGAACTCAATGTTCATCGGGATGTACCAACACATCCAAGCACCACCCAACTGCGCAACATCCTGGATGGTATGAACCTGGTACAGCACGTGTCAGATGCCACGCATATTGTTGGACACACATTGGACTACATCATCACTGATCATAGCTGGTAACTCTGGCATTGCTGTTTTACCCGACGCGTGCCAGTTGACTGAGCAGCACTGATCATTTCTTTGAAGTCCCACCCGGTCCCATAACACAGGCGACGGGAAGGTTCCCCTAAACTTAAAACAATAAAACTAACCCTAAACTTAGTAGAATAATTCCAGGTAAAAACCATCATAACTGAAATCGGATGCACGGAGTTCTTGTGGCGATCCGTTCAAGAGGTGAGGTGTTCCAAAAACCAAAGGCACCTTCACCTACTCTCTCTCTCTGGCTATTGGTTGGTGCAATGTTAGTGTGCTCCCCGCAGACAATTATTCAAACCTCGGGGTGCTAGCAGTTCTGCCAGGTACACTGGAGCCAAGCCATGAAGAGCTTTACAAGTGATCATGAGAACCTAATATATATTATATTATACAAAATACGACTGCCTATTGGCAACCTGTTTCAGCACCGGAGTTTAAATTCGCCCTCCGAGTCACCAGTCTTGTAGCCTTGTTTGTCTGTATACTCTGTACTGCAGGCGTGATGCTGGTAGGTTCAGGAGCAATGAGTTGCAGTAGTCTAAACGAGGTAATCAGCGCTTGGACAGCGTTCTTAGTGGCATCAACAGTCAGACAGTTGCGGACTGACGACAGCCTGTACATACAGTTTAAAATTACACCTCGCCCATATGGCAGTGACTTGATTTATCAAGGAAAGATAGTGGTCCATTTGCACACCAAGGTAACGGACATTGCTGACAAGTATGATTGCACCAATGTTGCTAGTAAAATGGCCATAGCCTACTGCCCAAGATTGTGTTTGGAGAAAAACATAACCATCTCTGTTTTATCATCATTTAACTTAAGAATTCGTATTGACGTCCAAATGCAAATCTCTTTGATGTAGGCTTCCAACCTCCTCATTGCTTCTTCTATTGTACCTAGTACACTTCCTTAGCAACGAGAAAAATCCTACGACACAAGCGCACCAAAAACAAAAATCAAACCGAACTTTAAAATCAATATTAAGGTAAACTATACGCGGTATATCAATAGTAAACGGGAATTTGGGCTTGCAAGGGTCACCCAACGTACGGCGTACACAGATGAGCAGAGATGAAAGCTACAGGTAATAATATTCAAATTATTACAAAAAATTAAGTAGGCCTAACTGCGAGATGAGATAAATAAGTACGCTCAGTGCTTTGAGCAAAAGCACAGGTCCTGTAGTCAGTGGTAGTAGTCCACTAATTAGTCAAGTCTTGGTGACAGCTGAATTTCTTTTGTGCCAACTGGTACCAGTTCATCACAACACAAAAGCGTACTTAATTGAACCATGATTTTACGATTACAGTAGGCCTATATGATTATGTGAAGCACTGACTATACACACTATGAGACATGTGATCTTTTAATAGTGACATGTACACATGGGGGAACACCTCATTATTTCTAACGTTGGGGTTTTGAAGTCTTAATACAGCATTGGCAACGATATTTTTACATCCAGGTAAAAATAACGATACTAATGGGTAGTTAAATAATGCTGAAAGCCAAAGAAATACATCTTAAAACACTCATCGCTTTAAAATGCTTGCAAGTGCCTTTCTTTATCCAGTTCACAGTCACCATATTATCACAATAAATCACAACTCGCTCATTTCGCCACAATGTTGTCCAGCGCAGAGCCGCCAGAAACACGGCAATCAACTCCTTATATATGCCCCTTATTTGCAGGCATCTGTACAAAGTGACGTTATAGACCTGGGATCCAAGATTGCATACCCCCGTTTAAAACATGTAGAAAGATTTGCCACCACACAATATCTTCCTCGGAGATCAGCACACGAGAATACTTGTTCTTTTAGTGATAGCATTGATCAGGGATTGTAGTTACGCTTGGTTACACGTTTTAATTTGTTAAATGTATCTAAGTGAGTGCTCAGAGCCAGTAATTGTTCTTAGGTAAGTGCAGACACATTAGGCCATGTGCTACATCCACCCTACTCACCCACACCAACTTGTGTTTAAACCTTGATATGTCCAACACATGAAATTAGAGATGTTAACAGCAAAAAGTAGTGACGAACTTTATATTTTGACCACTTATTTGAGGGTACCCCTAAACCTGTATAAAATTAGGGGGTAGAGTGCAAACGTCTGTCGTTGCCATTCTATCTACACATCTACATATTTTAAAGAAATCTTTCTATAAATACGTTGAAACATGTCTTTCTATTACAAAATAATCAAAATCGACTACAAAACAAGCTAGTTAACATGGTCAATGGGAACGACTTTAAATGTAATAAGTTTGTACAGACCACCTGATACTATTATAGTCAATTTCACAGGAGAAATTGAAAATCTTTTGAAAAATCACAAGCAACAGACTTATGTATGTGATGATTTCAACATAGATTTATTAAAATATAAACAGCATGATCAAACATAATAACTTTATAAATAAAATGTTTTCTCTAGGATATAAACCACTCATAAATAAACCCACTATAATTACTTCTTACTCATCAACCTTAATAGACAATATTTTCACAAATTATCTAGATTATAAACATAAAAGTGATGTCGTTATAACGGACATCAGTGGTCATCTCCCTATAGTCACAAGTTGTAATTTCATAAATAGGTTATGCACCACCTCGCTTAGGTCCTACAAGCGCACCATGTTAAATAAGGATAAATTTATTGAGGAGGTGAAGAACACAGACTGGGACTTCATAACAAATTCTATTCATGTAAATGGGAGTTATAATTTTATTTATTAAATTTTTAATGCATGAGACAGACATCGCCCATATGAATTCAAGATTAAAAAGATAAAAAAAACATTAAAAAACATGGCTTAATAAAGCACTAAAATTAAAGCTTGCAAGAAAAATAAATTGTTATATAAATATTTTTTATCAAATAAAACAATGGAATCAGAATGTAAATATAAACAATATAAGAATACGTTAGCATCTATCTTGATAAAAGCTGATTTTTTTTATTATGATGAACTGTTAGGTCAAAGTAAATCAAATGTTAAAAAACTTGGGTTACGATAAATGCTATTATTAAAAATAATAATCAATCAGCAGCTCCACAAACTGTGTTTAATTATGATAGCAACATATATAAGAATAGTAAATCTATAGCTAACGGATTGAATAATTTGTTTGTTAATGTAGGCCCGAATCCAGCTAAAAATATTGAAAAAATAAATGGATCAATTCTTGATACTGTGAATGAACCTTCGAAAAAATCATTTTTCCTGGAACCCGTTGCTGTAAATAAAGTGTTAAAAGTTGTAAATTCAAGTCCGAATAAGACATCCATGGATCATCCCGTTGATAAAGGAATGCATTTCTTTTTTTAGCAATTCCAATAAGTCATATAGCTAACGTATCTTTTGAAATGATAATTTTTCCTGATCGAATGAAAATTGCAAAGGTAAAACCTATTTTTAAATCAGGACTGAAGGATTCTTCTACTAATTATAAACCAGTTTCTTCACTTTCACAATTTTCAAAGATATTGGAACAACTTTTTAATAATCGTTTAAATAAGTTTCTAGACACAAATAATACTCTATCAAATAGTCAATATGGTTTCAGAAAAAAACTAAACAACTTCTCATGCCCTGATTGATCTGCATGGACAACTTACCAAGTCGATAGATGATAAGCTAAGTACAATTGGTGTGTTTATAGATTTAAAAAAACTTTCGATACCATTGATCATATGGTCTCACCACCCCAAATGCCAGTCCCATTGAAACACATGTATAATGCCAACATTCCAAGGGCCGAAATCACCACTTTCGTCCCTAGCTGCCCCCCTATGTGACACACCATAATAAAGCCTAAGCTGTCTTTTTTCAAAAACTGTTTCGAAAATGGTATGCTAACTTCCTGCGTTTTGAGCTACGCTCCAATGTTGAAAAAATGGTCCGTTCTGCCCAGATCTCCCGAAATATTCTTGCGCCCATTCCCAGAAAAGACACAAATCCTTCTCACCCCATGTGTCCATCTGAAAATCTCACATAACAGTTATACCTCATATCACAGATAGCGAAAACAGTGTGTGCTTACAATTTATCCACATAATTACAACATTCCTGTATTTTTCTTAATTCACCAGAAGCGGAAACAACCATTTAAAGCAGTAATTTGGGTGGGGATTCTCTAGTCAGTAGCCACCCCCCTTGGATTTCGGCTCATTTAGGGTGGTGAGACCATATATAAAAATAAAATTATTTTTGTTTTATTTTTTTCAAACAAGGATGGAGCAGCAAGTTGTTCTGATCAATATATTTTTGAAATTTTTCGAATACTTCGAATGATGTTGCTTAGGGAGCTCTTTTATTAGGCACTGATATTGTGAAAATCAGCTCTTTTTTCGTAATTTTGCACTGCGGGAAACGTGGTTAGATGAAGTTGCAGTTCCTACTCTTATTTAATCACAATAGGTAGTCATGGTGACTATTTATTATTTAGAATTATGAAGAAAAATAATATATCAATTGGGATAAATGGTATAATGATATTACAAAGGATTAAACTTCCCGTATTTTTCTATGTATTTGTACCCATACAACAAGTCAAAGTAGCAAAAGAAAGCATGTTATCTACGAATTACCAACCAAAACACGCCATCTTGGGCCTATCTTCCAGTTGTCACATCCATCCATTAATTATATGTCTTTTATTCGAAATTTTACAGCCTAATTTGTTGCATCGACTATCAGAATACATTTAAACACCATTTGAATACTTTTTCTTCCAATTCAACAGCAGAAACATTATAATATATAATCCTAACCCTGCTTCAATGCCCTATACACACATGGTCTCACCACCCCAAATGCCAGTCCCATTGAAACACATGTATAATGCCAACATTCCAAGGGCCGAAATCACCACTTTCGTCCCTAGCTGCCCCCCTATGTGACACACCATAATAAAGCCTAAGCTGTCCTTTTTCAAAAACTGTTTCGAAAATGGTATGCTAACTTCCTGCGTTTTGAGCTACGCTCCAATGTTGAAAAAATGGTCCGTTCTGCCCAGATCTCCCAAAATATTCTTGCGCCCATTCCCAGAAAAGACACAAATCCTTCTCACCCCATGTGTCCATCTGAAAATCTCACATAACAGTTATACCTCATATCACAGATAGCGAAAACAGTGTGTGCTTACAATTTATCCACATAATTACAACATTCCTGTATTTTTCTTAATTCACCAGAAGCGGAAACAACCATTTAAAGCAGTAATTTGGGTGGGGATTCTCTAGTCAGTAGCCACCCCCCTTGGATTTCGGCTCATTTAGGGTGGTGAGACCATATATTGCTGTTACAAAAAATAAATATATATGGGATTAGAGATAAAGCTAATGCATGGTTGGACAGTTATTTCAAAGAAAGATCACAATATGTGTTTTATAATAATAAAAATTCTGACCCAATGAAAATGTGTTGTGGCGTGCCACAAGATAGTATATTAGGACCTAAATTATTTATTTTGTATATAAATGATATGGCAAATGTATCAAATATTTATATTATTTGCAGATAATACAAATTTATTTAGTACAAGTAAAGACATTGTGAGTTTGAGTGTAGCTACATGTATCTGTAATGAGTTAATGAAGCTGGAAAAATGGTTTGCTCTAACTAAGACAAATTATATGATTTTTTGCAAAAGTCATGTCAAACAAAATATTCAAATAAGTTTTGGCAATAAGTTGATAAATAAGGTAAATGAAACTAAATTTTTAGGGGTTATAATTGATGATCAATTAAATTGGCACGGTCACATAAAGCAAATTGTTTCAAAGTTACACAAAATTGTTTATGTTATAAAGAGGGCTAGTCGATTATTATCTACTTCATCACTAACTATGCTTTATAATAGTTTTTGCTTTACTGTTGGTAAATTTGGGACAGAGCCATTAGATATCTCTTAAAAAAGATAGCATTAGTACAGAAGAAATCAGAATGGTCCATAAAACTTGTTATCTAGAGCATACAAAACCATTGTTTAAACTGTCATTTATTCTTACATTTCCAGAATTTCTAAAGTATGCTATGGTCATTTTAATGTTTAAGGCATTTCATAATCTTCTTCCAATAAATATACAAAACCTTTTTCAAATTGATATAAATATACGATCAAGTAGGAGAAAAAACATGTTTTCTGAGAATACTCTCGTACTAATATAAGGACACAATGTGCATCAAATGCAGGAATAAGGTTGCGGAATGCTTTACTGGGTGATATAACTAATATATCTTTAATACATTTATTCAACAGACATATCAAGTCCAGTTATTTGCATTATTATTAAACTAATGTACTCGGGTTTATTACTTGTTAAACTTGAAGGGGTGTGATGTGTACCCAGATTGTTTTGTTCATGCTATTGGATTATTATGCATGTTATGCTTGGATTTTCTTTTTCACATAACATATGGTGTATGAATCTAAAATGGCACTTGATGTATGGGCCTGTCCATATTAAAAATTGAGACATATACAGAAGTATTTTAATAGCTAAGTTGAATACGAAATTAATAAGTAACTATATATGGTAAAAATTGAAGTAGGTGGTGACCTTGATAAGCAATAAGCTTCTGTCGCCACCAGTTTTTTTTATAACAAATTTAATTTTTTATGTGAATTACAATGTATTTTTTATGGAAAAAATTAACAATTTCTGATTTCTGAAGGTGGTTGTAGCCCATGGCCTACATAGGCACTGAGTCAATTTTTATTCCGAGAACAAACAATAGAGCGACACGGGTCAATCACCTTCTTCCAGTTAATAGAGAACCATAGTCTTCTCAGAAGTTTAATCAGCTCTGACACACATATTTGACATTCATCGGGGCAGCAATGAAAAAAATCGTCTAAATATACACATAAGGATGTGAGCCCTCTCTTCGTCATCATTCTTTTAACTGCTTTGGTACATCTGTGAAATATTCCTGCTGATGCGGAGCAGCCAAACGGGAGTTTAGTGCTATAAAAAAAGAAGGGTTTTCCATTAAGGGACCATTTAAGTCCAAAAACTTTCTAACTACGCTCAGTCACTGATACTAGCCTATATGCAGCCTTTAAGTTTACTTTCGCCGTGAAACAATTGCTTGACAACAGCTCCACTGCCGAGTCCATCATTTCAAAGTGCTGCTTCTCTATTTTAAAGGCGATGTCGTTGACTGATTGACCATTATGGACGCTACAGTCATGAATCAATCGTATAAAACCATCGTCTTTTTGCACTGCTCCCATAGGACTCACGATGTGGGGCTTTTTATTTTACAACTGATAATTACCTTGACTTACTACATTACTCACAGATGCTAGCCTTCAGGTGTAATATCAGTAGCAGATTTATGATTCAGTTTTTTTTATTGATGTCATGCTCCTCTCACTGCGCTGGTTGATAGCAACAAACTGCCAGCGGATTTATAAAAACACTAAACTCGGGGAGGGGTTGGACCACCTCCCCTCTCATCGAACACAGATTGGAGCTCAACCTAGTGAATATACGATTAACCAAGAATTAAAGCGGGACATCAAATTCGCCACCGTACATCAATTCTGTGAAACGCAATGACGTCACTCGGTGAAAACAAAGTTATGTAAGACTCCCTCCCCCATACTTCATTGTGTTAGCCAGCTCGGTGACAACAAAGGAGGTCAATGCTATTGAGTTTCACAGAATATGGGTTCTATTTACACTTAAAATACTCTTAGAGACAATTTTGAAGTAAGGTGTCCTAAATTGTCACTATAATTTATAACTGTGAATATTGTTTTCCGAGCTTGTTCAGCCAGATATGAATGATTTTTTACAAATACATTTTTCTTATTACTACACCAAAGACCTCGATATTTATATGTGTCCACTATTTCTATTGCCCAGTGTTAAAGTAAATGAACGCTTATCATATTCTTTGTTGTATATCACAATTTTTGTCTTAGCAATGCGTATCATTACATTTCAAATTTCATAGTACTTATAAAATAATTCAATTTGTGGCTGTATGTTTACCTGCAAATTCTGAAAAGAGGACTATTTCGTCGGCAAGTAGAAGATACGCAAGGTATATATATCCTTGAGACATCTTCAGACCATGTCTAAAATTTTAATATTTTCTGATATACTGTAGAAATTCGTTGAAAACTTTGGGGTTAAAGACACTTCCCTATATTACACAGGTTTTTTGCGTGTTGTTGTTTGCGTTTCAATGAGATTGCACAGCACAATAAGTTATCGGATGTCCTACAATCCACACTATTTTCTAGTACATATTCACAAACGTTCGCAAGTGTGGGAATTAGATAAACTTTTCGGGACTTCTGTACATCTGATTTAACCCACGTACCCAGTTTTCTGGATAATCTGCTGAATCGAAAGTCGTATTAAATAATGTTGTCAGTAACGGTGTGAAATAGTGTAAGTCTGAAGAGTAAACTTCAATCGGAATTCCGTCAATTCTCAATGATTTACCCTTTCTCATTTTGCTTAGAGCTTTCACCACTTCGTCCGTTTTGATTTTAGAATTTAGAATTTCATTTTATATGTCAAATTTATATCTATCGATAGGTATTTTTGTTGATTATTTTTTGTATTTTGTTCCTGCGTTTTGGCCCCTATAAGTGGCTCACTTTGTATTATAAAACAATCTTAAAATTGGCGTAGTTCAATTGTACTTGTCTCAGGCAGACTGGACATCTCAACCCTTGAAAAAAATAATTTGACATGTTTGATTATTAAAATACATTTACCCAATGATGTTTCAATGCTGGTCCGGTGTTACAGACGGTAGCATAGCCTACCATTTAACTAACATTCGGTGTTTTCTATGGACACTAGTAACCTTTTAAAGGCTCATTAGGCCTAAGTACATTTGACAATTAAAATAACAGTTCAGACACGAAATGTTGAACCAATGTTGTTTTAATGTTGGGCCAGCGTCGCAGGTGGTATTACAGCATTCAACCAACGTTGTGTGTTTGCTATGTGCATTACAAACTGTATAAGCTCCATATTTGATAATTAACAAAACAGAGGTGTTTCAATCTCGCAAACAAATCTATACTTTTTTCAAACGAGCAGCATTTCACGTACCCGGCATAACCAGGCTGTCTAACTCACTTCGCGGCTGACCCGATAGCACTGACTGTCATTTTATGTGCACAGAATGCCGAGTAAATACGACACTTGACACTCGTACCGAAAAACTCGGGCGCCATTAAACTTAGACAAATATTTAGTGTCTATCAAAACTAGGCCATTTTCAGCTGACCTGTCCAAATTTATTGATCATATTAGACCTGTTCCTTTTAAAAATGGATGTATCTGTGTCAGAGCCTTGCTATGTCATCAGGTACATCGCATGATCACACCAAAGACAATAGAATACTCAACTCTCCCCAAAACGTAAAATCGCTCTCAGTGCTGCTCCCCGGTGTTGGGGTTTGGAACTAATGCTTTTCTACTGTATTCAGTATGGTTTCACCATAGGCCTATTACGATGAGTAAAAATGACACCGATACCATGAAAAACAACACATGTTTCACCAAAGAAAAAGAAATGCCGTTGGAAGTTAAAATTCATTTTTTATCCCATATTTTGTTGTTTAATTATTAATAACTAGATCCAACCCATGAAAATTACCCGAGTGGAAGCAATGCTAGTTTAATATGGAGCCATAGTTTACGATGCCTCCCCAACATTAAACCAACCTTGGGATTGAATACATCGTACTTTTGAGACGCTCAAAGACACTTGACACGGAATCCTGGCTTGACAAAAGTGTTTCCACAAACGAAATTTCCCCTCCTGGTTATAAGATCTTCCGGAGAGACAGAATTACATCAACTCAGGGGGAGGAGTGTTTGTCGCTGTCAAAGAAAATTATGACGTATCTCTCCTCCCTGATACTGTTACAGACACGGAGCTTTTATGGGCGAAAGTCCACTTTGAAAAATCAAAATCCTTAATTCTCGGATCCTTTTATCGACCTCATGGCTCAAAAATTAAAAAAATGGAAGAATTCAGCAGATCTTTAGATCTTCTTCCAAAAAATTCATACCAAACCATCATCCTTGGTGGAGACTTTAATCTTCCGGACATAGACTGGGAGAATAGTCTAGTTTTGCCCTCAGCCACCAACAAATGGCAGTGCGAGCACCTTTTGTCTAGCCTGTATGATCATGCCTTGACCCAAGTACAAAAAGAAACCACCAGAGACAAAAACATTCTAGACCTTTGTATAACTAATAAACCAGGATTAGTAAAATCATCCCGCAGCGTACCCGGAATTTCGGACCACTATGCAGTACTGACAGAAGCCGACATCAACCCCCCGACGTTCAACCGCTCGCCCAGTGCGTCAGTTCAAAAAAGCAAGTTGGGAAAACATCAGGCAAGAAATTAGGAGACATTGGGCCTCCTTTTCCAAAGACAGCCCCAATAATTCCATAAAGGAAAAATGGTTGAGGTTAAAGTCTATCTTGATGGACTGCCTGAATAAATTTGTACCAACAAAATAACCATCTAAACGCCGGAACTTGGCCCGGCTTAATAAATCGCTCCGCAAGGCTATTCGAAAAAAGGCAAGACTTTATAACAGAGCGAAAACTTCAAAAAGACCTGACCTTTGGGCGAAATATAAATGACAGAAACGGGACACGCAGCGAAACCTTAGACGTGCCCGTTGGTCCTTCATTAACGACACACTTTTAACATCTCTGGAAACTAAAAATTCAAAGCCTTTCTGGCGCTATATAAAATCACAGCGCCAGGATAGGTGTGGTGTCTCTCCTTTATTGCATGATGGCCAACTGCATTCAGACAGCAGGCGCAAGGCCGAAATCCTCAACCAACAGTTTTGCTCAGTATTTACTGATGAGGACACCACTAATATGCCTAAATTAGAAGGACCACCAACAACTCCCATGAATAATATTGAAATTACACAATCTGGTATAACTAAATTATTAAGTGAACTGAACGTCGATAAAGCACCCGGACCTGACGAGCTCCAAAATTTACTCTTCAAAAATGCTGCCAAGGAGATAACTCCTTTTTTGACAGATATTTTCGAACACTCTATCCGGACCGGGATATTACCCGATGAATGGGTCGAGGCTAATGTAGCCCCTGTTTTCAAAAAGGGAGATCGGCATACTGCTTCTAACTACAGGCCGATCTCCTTGACATGTGTTTGTGCTAAATTGCTCGAACACATTATTTGCAAGAACATCATGACCCACTTCACCAAAAACAAAATTTTAACTTCTGTGCAACACGGTTTCCGTGCAGAGCACTCTTGTGAAAGCCAATTACTACTGACCACTGAAGATCTGGTTTAAAATTACGAGGAAAAAATTCAAACTGATTTAATTGTTTTAGATTTTAGTAAGGCTTTCGATGTAGTTCACAAAAAGTAGTAGTAGATGGTAGCTTTTCGGACACTTCTCATGTAGGTTCTGGTGTACCACAGGGTACAGTACTTGGCCCGATCTTATTTCTATGCTATATTAATGACCTCCCATCCTCGGTCTCATCTGATGTTCGACTCTTTGCTGACATCTGCCTCCTTTATCGGCCCATAAAATCTAAGGACGATCAAAAAAGCTACAGGAGGACTCAGCAAAGTTGGAGCGCTGGGCAGACATTTGGGGGATGAAATTCAACCCATCCAAATGTTCTGTCCTCCGAGTGAAGAGACCCCGGGCTAAGGAGATAGCATCAGACTACCAGCTCAAAGGGGTCACACTCGGACAAGTAACAAATTCACCTTACTTGGGAGTCAGCATCAGTGAGAACCTGGAATGGGGGGATCACATCTCCAAAATTGCGAGTAAGGCTAATTCCACACTGGGTTTCTTGAGGAGGAATTTAAAGGGATGTCCCTCAAAATTAAAAGAGATTGCATATTTTTCAATTGTTCGGTCACTTTTGGAATACTCTTGTCCTATATGAGATCCATACAGGCAAGGTCACATCGATAAATTAAACAAAATTCAAAGAGCTGCTGCACGTTTCGTAACAAACAACTACCAGCGTAAATCAAATGTAACAGCTCTTATTCAAGATCTAGGCTGGATTGACTTACAAACTAGAAGAAAGAACTTCAGGCTGACAAGCCTGTACAAAATTTTCAACGGATTAATTGCTGTACCTTTTAACCCCGGCAGATGAAAGAACTCGTGGTGGACATAAAAAATCATTCAAACATATTAGAGCTAACACCACGCTGGGACAAAATTCTTTTTTGTACAAAACCATACCCGATTGGAATCATCTTCCACCAGCTGCTATTGAATCTAGATCAATAGCAGCTTTCAAGAGCCAACTGAGCGATTAGTCTGGTCGGCCGCTCAGCACCAACCCTTCGCCTGATACTCCATTGAGGAATACTGCGAAGTCATATATTTAAAGTTAAAGTTAAAGTACTGGTGCTCTCTCTTCACCCGCAAATCTCGCTCCTGGTGGACATGTTGTGTGCTTGTGGCACGGTGCTGGGTCGGGATTGTACCGGCGTAGTTTATTGTGGGCCAACATTGCCTCCGACGCTGGCCCAACATTGAACCGGCATTGGGGCGTTTATGCGGTGCATCGTCACTGACTGCAAATGTGTTGCCCCCAGCGGCATAAATTAAACACAGTGTTGAATGGATGGTGGCCAGCGCCGGCGACGGTGAACCAGCTTTGAACCGGCAATAGGTTAGTGTCGTGCTGACATATGGTGGACACAAACTTTAGCTGAAAATTGTGCTTAACATTGAATAAAAGCCAAATTACGGCACAAAAACATTTCCTAGGAGGTTTTTATATATTTTACACCCCAGACCTGAAGTCAATTTTTTTCTGCCTAGTGCGCGCATTGGATTGTTACCGATTTCTAAAAAAAACAGTTAATTTCGGGAGATAAAAAAAACATTCCGAAAAAACAAGTTTATTTCAGGAGATAAAAAAACATAAGTCGAAGGTTTTTTATTTCGTCGCCCTCATTAGAAATTTGTCAAATGTTTTTTTATAAGGTCGCCATAAAAAAAACATTCCGAAAAAAACAAGTTTATTTCAAAAGATGAAAAAAACATTTTTCTAACTATGCTTGTTTTCATTGACTCTTTTTAAATAGGTCAAAGTTTTTTTTTATTTCGTTGCCCTCACTAGAAATTTTCAACTGTTTTTTTATTTAGTCGCCCTCATTAACTTTTCCAAGAATAGGTTCTATGGGTTTTTTCTTAAATATTTTTTTTCGACCCTCCCTTATTAGATTTTGGATTTTTTCTGATCTAAAACAGAGAAATTAAATATTGTGGCCTAAGCCTAGAAACCCTGAATATTCTATAATAGCATAGGTTACTAATCATCATCTTCCCTTTGGTGCTTCAGTGGTTAACCCTTACAGCGCGGGGACCGACTTTAGTCTGTAGACGTCAGATCCTGACGTCTAAAGACGATCCCCGCGAGTACAAGTAAAAATATTTCTAATTGCCGTAACCCCATAACAAATGAATCAGAAAGAGCTGACTAAGACATTTATGATAATTTCAAACTGAAAAAAACCCTTTGGTTGCGATGTTTTTTTACAAATGAATTCAGCGCTGTAAGGGTTGAGACACCAGATAACATAACTGACAGAAATCAGTGAACATGAGACGTTGAGCCAATGCTGGGGTATTACTAGTCTAGCGTCTGTGACGCTTGTCTAGCATTGCAGGGAAGATGGACATTCAACCATCCTTTAGCAGGAGTTTAGGTATACAAATAGTTTGTTTGGGTTTTCCCTGGATTCACAGAAATGTTGATAAAAACTATTTTTTTTAAATCTAAAAATTCTACAATAACTAAAATCATGATTTGTGGGATACACTACTTCACTACAAAATTAAAAACTAAAATTGATGTCATCCCATCGCTTTAAAACAATCCAAATTTTATAACATCATCGTAGGAATTGGTTATTTGTATGTGGGTGCTTTTGCAGATATAATCATGCTACCAAGTATTATACCTACATGTCCATTTGAGGGCGTGGGGGGGGGGGGGGGGGGGTTATGGCATATCCGTTGGGGGGGAGGGAGGGTATGGCCTGGAAATGCAATAACTACACAAAACAGTACCAGAAGTACACATCAGCTTTTTGTAGTAAATAGTTCCAAGTTTAACCAGGTTCCTGAAGACCAAGCTACGGAATGGATGCTTAAAATATCCAATGGTAGTGGTGTAGTTCAATTGTACGTTTGTCTCAGGCAGACTGGACATCTCAACCCTTTAAAGACTACATTTGACATGTTTGATAATTAAAATACATTCACCCAATGATGTTTCAATGCTGATCCAGTATTGCAGAGCATACCATTTAACTAACATTGGGTGTTTGCTATGGACACTAGTAATCTTTTAAATACATTTTTATTATTAATACATTAGACAATTAAAATAACAGTTCAGACACGAAACGTTGACCCAATGTTGTTTGATTGTCGGGCCAGCGTCGTAGGTGGTCTTACAGCATTTAACCAGCGTTGGGTGTTTGCTATGTGCAGTACAAACAGTATAAGCTCCATATTTGATAATTAACAGAACAGAAGTGTTTCAATCACGCAAACAAATATATATTTATTCAAACGAGCAGCATTCCACGTACCCGGCATACCCAGGCTGCCTAATTCACTTCGCGGCTGACCCGGTATAGCATTGATCGTCATTTTATGTGCACAGAATGCCGTGTAAATACGACACTCGACACTTATACTGAAAAACTCGGGCGCCGTGAAACTTAGACAAATATTTAGTGTCTATCAAAACTAGGCCATTTTCAGCTGGCTTGGCCAAATTTATTGATCATTATCAGAACTATTCCTTTTAATAATGGATGTCTCCGTGTAAAAGCCAGGCTATGTCATCAGGTACATCGCATAATCACACCAAAGACTGTGTACAAAAAGAAACTCAACTCTCCCCAAAACGTAAAATCGCTCTCAGTGCTGCTCCCCGGTGTTGGGGTTTGGAACTAATGCTTTTCTAATGAATTCAGTATGTTTTCACCATAGGCCAATTACGATGAGTATATTATGACATAGATACTATGAAAAACAACACATATTTCACCTCAGAAAAAGAAATGCCGTTAGAAGTTAAATTTCATTTTTTATCCCATAATTTGTTGTTTAATTATTATTAACTAGAACCAACCCATAAAAATTACCCGGGTGGAAACAATGCTAGTTTAATATGGAGCTATAGTTTACGATGCTTCCCCAACATTAAACCAACCTTGGGATTGAATACATCGTACTTTTGAGCCGCTCAAAGACACGTGTACTGGTGCTCTCCCTTCACCCGCAAATCTCGCTCCCGGTGGACATGTTGTGTGCTTGTGGCACGGTGCTGGGTCGGGGTTGTACCGGCGTAGGTCATTGTGGACCAACATTAACCCAGCATTAGTTTGAGGCCACTATACTGACAATGCACTGGGCATTGCCTCCGACGCTGGCCCAACATTAAACCGGCATTGGGGCGTGTATGCGGTGCATCGTCACTGACTGCAAACGTGTTGCACCCAGCAGCATAAATTAAACCCAGTGTTGAATGGATGGTGGCCAACGCCGGCGACGGTGGACCATCTTTGAACCGGCAATAGGTTATTGTTGTGCTGACTTATAGTGACACAAACATTATCTGAAAATTGTGATAAACATTGAATAAAAGCCAAATTACGGCACAAAAACATTTCCTAAGAAGTTTTTATATATGTTACACCCCAGACTGGAAGTCAATTTTTTTCTGTCCAGTGCGCGCATTGAATAGTTGCCGATTTCTAAAAAAACCCAGTTAATTTCAGGAGATAAAAAAACATTTCGAAAAAAACAAATTTATTTCAGGAGATAAAAAAACATTTTTCTAACTATGTTTTTTTGAATGTTTTCACTGAAATTTTTTTAATAAGTCAAATGTTTTTTATCTCGTCGCCCTCAGTAGAAATTTGTCAAGTGTTTTTTTTATTTGGTCGCCCTCAAAGAAACATTCCGAAAAAAACCAAGTCTATTTCAGGAAATAAAAAAACATTTTTCTAACTATGTTTTTTGGCTTGTTCCATTGACTTTTTTCAAATAGGTCAAAGGTTTTTTTATCTTTCGCCCTCATAGAAATTTGTCAAATGTTTTTTATTTGGTCGCCCTCATTAACTTTTCAAAGAATGGGTTCAATGGGTTTTTTCTTAAATGTTTTTTTTCAACCCTCCATCATTAGATTTTGGATTTTTTCTGATCTAAAACAGAGAAATTAAATATTGCGGCCTAAGCCTAAAAACCCTTAATATTCTATAATAGCATAGGTTACTAATCATCATCTTCCCTTTGGTGCTCCAGTGGTTAACCCTTACAGCGCGGGGACCGACTTTAGTCGTCAGAATCTGACGTCTGTAGACGTCAGATCCTGACGTCTAAAGACGATCCCCGCGAGTAAGAGTAAAAACATTTCTAATTGCCGTAACCCCATAACAAATGAATCAGAAAGAGCTGACTAAGACATTTATGATAATTTCAAACTGAAAAAAACCCTTTGGTTGCGATGTTTTTTTTTACAAATGAATTCAGCGCTGTAAGGGTTGAGACAACAGATAGCATAACTGACAGAAATCAGTGAACATGAGACGTTGACATGATGTTGGGGTATTACTAGTCCAGCGTCTGTGACGCTTGTCTAACATTGCAGGGAAGATGGATGCTACGCTAGGCGTTGACCCAATACTGATTTTAAGTTATGGCGTTCAAGAAAATCAGGGACTCGGTGGGAACAGAATTTTCAATTTTGTCAATTTTTGACTATTAAATTTATGTGAAGCTATATAGCCTACTGATCTTGAATTAAAAAATAAAAAACATTTAAAAAAAATGTTAAAGCACTGAAAAAGACGAAACTAGCTCAATTTTCAAGACGTATATTGTCATGTAAACAATCATACAACACATTACACCACAAATACTGACCATGTCAGACGGCATGATCAAAGTAACCACCTGCTTACATCAATAGCTGCCGCTCTTTATTAGGTCTTGGAACGCGATGATCGGTGGGGGGGGGGGGGGTGTCCCACTGATCATCGCGTTCCAAGACCTAATAACGGGGGGGGGATATTCCCCCACGGCACCGATTGTCTGCTCAACGCTGGGCAGACGGAATCAGCATGTGTCACAATGCTGTAGGAACATTCAACCGTCCTTTAGCAGGAGTTTAGGTATACAAGTAGTTTGTTCAGGTTTTCTCTGAATTCATAGAAATGTTGATAAAAACTACTTTTTTTAAATCTAAAAATTCTGCAACAACTAAAATCATTATTTGTGGGATACACTACTTCACTACAAAAGTAAAAACTAAAATTGATGTCATCGCATTGAGTCGCTTTAAAACAATCCAAATTTTATAACACCATCGTATGAATTGGTTATTTGTACGTGGGTGCTTTTACAGATATAATTATGCTACCAAGTATTATACCTACATGTTTATTTGAGGGGGGGGAGGGGGTTATGGCATGTCCGTTGGAGGGGGGGGGGGGGTATGGCCTGGAAATGCAATAGCTACACAAAACAGTACCGGAAGTACACATCAGCTTTTTGTAGTAAAGAGTTTCGAGTTTAACCAGGTTCCTGAGGACCAAGGTACGGAATGGATGCTTAAAATATCCAATGGTAGTATCAGTATTACAAGGCCTTCTTATCAAGCAGAAACCGTTGCTCTATTTCATTGCTCTATTACATGATCTGGAATGGTCTTCAGTTTTACATGCTACTAGAGTGTTTCATAGATTAGAAAAATACACCGATGATGCCAATCCAAAGATTCAAGTGTCAGTAATTATAGCAGCATCACTATGCGAGTCGGATAATTATATCATGATAATAATATCGCAGACGAGCCAAGTCTTCTTCTGTCCATCAAAATAATATTATAGGTCACATCATGTCGCTTCAACTGAGATTCACCACGATTTGTTAAACGCATGAATGGTAGAAAAATATGTGATTTTCATTCAACCACTGAGAAAAAAACAAATCTAAAATTTCTGGTACCATGTGCAATGACATCAAACCAAAGTTCTGCAAACTGACAGACAACTGCTAACAGGTTAAATGCATTTCTAGCTGGTCAACAAGTTCAAATCTAGCAGAATCTACTTAGTGCATTCAACCAGAGCATTCAACAAGAGCACTTAGAAGAATAATTCTGTAATCTTAGAATAATTCAATACTGGAGTGCATAGACCATGGCGATATATATACCTCATGTGTGGAGCAAATTAATCTTTTTGGCTGCGAGCGGCAAGTTTTGTCGTTTTAACTTCGTCACCAAACACTCCTGGCTCAAAACATGCGTAGGCAGAGCCTTCAGAGATACACGTCTGTTTCTAAAATGCAACGCTAAAGATTGTCTATGTGTGGAAGCACCGTGCGAGGGTGTAGGTCATTTGAATGTATCTTATTGTTATTCTGCAACGGAGTGCGAAAGGGGAAAATTCGACATTGTAACTTGAGAATGACCTTGTGTGACTCTGAAATGACCTTGAGAAGTTAACATATTTTGTTAATCCCCTTAACACAATGTATTACTGTAATTAATATTTATTTTAATGTATCTTATTTTTTGTCTGCACAATATGACCCTGAAATGACCTTGACAATTTAACATTTGTGTTAATCCCCTTACCAGAAATAGTAGGTTACTGTAATTAATAAATAGTTGAATGTATCTTATTCTTTGTCTGGCGCGGAGTGCAAAAATGATGAAAACACCTTATTATGTTGCGAAGAGCGAAAATGAAAAAAACAGTATTGTAACTTGAACATGACCTTGTGCGATCCTGAAATGACCCTGAGAAGTTAACATTTTTTATTAATCCCCTTACCAGAAACGTTATGTTACTCTAATTAATAAGTACTTGAATGTATATTATTGTTTGTCCGCTGCGGAGTCGGAAAATTTCTCATCGTTGCTGAGGTTGTAAGTGACAAAATTACATTGTAACTTTGAAATAATCTTGTGTGACCCTGAAATGACCGTGATGAGATGACATCATCTGCCAACCCCTTATTTGAACAGTTATTTGCATTTACCTTGTTTGTCTGTTTCGGGTGAAAAAATGAAAAAAACGACAATTTAAAACTTGAATAGGCCCTATACTAATTAGAAAAATTCAAACACTTAAATACTAATAAAAAAAAATTAAATTAACAAAACAAAAAAGTGTTGCCCATTCATTACGTGCATATGGGTACAAATCTATGGTAGTTTTCTTTACAGATTCACGAGTAAATAATTTATTATCGTGGGACACACATAGTAGCATAGGGGCTTTAGACTAAGTATGCTGTGATTTTTCACTATGAGACGCTTAAATTATATCGGTATCAGCTCATATTACAACCGTGCTGGCATTTCTAGATTGATGGTTTGAGAAATGCAAACGTTGTTCATGCTCGTGCGTGTAAGAAAATAGAGCACAAAGGGCTCCAGACACCTGATAAGTATCTTGCATGATGTGTTTTGAAAGGTTTTCACGTCATGTTTGCTCTCTGTTAAGTTGTTAAGTACACAATGTATTGTGTAAGAGATCTTGTGCTAATACGTAATTATTTGCAGAGGGACACCTTCATATTGGGGGTTGAGGTGACCAGACAGACAGACAAACATATCCCAGCAAACACGAGACGTTAAATCAATGTTGGTGGTGGTTTAACGTTGGTTCAACGTCGTAGACGGTGGACCAACGGTAAACCAACATTGAGTCAACGTCTTATATTTGCTGGGATACATACATTGGAGTAGGCTCTATGTAATAAGACAATGTTAAAAATGATATAATATCATGCAAGTGCAAAAAATGCGGCAATCCGCGAAACAGGGAGATTCCATGATATAAAGGAAGATCTGATTCTATTGTACTTGCTGATATTAACTAGTGGTGCAAACTTAGCAACGTAATAACAGTAATAATGACGGATAACTAGATCTTACATTTATTTGCATAGCAAATATGAAAGTCTCCACCTTCCCAATTAAACGTTTATTTCCAATGCAGTAACGATGTCAGGGCCTATATAACAGAAGTGTCATGGCGGTCATCTTGAATATGCAAAATAGCTGATTTTCGACCTCAACCAGGATAATCCATCAGAAGGTGTTTAGTACAAAAATCGCGAAGATCGGATAACTATTAGTGACTGGAGAGCGTTTACGTCGATCTTGGATATGCAAATTAGCCCATGGCGGCCTTATTCGATATGCAAATTAGCTGATTTTCGTACTCAACCAGGATAATCCATTAGAGCTTGTTCAGAAGTGAAGATCGGACGAATATCGGCGACTGGAGAACGTTTTCAAAAGTCGATATTGGTTATGCAAATTAGCACGTGGCGGCCATGTTGAATAAGCAAATTAGCTGATTTTTCGAACTCAAACAGAATAATTCATCAGAGAGTGTATAAGAGAAATTTTGCAGAGATCGCATGAACATTGGTGACTGAAGAGCATGTACGTCGATCTTGGGTATGCAAATTAGCCCATGGCGGCCATGTTGAATATGGAAATTGGCTGATTTTCGAACTCAGCCAGAATAATTGATCAGAGGGTGTATAGGAGAAATTTTGCAGAGATCGGATGAATATTGGTGACTGAAGAGCATTTACGTCGATGTTGGGTATGCAAATTAGCCCGTGTCGGCCATGTTGAATATGCAAATTAGCTGATTTTTAAACTCAATCAGAAAAAATCATTAGGAGGTGTTCCGAAAAAAATTCGCAAAGATCAGAGGAATATCGGCGACTGGAGAGCATTTACTTTGAACTTGGATATGCAAATTAGCCCATGGGGGCCATGTTTAATATTCAAGTTGATTTTCGAACTCAACCTGCAGGCGCGCCTGCAGGCATACGCGAAGTACACAACTGCGTACATTAAAATTGCCAAATCATGTGTCTTCAGGAGCCATTACATTTAACTTCCCTTTCGTGTCTGTAAATAAAACATTCGTTGACGGCCACAATGGCAGTGGTTTTTCACTCTGACGCTCTATTCGACCCCCGCCCAGGTCCGCCTTACTTTGCTCAACGTTGGGGCTGAAACATTATCAGAACCCGATTTATATTCAGATATCTGATTGGCCAAATTCTATAGAGTTTGTTAAAGGGCATCTTTTTTTTAATAGTAATAATAATAATAATAATAATAATAATAATAATAATAATAATAATAATAATAATAATAATAATAATAATAATAATAATAATAATAATAATAATAATAATAATAATAATAATAATAATAATAATAATAATAATAATAATAATAATAATAATAATAATAATAATAATAATAATAATAATAATAATAATAATAATAATAATAATAATAATAATAATAATAATAATAATAATAATAATAATAATAATAATAATAATAATAATAATAATAATAAGAGACAGCACTAAAACAATAAGATTCCACCACATAGTGAGCGAGGACTTAATAATGGGCTAAAGACCAACTCTCAAGATTATTTAACTTTGTTTGATAACAAAATTAGAGTAAGTACAAAAAAAATATGAAGTCAAAAATAAGCTAAACTGTTTATTGTCCCTTGAAAATGACAAAGAAAAACATCATAAGCTCAAACAAATGATGGTTTAGAAATACCTTATATCTTGACAGAAAAAACATGACCAGCTTGGTATATATATACTCTCCTTTTGTAAACTGTACCTTACTTATCATATGATATATAATATTTAATATCTATTGACAACTTTTTGTTTTATCTTTGCTCCAATAAATTATTAAATAATAATATTGTTTATTTGTGATGTGAAGTGAATAGTGAACCTTGGTACATGTAATAAAGAAAAGATACATTGATGATTAATGATAATATATCTAATTAAAGATAAAAGAGCCTTTCCAGCAGACACAAAACGTTAAATCAATGTTGGATCAACGTTAATCCAACATTGATTCAATGTCTTGTCTCTGCTGGGCTTGCTCTGATGCATTAGACATTTTTGTTTGCTGGATTTTGTTAAAAAAATATTCCATTTTCACAACAAACAACATAGGGTAAAGTGGGGCTATTTGGGACAGTTTTGAGGTTTTTCAAATTGCACACTTTCGCTATTGGATAATATGTATATTTAACGTAGTGATGTTTGCAATGTGACATTTAGCTATACGCAAGTATGTACGGATAAATTATTGCAACTTCTTGAGTGCTGCTAATTGACATTTTTTGAACAGTGGTCACATGTCCCCAATAGCCCCCCCCCCCCCCAGTAGGGCTATTTGGGACACCTGCTAACTTTTTAAAATTATATTGTAAGTGGCCATAAAGTGAAGCAAACGATCTAACATGTGCATGAAAAGAATATATCTAACTATTTAAACCGTAAAGTAAACCATTATGAATCAATGAGGATTTTATAATCAAAGTGTCCCAAATAGCCCCACTGTTTCCAAGTGTATTCATATTATTTTTCTTCAAAATGAATCATTATATTGGTTAACAAATCTTCTATAGCAGTTCTAAATATGAAATTGTATGTGTTCACATCATATGTGTATCATATAACGCTCTAAATATATAAAAAAAAACGCAAATGAAAAAGTGTGTGTTTTGAACCTTTAATGTGGTGTCCCAAATAGCCCCACGTATATGTAAACAGAAAACAGGGTCTGGTGGTTTTTAATTAGCCATTATTTGTGTTTATCAACATTGTACGTGCTAATGTGTGTATAATCAATCGTAAAAACATAGTTTTTTTCATCAGAATAGATATTGAATGTAAAGGGCAAACAATGCAAAATAGTACTCGTTGTCAAGCCTGGACTTTCGAAAAGACCAAAAATCAGCTTTGAGTTCAAAGGTTTAAGCGTACCCCTCTATGCCATATATTATCATTGGCGGGTCTATTTGATGTGATAAGGGTTACAATACGCCTAAATGATGATATAATGCTGCACATTTCATAATTTTGTACAAATAATATATATTTTTGATATTTGTTTTCAAATAACATTATGTTTTTCGGTTAGCAGTTGGTAGTGTATATTTTATTTGATGAATTTGTGTCTTGGCAACTTATAACTATTTATTTTACCTAAATGTTGCTGTCATTAATTGATTTAATGTAATATTTCATTCATCTAGTCATAATTGATTAGTTATTTCGTTCATTTTTGAGAGGTCTTCAAATTTACAAGTTAACGGTTTTTTTCGATGTTTTTCAGCTTAGAAACATATTTGTGTTGGCTTACTTAAGCCACTTACTTAAGCTGTTATTGTGGCAATAAACTCATTTAGACATTTTGTATCGGTTGCTACATGGTCTTGGCTATTACAAAAGGATAAATAGTTGTTCCATATATAACAAATTTTTTCTTCAAACCATCAAATTATAAGTAAAAGTATGAAAGTGTCCCAAATAGCCCCATATCCAAAAAGTCGTTATATTCTATGCCAGTCCTGGATACAAGGCTTATTCTCTCGCATCCTCTCACACATCATGCACCTTCTGACAGTGCATGTTCTCCATACGCAGAGTACCTGGAGCGACGATTTTTCCACATAGTTACAAACAATTTTCAATGGGACAAAAATTAGCATTTTACAGGTCGTCGGTAAAAAATGCTCCAAAACACCATAATAATACTTCACCGTAAAAATAATGGCAGATATACTAAGAGTACATAATGCATAAGTGTCTAAAATTAATCCCGGTTTGATTTTATGAATGGTAAGTTTTTATCTGACAATTAAAGACAGGTGTCCCAAATAGCCCCACATGTGTCCCAAATAGCCCCTGTCCCAAATAGCCCCACTTTACCCTAAATTGCCTCAATGGTTATTTACATTGTACCACCGTCTGTGGCTCTGGGCCAACACCAAACAAACAAGAGGTAAATATATCGTGTTTACTGTGAAAATTGAATGTTTGAAATAACATACAGTGCATACGTATATATATTTTAAATTGAAATTAGAGGAAATTGAAAGGTCAATAAAATATGCTAATCCCCTTACCCGAAACGTTATATTATTGTAATTATTATTTATTTGGATTATCTTGGTTTTTTTTAATGTTGTGTACGAAAATTAAAATAAATGACATTTTAATCCATGTATGTTTCACCTTGAAAAAACCTTGAGAGGTACCCCCCTCACATGAAACGTTATAGTACATAGAGCTAAAAAAACGTGGCTATCTGTTTGTAACAACAAACGCCATCAAAAGTTTTATTAATCAATTTGGCAGGCCACTGTTATTTCATTATTATTGTGGGCTCGAAAGTGGCTGTCGTTCATTCACGTTAATTCAGCATGTTCTATTACTTTCTCATACAATTATTAAAAATAACGTGAGCAGTGAAGCAGCTTGAATCTACTTTTTGTAATAATAAGGAACATAATAAGAAACAAAATGAAGAGAAAAACTAATGATGATAAAGTTGAGGTTATATAAATTAAGTAGCATTATATCAGAAACCCCGAAGTCAATTGCATTATGAAGATGCCTCCGGATTGGACTCTTAGCTATGATAAAATCAACATTGCCTTTAACATAAATAATTTGCAAGGATACATTTTCAGGTTATCTTTCTCAGTTGGTGTCTATCATATTATTTTGTTCAAAATACATAATTTTAGTGAGCACCAAGCTTGCACCACAGTATTATCTTTGAAACAAAGATGATAGCTATATGATGTTTTGTGAGAAACAGCAGAACGTCAAACATCGTGTGCTACATCTATTTCTACTCACGAAAGACTGATGAAATTTATCCATGCAACTTATTCAGCAGTTCCACGAAATAGAGATTGTCGTACCTTTATCCAAATACTTCTAGATGTAGAAGAGGCTCTGGCTAATTATACTTAATAATGTACATTTAGTCAGGATGGTGTTTGTTGTAGCATCGGCATGTCGCGGCCCGTGGGTATATTCACTGTGGATGGCAATTCAAGTTCAACTATCCTCAGTCTTCATTTTCATGGCACATGAGTAAGCCCAAGCACACATATACCTGGCGAAACAAGATATAGATTTTTTCTGAAGAAAATTGACACCAAACACATTCCCACCTTATAATAATTGTACGAGCAGTAGAGAAAAAAATGATGAAGCAATGCCACGGATTGAACAATCGCTTACCACAAACACAGTCGTGCATTAAAAGTGTTAATGGTGGTTGTTCTCCGCCTTGGGTGATATAAATTATTATAATTTTTTATGATTATTATTTTTTGGTTATTTCATGAGTAAAGTGGCGGCCATTTTGGATTTTGTGAGATTGTGCAAAAGTAGTGGGGAATTCACGTTGGCTCAACGGATGGTTCTTTTAATTTAGTCCTTCTGGAGCACTGTGCCAAATTTGGTGCTTTTTGTCGGCTCGGTAACTTTAATTTCACTAAGGAATCTGA
The DNA here is from genome assembly GCA_964017125.1 of Flabesymbios commensalis. NCBI lineage: Eukaryota > Metazoa > Annelida > Polychaeta > Terebellida > Flabelligeridae > Flabesymbios > Flabesymbios commensalis. Next base: position 73,223,725 of record OZ024906.1, on the reverse strand, counting down.
TTATAGTTTTTGACAAGTGACTTGAAGAGAAAATTATGGTAATAGCCGTCTTTGTTGTTGGTTACGCAAACGATTGTGTAATCGCTGCGCGATCAAATATTACACAGGGTTCTGTCCAGCAAACAAGAGTCACCGACCCAGTGTTGGACTAATATTGGGCCAGCGTCGTAGACGCTGGCCCAACATTGGTCCAACATTTGGTCGGTGTCTCGTGTTTGCCGGGATAGCTGTCTGGTCTTGTCTATTGATCATTCCCGGTTCTCAGCAGACGATCACCATTCACAATCACAGAACAAGCTGAGCAAGTAAGACCGTTTTATTATCACTTATTCGTTTTACACGATGAATATAGGGTGGGCATTTTCAAAATAATTAATTTGGGGAATGTGTTGTATTGCCTGGCGGATACAAACTTGGTAATTTGGTAAATTTACATATTGATTTTCTAAATGAACAGGAGTTTATTTTTAAATCCACATACAACAAAGTCAAAACTCCATTTTTTAAGTGCCGTGCTCACATCTTTGAACGCGTTATTGAAGAAGTTGGAGAACACATTATCTGGTCATCGAAGCTCAAAATACCATCGAAATGAATGGGAGTGTTGTTTTTGCAATATTGAACTTGTGCTGAAATCAAGGCTTTTACTGGCATCGGAACGGCTTCCATTTAAACATAGCCAAACAGACAATTGAACACATCATGTACATCTTGAGGTTTTTATAAAAAAAAGTTTAAAAAAAACCTAGCCTATACTTGTCCGTCGAACGGTATATCATTATAAATGAGGTGAAACAGATTGTTGTGAGCTCTATTATATTGAAGACCAATAGGCGTCGGAGACATATAATAAAAGTCACATTAATTCGGTCACTTTTGCGTCGCATGTTTTTCGCTAATTATTTGTCAGGCAATTATCATCTGATTATCCCTAAAATTTAGCAAGCATTATTTTCTAGTCTTACAACAAGAAAAGATTACGTCGTTTGAAAGGTTAGACCGTGTGACATGTAGTAAATTGCGAATTAAGAAAAAATGGTTCAATTTTTGCAATTGACGCACTCAATTTCAGGGTAGTCGCCGTAATACTTGCAAAAAGCGCTTGAAAAATTTAATGGAAATTGACTGGGAAATCTGCGAAAAAACCCAACGCCGGTGGAAGATGACTGCAACTATATGCCCATGCATTATATAGGCCTAATTACTAAATTAGTTAACATAGCTACTAGTAGCCCCAACGTAGCAGAAACAGAATTTGAAACTGAAGTTTTCAGCCATATATAGCGCCCACACTTTAAACAATATAGGTTCTTCAGAAGGAACCCTTATAGTCCCAGAGCTAGGGGTTTTTATTTGTGTTGAAAGGTCCATACGATCCAAGAGTTCCACTTATAGTGAAATTTTCTCAGGAATCCGAATCTGCGCGTCTTACAAAAATCATCCTGCCCAAAAGTACCGTAAAAACCCTTTAAACACTAGTACCGTCAAAATCGCAAACCGCAATTTAAATTTATTGCGTATGAAGTGATTGTTTGCTTAAATTGTGGTAATTTTCTATTTAAATAATTTTTAATTAATTATTATCCTCACATATGACACAGGCTTTCACATGGATGTAAAATATTTTGTGTCTGATCAATGACAAATACACAATATAGCTTTAAGTTGGTATTTTAACACGTACTTTTACTCATTTTTCATACTTTTTCACTAAATAGACTAAATACTTTTCTCTCAGCCGATTTTTGTATAGTATAAATGTTTAGTTTTGATTCAAACATGTTCTAGAACTATTGTTGACTTAAAATTAACCCAATTGGAATAAAAATAATGAGTTATGTGAACATATTACTCGCTTTTTTCGTTAGACGTAAAATTAGCTCGCTTTTTTTCAGGCTCGGGAAAATTGACCATATCTCACATTTTTGCCCACTGAGTAGTCAAATTTTGAGCTATATCAATATGTTTGATATTGATAGAAAGCTACTGGCACATGCCTTTACATGGTTGTAAAAGTGTGTCTGATTATTGACAAATGCACAAGAAAGCTTTAAGTTGGTATTTTGACCCTTAATTTGACTTTTTTTCATACTTTTTCAGTAAATAGTCAAAATACTTTTTTCTCAGCTTTTGTGTATAATAAATATTTAGTTTTGATTCAAACATGTTCTAGAACTATTGGAATAAAAATAGTGAGTTATGTGAACATATTATATACTTTTTTGGTTAGACATAAAATTTGCGCGCTTTTCTTCGGGCTCCGGAAAATTGTATGTATCTCACAGTTTTGCCCAATGAGTAGTCAAATTTTGAGCTATATCAATATGTTTGATATTAATAGAAAGCTACTGGCACATGCCTTCACATGGATGTAAAATTGTGTCTGATCATTGACAAATGCACAAGAAAGCTTTAAGTAGGTATTTTAACCCTTAATTTGACCTTTTTTCATACTTTTTCAGTAAATAGTCAAAATACTTTTTTCTCAGCTTTTGTGTATAATAAATATTTAGTTTTGATTCAAACATGTTCTAGAACTATTGTTGACTTGTAATAAACCCATTTGGAATAAAAATAGTGAGTTATGTGAACATATTATATACTTTTTTGGTTAGACGTAAAATTTGCGCGCTTTTCTTTGGGCTCCGGAAAATTGTATGTATCTCACAGTTTTGCCCAATGAGTAGTCAAATTTTGAGCTATATCAATATATTTGATATCAATAGAAAGCTACTGGCACAGGCCACGGATGTATAATATTTTGTGTCTAATCTTTGACAAATGCACAAGAGAGCTTGAAGTTGGTACTTTAACCCTTAATTTTACCTATTTTTCATACTTTTTCAGTACATAGTCAATATACTTTTCTCTCAACTGATTTTTGTGTATAATAAATATTTAGTTTTGATTCAAACATGTTCTGGAATTATTGTTGACTTAAAATAAACCCATTTGGAATATAAAAAATAATGAGCTATTCGAACATATTACACACTTTTTGGGTTTGATGTAAAATTTGGGCACTTTTCTTCCAGCCCGGGGAAATTGACAGTGTTTCACATTTTTGTCCAATGAGTACCCGGTACCCAAAATAAAAAAATGTACCAATACAACATCGTTGATATCAGTTAAAATTAACTATCAAGGGCTTTAACGTGGATACATAATATTTTTTATGTTTAAAGTGGCTATGATTACTTCTTCAGTGGCCAAGATCACTTTTGTAGTGGCTGTGATAACTTTTAGAGTCGCTGTGATCACTTCTTCAGTGACTAAGATCTTTTTTTTTTGCAAGATCACTTTTACGGGCTGACATAAGATTGTTAGTGGTCAAGATCACTTTTGTAGTGGATGAGATAACTTTTACTGTGACTGAGATCACTTCTTCAGTGTCCAAAATCACTTTTGTAGTGGCTGAGATCACTTTCAAAGTTATTGTAACCACTTCATCAGTGGCCAAGATCACTTTTGTAGTCGTTTAGATATTTTTAAAAGTGGCTGTTATCACTTCTTCAGTGGCCCAGATCACTTTGTAGTGGCTTAGATAACCTTTAAATTGGCTGAGACCAGTTTGTAAGTGGCCAAGATCACCTTTGTAGTGGCTGAGATAACTTCTAACGTGGCTGTGATCACATCTTCATTAGCCATTGGCGATATAACTTTTTAAGTTGCTGTGATAACTTCATCAGTGGCCAAGATCACATTTGTAGTGGATGAAAAAACTGTTAAAGTCGCTGTATTTACTTCTTCAGTGGCCAAGATAGCTTTTGACGTGGTTGAGGTAACTTTTAAGGTGGTTGTTATCACTTCTGCAGTGGCCAAGATCACTTTTGTAGTGGCTGAGATAACGTTTAAAGTTGCTATGATCACTTCTTCAGTGGCTAAAATAACTTTTGTAGTGGCTGAGATAACTTTAAAAATGGCTGTGATCACTTCTTCAGTCGTCAAGATAACTTTTGAAAAATGGCTCCAGAGAATGTAAAAGTAATAACAAACATTTATACCATATGAAGTTAACATGAGCGAGAAGTCTTGCTAGTATTGACCAAGAAAACGTTGGAAATTGTTCAAATGGAGGGATAAAATACAAAGTTAGCGCTTAATTGTTGTACATTTCGTATTTAACATAAATAAAATAATATGTATCCACGTTAAAGCCCTTGATAGTTACTTTTACCTGATATTAAAGATGTTTGTACATTTTTTTAAATTTGGGTAACCAGTACTCATTGGGCAAAAATGTGAAACACTGTCAATTTCCCCGGGGGGCCCAAATTTTATGTGTAATATGTTCAAATAGCTTATCATTTTTTATTCCAAATGGGTTTATTCAACAATAATTCTAGAACATGTTTGTATCAAAACTAAATATTTATTATACACAAAAACCATTTGAGAGAAAAGTATTTTGACTATGTACCGAAAAAGTATGAAAAATAGGTAAAATTAAGTGTTAAACTACCAACTTCAAGCTCTCTTGTGCATTTGTAGAAGATTAGACACAACATATTTTACATCCGTGGCCTGTGCCAGTAGCTTTCTATTGATATCAAATATATTGATATAGCTCAAAATTTGACTACTCATTGGGCAAAACTGAGATACATACAATTTTCCGGAGCCCATAGAAAAGCGCGCAAATTTTACGTGTAAACAAAAAAACATGTAATATGTTTACATAACTCACTATTTTTTATTCCAAATGGGTTTATTTTAAGTCAACAATAGTTCTAGAACATGTTTGAATCAAAACTAAATAATTATTATACACAAAAATTAGTTGAGAAAAAAGTATTTTGACTATTTACTGAAAAAGTATGAAAAAAGGTCAAATTAAGGGTTAAAATACCAACTCAAAGCTTTCTTGTGCATTTGTCAATAATCAGATACAAAATATTTTACATCCATGTGACGGCCTGTGCCAGTAGCTTTCTATTGATATCAAATATATTGATATAGCTTAAAATTTGACTACTCAGTGGGCAAAAATGTGAGATATGGTCAATTTTCCCGAGCCTGAAGAAAAGCGAGCTAATTTTACGTCTAACGAAAAAAGCGAGTAATATGCTCACATAACTTATTATTTTTATTCCAAATGGGTTAATTTTAAGTCAACAATAGTTCTAGAACTAGAATGTTTGAATTAAAACTAAACATTTATACTATACAAAAATCGGCTGAGAGAAAAGTATTTTGTCTATTTAGTGAAAAAGTATGAAAAATGAGTAACTTAAAGCTATATTGTGTATTTGTCACCTAGTACTGAAGGGTTCTTTTCCAAGAACCTATATTGTTTAGAGTGCATACAAAATCGTGGGATCTTTCTTCGTATGGTCATATCTAAGACTTGTTCTCGATTAATCAGGTCGCCAATAGGTTGATTAAAATCAGTAACATTTTCAGCTAGATGATCGCATGCTTAGTCGTCGCACAGTCATTGAAAAGTTATGGGCATCTTTCAGACCTTGGGGTCGAGTGACCGCCAAGATGATGTTGAAAAACGGTGATTTTCCCTGGTAAAATGAATACAGCAATCCACGGCACCACACCTATGCGGCTAGCTAATATGAGGCTTTATTTTCTAGACTATCAGGGTACCTTGAAAAAATCTTTACAACACGTAGTAAATCTATACCATCTATATAAATATTGCTGGTTTATAAGGACTCCCCTCTACAAATCCATTAATTTTATTCGGTTTTGATCTCGAAAACTCCCTAGATGTCAAATGGTCTAGTTTTTTAAATATTCCCATAAAATTCCCAACATTTTCAGGTTTGTTGCTGTAAGACTAGAAAAAATGTTTGCAAGATTTAATAAAAATCGATTAGAAAATTGACTAAGAATTCAACGAAATTCTCCAGATATAGGTCTAGTTGGCAAATCCTTCATTCTATGCGCTCTCTAATCACATTTATCATTTAGTAATGATAGCAAATTGTAACTAAAACTAGAAAAGGAGTTTCCGAACTCCGAGGTCCGGCTTTAGTCTGTTTGAGTGATTTAGATAAAAATTTGGCTCAATATTTTGTAAACATAACTGTATTGCCAGAATCCTACATGTCCAGGATATAATTAAGGAAAGAACCAAGGAGACAAGTTTATCTTCAACGTGTAATCCTATTCCTTTCACCACCATCGCCAGTGCTGGCCAACATCCATGCAATACTAAGTCAGTGTACGGTCTCTACGATGTACCTCGTAGGCTACATACAATGTATAGCCTACCCACCCAATAGGGGGGCCTACTGTTCAAAGTTGGGCCAGCTTCGCAGCCCATTGCTGGTTCAATGCCGGTCAATCGTCTACGACGCTGGCATCAGCAAACACTCGGCATTCACCCAATGCTGTTTCAATATTGACCCACAGTCTACGACGCTGGCCCAACATTGAATCAGAATTGGGTGATTGTCCCGTGTTTGCTCTGATCTGCCATGCTGGTGACGCTTTAGTCCCCCCAAAAGGCCACTACCCAGATAACGCGATACATTGGCCCAATTATCTGCGACGTTGGGCCAACATCATTCCAACCAAAACCCTTTAAGCTCCTAACCACGAATATAATCGTGAATATCTTTTTCTGAAGATTTTTTAAATACGAAACTACTTAACCTAGGGACCTCAACCGTTATATTCGACATGTTCAGAAGGACTGGTGTACAGAGATGTTAACCGTTTCCCAAACACAGCACCCCTCTTACCCCTAAATAGGAAACAAACTCAGGCAAAATCAACTTGATAGGTTCCCGGCCTACGACCAGGCCTAATCATTGTATAAAGAATTATTAGGCCTATTTGTTAGGTCCTATATTAATCAATCACAATAAAACTTTGCTATGCGATATAACCTGTGTGTCTCACAAGATATGTTTGCAACAATTAGAAGTTTTAAAGATCATTTGACGGCATATGGGGGCTTGCAATACAATTCTGGTATAAAAACAAACTGTTATAATTTAATCAAATTGATGGGTCGATAACAAGACGTATTAATTCACAACTTACTACATATTTAGATTCAAAACATTGTCTGTCTCTCCACAGTTTGTTAATTTGGGGGACAGTTGGACAAGATGCCCGGAAACACCAAGCAAAAAGACTACAAACCGTCTGAGGACTTCCCAGACCTGAGCAAGCATAACAACTGGATGGCAAAAGTGCTCACACCAGCTATCTACGCTAAATACCGCGATGTTGTGACACCAAGTGGCTTCACCTTCGACACGGCCATACAGACTGGGGTAGACAATCCAGGTACGGTATTTGCGTCGGGTGAACGTCTCGTGTTTTTTGGGATACGGCCCCCACATTTCCATTCACGATTGTGTGCGTGAACAACCCCCCCCCCCCATCAAATAGCTAGCCTGATCGATATCACAGATCAAGCTTTATCTGTGACATGTTTGGGCTATCACTGGGTAACGTCTCGCGGCCGAAGTGAATCGGTAACACTCGGGGTCTATAAACACACACTTCGAGTGTTCCCGATTCACTGCGAAACGTTACCCAGTCGGTAGTTAGCAAAAAACCTAAAACAAATTCCTTACCAAAATATTTGTGTACCACGGTCTTGTATAAGGTCTGGACTAGCCACACAAAATTTGTTTACTCTGGATATTCATAGGAGGATTTTTAGGAGGGTAAAATGCAAAATGGCCGACTATCTCACAGAAATAACATAGGAAGTGATAATTAATCATTAATGTGTTAACAAATGTGTTGATTAAAGGGCTGGAAGTTGTTTTGCAATAAATAAACGACATAAAAAAAAATGACCGCCAAATATTTTATTGATGGAACATTTTTTGCGCCTATGTGTAGTCTATGTGTCAAATTAAATTTCATTTCACTTTCTTTTTTGTGTATTTTTTTTTATGTTTCACATTATTTTTGCTATTATTTGCAATTATTTTTAAAACCTTTGGATGTGGCTTTCATAAGCTTATTAGTCTAGTAGAAAAATATACTTCTAATTGGTGTATCTAGCTTGTAAAAAAAACGTAGAAAACGATTAGCTTTTTTTCACAAGCTGAATAATAATAAGCTGAAAATAACCCACGTGCCATTTTTATGCAAATTTGGGCCGCCATTACCGAAAAATCTATATTAAGTTATAGCTCGGCCAATATCACAGATAATTTACTGATCATTTAAGAAGTCATCACATCCTCCTTAATAATTATCTCAGACACTACAAAGATGATCTTAGCCACTAAAAAACTGATGTCAACCGCTGAAGCCACTTTAAAAGGGATCTCAGCTACTGCAAAAATGATAATGAAAGTGAAACGTGAGGCTAGAAATGGATACATCATACCCGAATTAGTCTAAAATTGTCTTATTAGTCGAAATAGGACCACAAAAAAGGTTAAATTTGCCTTTGAATCGCCTTATTTACGGCCGCCATTTTGAATGTCAGGATCAAGAGTGTGCTTGGTGTAAAAATAAATGCAAAAAATGGAATCCCCATGCCAAAATTAGTCAATAATGACTTTGTGTTTGTCAAAATAGCTCCACAAATGAAACATTCATGTTCGGCCGGAACCGATGGCGGCCATTTTGGAAAACGCTGTTTTCGGGACTTCTCCCCACTAAAAAAATCGAGAGGGGCATAGGAGCTCCTTTTTAAGATCACCATCTAAAGTACCTAAAACCACCGAGAAACTGAGCTTTCATAAAAATGGTCACAGAATCCTGAAAAATGACCCTACTGGAATACCTATTTTAAGGGTCTACGGCCATTATAATTTTTAAATTATTTCAGTGTTGGGATCCAATTTTGACGTCAGATTCTGACATCTAAACACAGTTCCTGCGCTGAAAGGTTAAAATAAGATTTTATTTGGATATTATGCCTTCTATGGAAGATAGAAGAATATATCAATGTCCATCCAACACCGTGATTTTTAAATTTTTCAGCAAACACAAGCCAATATTTTTTTCCCGCATATCATAAAAACTGAAATATGGCAAAAATGTACCCCTTAAATTGTTTGCAAAAACTGCAAATGGAGAAAATTCCCAATCTTTGATTATAATTTGGAGTGCAAATGAGAGCTATTTTTTAATAAAACCCATTAGTATTTGTTTAAAAGCATATTTTCGCCGCTTTGACCTTGGATTTAACCTTCTGACATTGAAGATGAACTTAATTCACTATAATAATATCATAAATGGATTATCCAGTGAAAATCACCACAGAAAGGCGTAGTACGCTTGTTCCTAATTGTATTTAATAATAATGACATTTTCGAAACATTGGCCTTGAAATTGATCTTTGAACCTTGAAAATGACTCATTAAAATAATACTAGAAATGGATTTCCCCGCCAAAATAACAAGAAAGAGAGGTATTACACTTATAATATTACACTTATATTATTCGTACCATATTTGTTAAAAAATAAAAGCAGAAATCGAAAACGTCTACAGCTTAACATTTTCCACTTGGTCCAAGTATCATTTTGTCCATTTTGTGCAGATTTTAACCTGTCCACTATAAAACTAGTTTGCTATATATAAATATTTGTTTGATCAGTCACTCTGTCGGATTACTTAAAAAGTAGTGAACGGATTTGTATGAAACTTTCCATAGAGGTGTATGTCGGGCCAAGGAACAATAGATTGAAGCGAAACAATCAGGCTAAAATCATCAAAAAATCAGTATTTTTATTTTCGCATTTTAATATGGCCATTATGATGTGAACATGTCCATAGACTAGAACTGCCTTTTTCATTTTTTGTGTTGCGCATTTACCAGTTAAGCGAGATATAAAGACGAAATTCCCGATTTCTTATTTCGAACATGCATGTCCAAAATTTTTAAGACATACGGAAATTTCGTTTTTACATCTCGTTTTACTGGTAAATTATGCGCAACATAAAAATTTAAAAACTTACGCAGTTCTAGTCTATGGACATGTTTACATCATATGAGCATATTAGGAAGCCAAAATAAAAAATATTGATTTTTTGATGATTTTGGCTTGATTGTGTCGCTTTAAATGTTAGGGATGATCCGGATTACGATCCAGATCCCAGGGACTGGTGGCGAAGTGCATTATTTTTGAGGTACCCGTATAAAAGTCTACTCTATGACGTCTCACAACTGTTGTGTAGGCTACTATTAAATATACCCACCTTTAGGATTAAATGAAATAGGTTGAATCTATGACGTCATAATTGGTCATCTCCAGTGAAGTTTTACTACTCACTTTGAATAAGAATGCAATACAACTACTATAGTGGGCCCTATCATTGAGATCATTAGTTTCCGCGGAGGTTTGTAATCTCTGACTGACTGACTGACTGTCTAGTTATCAATGCATTTAAGCCCTCGCGATGCATTAAAGCATCATTTTACATCCCCGAAAACAGCCTTAATTTTCCTACAACCAAGGGTTTCGGAACGAAAATTTACATGAAACTGGTTTACCAATACACGGCAATTTCTTTAATTTTAAAACGACATCAAAGCATCTTCATCCACTACAAGCCGAGAATTGCGACAGCAATTCGCAGTCGAGAATTGCGACAGCAATTCGCAGCTTGTAGTGGATGAAGATGACTATGGTAAATTCAGGCTTGAAAGGGTTAATATATTAGTTAGTTCAGGTAAATGTACCATACAGACATTAACATCTACCTGTATATATTCAGTGAAAATGTCTTGTCAAGAAAATGTCATGTCAAAGTATCACCGGGTGATGTTATTCAAATGAAGCGGAGGAGCTAAAATACTAAGCTATCTATGATAATTTCAAATTGAATAAACCTTTGATCTCTATGGTTTATACAAACACATTTGAGCTGTTTAAACAGTTTATTAATATTTATAAAGCTGACGACACAGCAGCTCTTAAAGACTACTTATAGTCAAGGAAAGTTAGGCGATTTTTCAACAAAACCTAAAACAAATTCCTTGCCAATTTTTTTTTCTACCATTGTATAGTATAAGGTCTTAACTAACTTCTGACAATTTGTTTACGCTCAATTGTCATAGGAGGGTTTTTTACAGAGCAAAATGAAAGATGGCCGAAATCGGTAATGAATAAATCGAAAGCAGACGTATTTTGTCAGGGCATGCAAATTTACCCTACATTTTATCAGCGGTGGGTAATAACTCTTCTTAGACATGAAATATAACATGCCAGCTTTCTACGTCACTGTATTATATTATCAATTTTTTTATTCATTGGAGTGAGGATAACAGTTTATATATATATTTGATTTAAAGACAAATGAAAGTAAAACTGCTGTATAATATTTTATCCAGGCTGAAAAAATAATATCTTAACAATCATGCAAGTAATAATAATTTTATTTTTACCATAAATAATTGAAACTCATATATATGCAGTGTACCATAATCCTTCTGGTCACAACTAGTAATTATTATATGAAGATTTAAAGTTCCAATAAGCTACTATCAAGTAATTGCTAGACTAGTAAATACCAAAACCCTGATTAAGTACAACTAGCTACAGCTACATATGTACCTAATCATTATCACTACTATGATCACCAGATCACAGTTCTCTCAATGTGTCAACAGTATCACTGTCATTAGAGTCACTTTCATCAGACCTGCTCTCTGATTCTCACACATCTCAATAACGCTTATGAATCCATTTCTTTGGAATGTCTTTTGTCATCTCATGAACCCCTGCTCCTCTCCTTGGAATGCCTTTCACATCCCAGTAACCCTCATCCCTCCTTTGGAATTCTCTTTGTTATGTATAAACCCATTTTACTCTCTTTGGAATGCCCTTTGACATCCCAGTAACCCTTATCCCTAATTTTGGAATGTCTTTTTCATCCCATCAATCCCTGTTCCTCTCTTTGGGATGTCCTTTGACATCTGAGTAACACTTATCCTTCTTTTGGAATTACCTTCGCTGGGAATACACTCCCTGGCATATATGATGCTAATGTACACAATCAAGTGATATTATGCATGACTGTGGGTTTAACTTGAGTCATTTTCTGCAAGTGGTAAATTGTAGGACCTAAAATTTTTACGAGCAAACCGTGTCACACCAAGTTTTTCATCAGGTTTGGTGATCTACTTTTCTTTTTTATTGCACAATGTAACCACATGAAATCTCCAATATGAAATGCAAATTTTCAACATAGTCTGCTTTCGATTTAGTCTCCATTTGTCACCATTTGGTAAGGGAAATGCCAAATTCAAAGGCATAATCACTCGTCCAATCGTAAGAAAATTAAAAAGAAAACTCAGTGCTCTCATGCTTTGTTGCTCTGTATGCTGCAAAAAATCTTGTTGATTCTCAGACATAGAAATCATTAACATGCTCCCCAAGGTATGATTAACGCGCATCACCATCACCTTGAGATCTCAGTATGAGTCGTGTAAATCTCTAACCTGTCACACATTTTTGAAACAGTATTGATTAGAAGTTCGACCCTTGATCTGCGTGGAGCTGTCTCGGTGTACCGAACCTACATATCATTTTTCTAGCAATAACAGCCTGGCGATTAGACATCACAAAACAAATTAGTAAAATATCGACACACCAGGATATATATGTTTTCATCAAGGGATATAGGTAATTGATCTTAAAACATCAATAGCTATCTCTAATGGATCACCAATTATTGAACCAAAGGCTATCGTTTAAGATGGATGTTTTCTTGAATTGCAGTCATGTACATCTCGTTTGTAGTGAGGCAAAATAATAGTGTTGTTTTCCTAAATCTAAAAGACTCTTCTCACCCATATGATGACCCCCAACAACAAAATCGTATATCTTTTGAAAAAAATAAATTTCTTCAAAGAATCTGGCACTATGAGTTGTAGAACAAAACCAGAATTTTTCTCCTTCTAATGAAATATGCCATATAGAACAACTTGCTGTAGTTGAAATAACTGCAACTATGCACTCAACATGTTGACGTCTTCACTCTTGACCATAGCGTGATAACACGTACCGTAATGACTTAACAGGGGGTATAGTTTTTTTTCCTCTTGATATATAAGCTAAGCTACTGCAAGCCAGGTGGATCTTCTTCAATTCATCATTTGTCCAGCTATATATATGTACAATGTGTTGAACATTATCATTCTGCACTTCCAGGTCTGAAAACCATAATATAAGTGCCCAGAACTTCTAATTACCACTAACAGTCTGCATAGAGCACCAGGATATGTTTTTAACAAGACTGTATGGCCATACAGATAATGCCTGGAATATTTAACAAATGCATCCATCACCAAACGTACTGTTCGAATAACTCAGTACTGTACCCGGTTTTGCTAATTTTCTGGCATCATTCATTGTTTAGTAGTTAAAGATCGACAAGTTAAAACAGGGCTGTTTATAAGAACATGTGGAGTCGAAGAACTGCTCTCTCATTGTCATCTGTCCAGCCAAAAATTTAATTCTTTGGAAGTGGTCATGCCTCTACAGACAAAGTCTTCTCATGATCAGTGTTTACACCTTTTTCAAAAACTGCGTACTGTACGAATAAAGCTCTCCTTTGAAATAAACTGCACTACAAAGTAACCTTCAGTTTTAGTCATAAGTTTTCCAACTACTCTGGCTTAGATCGCCACCTCTTCCTCAAATGAGCTGCCTAAAACTGATATCGTCTAAATATAGCATACAGCTTTCCGATTGTAAACTTGCAAGCACAATTTCCATTTATCTTCCTTATATAGAAGAGCTCTGTAATGCCCAGATGCTTTATTCTGAACGTTTAGAACCCTCTACATTTGACAAATGTCATTTCTGCTTATCTATGTGTTCCATTTCCATTTGTCAGTAGCAGGACCCCAACTCAAGCATAAGAAACATCGAGTATCAGATAGAGAGTCTAGGGAATCACCAATTCTAGACAGAGGATAAGCAATTATTTTTACCAGAGCAATAAGAAAACACTATGGTCTAGTGGACGGTTGAACCGTGGATCTTGCGCATATGCTTCACTTATCGGTCCTCTCTCATGGCAGCCTCTGACAAGGTTGACGTCGAGGAGGAATACTGACAGTGTACATTTTTCTTTCACTACGTCTGTACTCTTCTGCGCTCTTCACACAAAAAAATCAAAAATGATGCTAGAAAATGCACTCCCATGCCTAAATTGGTCTATTGGTCTAAAATTGCCTTTTTATCAAAATGGCCCCACGGGATGAAAATGTTAAATTTGCTTCTGAGCTACGTTGTTTGCGCTCGCCATCTTGAATTCATGCTGAATAATATGTTCAAGGTTAAAATAAATGTCAGAAATGGAATCCCCATGCCAGAATTAGTCAAAATTGACCTTTTGTTTGTCAAAATAGCTCCACAAATAAAACATTCATGTTCGACCGGAACCGAAGGCGACCATTTTGGAAAACGGTTTTCGGGACTTTTCCCCAAAAATCGGGAGGGGCGTAGGAGCTCATTTTTAGTATCACCATCTAAAGAACCTAAAACCACCAAGAAACTGAATTTTCATGAAAATTGTCACAGAATCCAGAAAAATGACCCAACTACTCAAATGACCTTTGGTCACTTTGATTTATACACACATATGTCAGAGTTGTAAGAGTTAAGACAGAAAGGGGTGTTAAAAGTCATTTAACCCTTTAAGCCCTCACTATGCATTAAAGCATGCATTTTACATCCCTGAAAACAGACCTAATTTTCCTACAACTAAGGATTTTAGAATTAAAATGTCCATGGAACTGTTTTTTCCAATATGTGGCAATTTTTTTCAATTTTTCCCCCACCTCAAGTCATCTTTTTTTACTGCAAGTCGAGAATTGCGACAGCAATTCGCGGCTTGTAGTGGATGAAGATGACAATGGTAAAATCAAGCTTGAAAGGGTTAATGGATTAGCAGCCAGTGCAAGTTTCTATGGGAAAATATTAAATAATAATTTTCAAATGTCACTCCAACATCTTAGTGAACATAATATAATATGTTTATATAGTTTTTTGTTACAAATATTTAGCCATTTTTGGTTCTATATTATGTGGGTAAGTATACTATTTTCATATTATCATGATTGTACAAATTGAGCAAAGTGAACCCTGATTTATGTAATTACTGGACCAGTACCTGATTGATTGATTTTTTAATTGATTGATTGATTGATTGATTGATTGATTGATTGATTGATTGATTGATTGATTGATTGATTGATTGATTGATTGATTGATTGATTGATTGATTGATTGATTGATTGATTGATTGATTGATTGATACAACTGAGTGATTGTTACTCGTAGTTAAACGCCAGTCATCTCTAGAATTGCGCAGGTCAAGTGTAGGCATTCAGAATACAGTACAGGTTTATTGCATTCAGCTCCAATATCTAACCTGATCACAAGACTATGGATTCTACTCCAATGAGACACTCACCCAGCGCTGTTTTAATGTTAAACCAACGTCTGCGACGCTGGCCCAACATTTAACTAGCATTGGGTGAGTCTGCAATGTTTGCTGGGAAAGCCCTCCTGTCAATACATGCATGAGGGTCAGCTGTCTCGAGCTCCCCGCAGTAACACAATCGGTTAGCTTTCAAATAGGCCTACAACGCTCAGCTAAGAGCATTGGTGGAATTTTTAACTCATAGATGTCGCTCATCAAGTATGTGGAGTTGCTATGATTCGGGAACTTGCTCTTAATACGGTGTTTGGTATGCAACGCCAATAGTATTATTTTGGAATACATATGACCTTGCATTCTGGGGAACCCATGTCCAGGCTATTTCAACAGTTGACCATACCGTCAAAGCAATGCGCCAAATAATTAAACGTTTCATAATTAAAACCCCATTGAATGTGATGCAGGATATAATATAATACAATAACGTCTACATAATCACTGTAACAGACGTTGACGTTGTCGCATGCTATAATCAAAATTAGGCAGCCAGACTGCAAACCCCCGTCCAAATTGATGATCGTAATCCAAATCCTGGATCAGGATCACACTCCGGATCATCCCTAAAGTCTAAGTGCGTGAGTGCGCTCGTACTTGCGCAATTGTGCAAGGGCGTATGTGCCTAAGTGCGCAAGTTTGTATGTGCACAAGTGCGTAAGTCTGCAAGTAGGCCCTTACTTGGGCAAGTGCGCAAAAAGCCTACTTGCGAAAGTAGAAACCTTTTAAATGCTACATTACAAAATTTAAATAACAGTAGTAACTCTAGCAAACACGAAACGTCGATCCAATGTTGTTTTAATGTTGGGCCAGCGTCGTAGACAGTGATACAACATTAAGACAACAGAGAGACAAGTCAATGTGTTTACTTAGCCCACTGAATGTGCTTCCTATTGACAAACAAATATATTATCTATATAAAAGTACAAAAGCCAGTGGGGAAGTCCGAATTCTAAAGTCTAAAATTCCAATTCAAAATGGCTGCCACAGCAAAATTTAGATCAATCTGTGATAATAAAAGTAACCCAACAAAATTCAACATGACTGCCAAAAGACTCATAAAACCAAACCCAAATATTACTGTTTCTTGGAAATCCACACTATATTTTTTGTTTCAATTACACAGGTCATCCTTTCATCTTCACTGTTGGCGCTGTCGCTGGAGATGAAGAGTCATATGAAGTTTTTAAAGATTTTTTCGACCCCGTTATTGACAAACGTCATGGAGGATACGGCCCTGGCGCCAAACACAAGACCAACCTGAACTTTGGTGAACTGAAGGGAGGTGATCTGGATTCCAAGTACGTCCTGAGTAGTCGTGTGCGTACAGGACGCAGTATTCGTGGGCTGTCCCTCCCTCCTCACTGCACACGCTCTGAACGCAGGAAGGTGGAAAGTGTACTGGTTGATGCTTTGGCTGGCTTGTCCGGTGAATACAAAGGCAAATACTACCCCTTGTCTAGCATGACAGAAGCCGAGCAGGACCAACTGATTGACGACCATTTCCTCTTTGACAAGCCTGTATCTCCACTGCTCACCTGTGCCGGTATGGCTCGTGACTGGCCAGATGCCCGTGGAATTTGGCACAATGATGCCAAGAACTTCCTGGTCTGGGTGAACGAAGAAGATCACAGTCGTGTCATCTCCATGGAGAAGGGAGGCAACATCAAGAATGTATTCCGCAGGTTCTGTGAAGGTCTCGCCAAGGTAGGCAAGTCATTACCCATATAACGTTTCGCTATAGTTGTTTTCCAGGCTGTTTATTGCTTCATGTTGTTGATCGATCCAATCATTTTTCATTCCTGATCATACTAATAATAATGTCGCTCTCTTTATCAATATAGGTTGAAGGTCTCATGAAGGACAAAGGTCATAAGTTCATGTGGAACGAGCATCTCGGTTACGTATTAACATGTCCCAGTAATCTCGGAACAGGACTCCGTGCTGGTGTACATCTGAAGATCCCTAATCTGGCCAAAGATGAGAAAAGATTGAACAGCATCTTAGATAAACTAAGACTTCAAAAACGAGGAACAGGTAAAGATTTGGCACAGCTGCTCAGTCAATTGAATAGAAATATTTTCGGCTATGTGGATGCACATTTTGTCAATATACTAACATTTTAGCAATCAATCATGTAAGGCCTATATAGATTCTACATAATCTGATACAACTTTTTAAAACCAGCAAATAAATAATATTGCCAGATTGATCCCGTTCATTTGTATTGTGAATTCGTGTGATGATATTTCACATAATGATTACAAAGTTTACAATATTACCTGATTTTGGGGGATGTGAATTAGTTATTTCAAGGACCCACCATCAATGATCAGCATCCCGCCGATCATTAGCAGCACTACGCGGCACCGAGTGCTGCTAATAATATTAAATATATATGTTATTGTTAAGAAAGGACTCCTTAGCCCTCATCCCGTTAATATAATAATATTATAAAAAGAAGTTATTTTCATTTTTACCCACTTGAAGGTGTGTCTTGCTACAGCGACCCACAACTTCGTGAAAATAACTCATATTTTTTTTAATTTGGGAGCAGACTCCCCGAGATTGCTTAAAACGCGACCGTCGTGGCAGGTTTTATAAAGTCGCAGACGACCAGCTAGCTCTACAAGAACAGCATGTCATACCAGAAAGACTGTTCTCACACTCACTGGTGGTGTTTCCACTATGAGACGTATAGCGGGATCAGCCGATACCGCACTCCTCTGTACTACATGTATACATGCTGTATGCATGCTGCATAGCAGGTGGTGAATGCTATTAACTGAGCGTCCATGTGTCTTATGGTCGTCTGTCATGTCTGTTAATTATACACTTATTTGCCCCGTTGAAAATTTTGGACAATCGCGTGAGAAAATACAAACAGTGTTCATTTTCGTGCGGTATGGAAAAATACAGCACATGTCCAAGGAATAAGGTGTTCGCCTAAAAGCTCACATCTTATTCCTTGGACGAGTGCTGTATTTTCCAATACCGCACTCAAATGAACACCGATTGCATATCTTACCGACTTGGCATCGTAAGCTATAGCAGCGATCTTGATGGTGACCGTGTAGGCCCCCTAGTGGGTGTTCCGAAAGCAATATTGAGACATTACGATCACGTCGCAAGACATCCCACACCGCAACGTCTGTCTACGATGGCTAAGACAGGTCACAGCTCAGACTGAACATGCTCAGTCTTGACTAAAGCTTCCAAGGCGACGGAAATCGACAAAAGCAAAGTCGTGGGAGTGGCCACACTGCACCGATTGTTTAAGATTATTGTTGCATCTTAAGCAAATGGGGACAGTCCTTGCGGTGTGTGGGAGCAATGCTGAAATATTTTTGCATAAACCATGGAGAACAAAGGGTTTTTCAATGTCAATAAATGTCTCAGTTAGCTCTTTCTGCTTCATTTGAATAGGCCTCCCTATGTTATGGATCTACAGCCATTAAAGCGTAAACACTCTATACCATCAAAGTTCACTTTTATAAACTGAATGCTGCAACATTCAAATTTAAAAAAGTTGACTTCGATGGTGAAAGCGTTAAAACAGTAAAAAAAAAATTTTATATTAGCTTCTTATAAGCCTAGTTTAAAAATAAATACACCTATTTTCACACTTACCATGGTTTGCCAGTTGAATGCTTAGGATGCTTCTCTTGGATTATTGCAATGATAGCATTAGTAATAGATACCGTGGGCTTTTCCATTTTTAGGGCTATTGCAATTGAAGTTCGGTATTGTCGGTACCGGTGTGGGCACGATAGATTGCAAAGTTTTTCATGTATCCGGCCGCTGATATTTGTTTTGAATGTTGCTAATAACCTTAGATTTGAGTGAAATATAATAATTTGGTATTATTGTTGTTATAGGTGGTGTAGATACGGCTGCTGTTGGTGGTACATTTGACATTTCCAACGCTGACCGTCTGGGATATGGCGAGGTAGAGCTTGTGCAATTCGTGGTAGATGGTGTGCAACTTATGATTGACATGGAAAAGAAACTGGAGAAGAAACAGAGCATTGACAGTCTGATTCCCAAAACCAAAAAGAAGTAGAGGAGCGTAACACGAAAGAATAAAAAAACATTAGATCTGGCAACACCAAAACAACTGTCACCTTTTCATACAGTAATATATATATACTCTGTTGAAGCAGTTATCTGTGATATCATTGTACATAGACAAATAGCGTTGGATGCCAATACAAAATCATAAAATCAATATGGAAAGCTTATCTGTGAATCAATTGACCTTTACAAAAATAAAACATTGTCTTGTTTCATATACATCGTTTTTTATATTTACGAACGTGCTTAAAATAAAACTCATGAACAGTTTACTATATAAAGATCTGCTCCGGAAACGAAATGCGGACAGACGGGCGGCAAGCCGGACGGCCGGACGGAGGATAAAAACGAGTCATTCTACGTGTCAATCGACGTGTTTTTACATGCCGAAATATGTCTTCCTAAATGCTTCAGACATACGTTACGCGTATCCATAAAATAGCGCACACCGTTATCGCCCGTTCCCTCTGTGATTTGTGTCTTCTCGGGCCAAGAGATGAGCTAATTTCTTATAAATATTCTTAAAGAGCATAATGACAAACAAAAGTTCACAAAGTGTACTTTAAGACGTGTCGCGGTGTTGTCCATGGTGATTCATGGGAAAGGAAATAATTAAAAGAGAATACAAGTATACTACTTCTGCATCCTTACGAGGGCTCAAATGGAGGAAGCAGTCCACTCTAAAATTAGCATGTCGAGAAAATACGCAACTAGTTAGAAAGTTGTATTTACCTGTGTGAATCGATGAGTTTTGAGGGTGGGTTTCGGGGACTTGAATCCACCCATCTTGCAGACAGGTGCAACAGCATTCTGACCTCAACCTGCCATGTGTGTTACCATAGAAACCACTAAATATGTGTATTTTTACAGTTTATAAATTTTTGGTGTATTAATTGTGACTGATTGTTAGCTGAATAAAATATGTAACATACTAGACGTACTAGAGAAAAACATTAAGCCCCGTTGTCATGGTGATATGGGTCTACAAATTCAGTATAAAATTTGAAAAAAATATCGCTCAAGATTAAGTGGTTATCCAATGCGACAACCTTGATGTTTTTTGTGATCACTACTACAACATGACACCGTCATTCTTTAAGTGCTTTAAGCTTGTTTTTTTCATTTAAATACACCCTTAACCCTTTTATAGCTAAAATTTGATGGTGTAGCAGGTGTGTTTTCTGGCGTTGCCATGGCAACCACTAACAATCAAACTAGTTATTTTTATGGACTTTTGAAAAAACATGTTTTTCTTGATATTTCTAGAGCTATTGTGAATATCTAGTTTATTTTTGTGGCAAATTAAACATAATAAATCACCATAAATCTTCTACAGTTACTGTCAATTTCTTACACGATCCCAACTTCAAGTTGGTGACACATTATTATTCATATTTGTCAAATTGTAGGCCGATACTATGTCGTTGATTTAATACAAGGTACAAGGTAAAATAATTCAAGTGATATATTTTATGTGTAAAAAAGTCAATTTAAGTTTTGAAAGGTAATTCGGTAATTTATTCACATAAAATTATATAAGATGGGCGTTTGGTAAGGGGATAATCTTCCACCTCTAATTATTGTGGTTTGAGGTGGCCGGGGAGGGGGGGGGGGGGGGGCGCAGAGCGGGCGCCCCCGTAGGCCATTATGAGACAATTTCTCGGGTGTCGAATTTTCGATGACCCCCAGCTCAGCTCCCACACTTCGGATTGGTCGCAATGGTGCGAGTATACGGATCCTGTATAGTCTGAGACCATTTAAATGATCAATGATAGTTTGAAGCAAACACAAATTACCCATGCGTTTAAGACGTGAAACTGTTGTTATTTGGTTATTTTGAGATATGTATGCATAAATTTTGTCAAATTTTAGTCGTTATTTTTGTTGTAAAAAACAGCTTACATTGCGAATAATCACGACTATACTCGTTTGAATCCGTTTCATAACTGATCAAATAAAATTTTAATGGAATTGAGAATGTAATGTGTTTAAACATCAAGATTTGCTGAAGTTTTATCTCAAAATCAGCAATTATTTTTTATGAGTAATTTCCACGAACTTGATGTTCGTGGGTCGCGGTCGCGATACACTACTTCGAGTGGGTTAAAATTAAAAAAAGAAACGCGTGGAAGGTTAAAAGTTTTGACAGTATCTTGAATTGTTTATGTAGTCTACTGGATGTAAAAAATCATTTGGATTTCGCTAGACTACTTATGATAAAATAAGATAAACGTGGTCAATCAGGTTTATAACACATCGACCACAGAAACATAGAAATAATTGTATTCGCTAACTTTTTTACACTTTTCAAAACTACTTTACAGACCTAAAAGACTTTTCAAGTACATTTGAAAAATTAATTAGCGCAGCATATTTAGGAATTAGCGCAGCATTTGCTCACACTAATTGTGCTTCAAAGTAGATCTATCTTTTGCTAGTTCTGTTATGTCTTCTTGTGGATTAACTTTTATTTTATTTAAATCCTTTTCTATAGTTTATCACCATGTAATCCTTTGTACACCTCTGAGTTTATTTTATTTTATTTTCTTTGATGTATTCTGAAGCTATTTGTACTGGCGTGTGTTTATTTAATCTACGTACGTCTCCAAACCAGGATACGCTTTTTCCTTTCTGATGGTATCTGACCACTTCATTTGTTTAGTTTCGATCATGCGTTCTTCATTTGTAATTATGTCTAGCCATTTTATATCTTTTCTTAAGAAATTGCTCTGAAAAAAAAATCTGTTGGCTTTTCTTTTTTTTTTGGTAAAGTCCATAGCTCACTATTATATAAGAATATTGATGACACAGATTATGTGCTGAAAATCCTCATTTTAGTTTTAAGACTGATTTTGTTTGATTTGAAAATCGTATCTTTTTTATATGTATTCTAATTGTTGTTGCCATTTCAGTCAGTATTTTTACTACAAAAACATATTCACTAAACAATCAATGCTAAAACTAAGCAAAATTTTGTTACCATGGCTTCTAAAACATTGTCACTTCAGTGAGTTATATTTATGACGTCAAATCTGCATTATTTTGTGTCACAGACCTCTATCATTGTAGCTTGCAGAATTTTCTTTGTACAGAAATTCACCAAATAACTGACAGGTATGTTTTTTCTGCTATCATTTTACTATGTTTATATTTATCATAATTATCTTATATTGGCGATGTTTGGTTATGTAAAATAATATCTGACAATAACAGTATAAGTATAGAGGTATAACCCACATTTTGACGATTTTGAGAAAAATATCGCACAGAAACATGAAGTACAGGATAAAACGAATAAATACAAATTAACACAAAAAGGTAACAAAATCAGTGACCAAATGGTCTAACACTGAATGTGAAACTCGTATATTAATCAAGTTGTGCACTATCAATTTTCATATTGTCATTTTTTTTAATGTGGGTTAGCCCACTTGTGCATGATGCCATCCATATTATACTCTTTATTTCTGGGGCGTCCGCAGCTTTTCTATAGAGTAGAGACAAGAGACAAAGTGTAGACAAATATGGGGGTTCCGGGGGCTCGGAAATCTGCGGCCCAAGGGGGGGGGGTCGGGACCCCTGTGACCCTCCCCCTGTGCACGCCCTGTATTCACTTATTTAATGATGGTTTATGATGCCAAACTGTTTAATTCCAATTGCGATATACATGTAAAACACAATCATATGAATACAACATTGTTTTTAATGATTAGAACTGCAAAAGTTTTTTTTAATTTTTATGCTGCGCATTTACCAGTTAAGCGAGATATAGAGACGAAATTCCCGTATTTCTTATTTCGGACATGCTTACATCAAATGGTCATATTAAGAACCCAAAATAAAATTACCGACTTTTTGATGATTTTAGCCTGATTGTGTCGCTTTAAAATATGCTTGACTGGTGTTGTGAATAAACTATTCTAGGGGCCCTTAAAGTTAATGCCTTTTTTATCATTTTCATTGTGCTGTTTCTGTACGTCATGACAGTAAAATTAAAATAAAATTATATATCATTCTATAACATAGAATTAGAATCCTCCGCCCTAAATTTGAGTTCTTGTGTGCATTCGTGTCGGGGATTTCGAATTACTGTAAAATCTGGAACAAATGACTAGCACATTACAGTACTGTTAGGAAAGTGATTATAAAAAATTCTTAATGTCTGATTTATGTTTTCATGTGTTTGTGTACACCCCATCTTTAATCACTTGAACATCTCCGCGTTGTTTGTATGTGATTTAGAAATTTTAGTAACTTCTGACCAGTTTATTTAAGTTAGGATCTAGTTTTTCTTCGTTTATCGTTCTTCATACTTCATCATAAGTCTTGTGCAGGAAATGAGGCCTGAAAATGTACTGAGCCTGGAATATATTTGTTTGTTTGTTTCTCAGCGCTTTAAACCCTCACGATGCATCAAAGCATCATTTTGCATCCCTGAAGAATGACTTGATTTTCTACACCTAGGGGTTTTAGAACGAATTTTTTCTGTTTAATAATAACGATATTTTTTTTTTCATTTGCCACCCTCTTCATCTTCATCCACTACAAGTGGAGAACTGCGGCTTGTAGTGCATGGATGTAGCTTACAACAGTACAGTCAGACTTGAAATGGTTTCTTAAATTAACATTTAATAACTAGGCCTACATTTTGTTCATCTATATGCCTACTTATCCAGCCTACACTTCCCAGCAGTGGGCCGGTCGCTCGCGCTGGAAACCTACCCCTCCCCCCTCAGGCGTAGCCTGCACTGATGCATCAGTGAAATCCAGCCATGCATGCGAGCTTTGAACTGCACCGTTTTGTGCTGTGTCACTCCGAAAGTTTATTAAAAGTCATGTGCTAACTATCAAATGCATCAAATTATAACGTCAATGTATTTTTGTCGCTTCAATAGATACTGAGGCGGAGACAACTCTGACTGAAATTAATTTTGAGTGGTAAAACCATTTGAGTTTTGAGCCTGTGTTTCGGAGGGGATGTGAGCGCGTAGCTCGTTGACACTACAAACACAAAATGTTTGCAAGCACGTTCATACAAAGCGCTAAGTTATTATCTTATGTCCACTAATTGCTTAATACCAGCTCCCACGTTTTCAGCTTTTATATACAATATTTCGATTGGTAATTTTGTCGCTTATAGTCATAGGAGAGAGATTTTAATAAAATGCATTTGAAGACAAGTGATAAATGTTGTTGCAGGGATAAAAAAACATCATGTCTAAAATTACCTTAGTGTTATGATGCTTTGCAAATGTAAAAGGCAGTAACTGTTTACTTTACAAGTGAGCAGTCACTGCCGTTTGGCTTTACACGACAGTATGATGAGCCAACATCTCGTGTTAAACATACAAAATCAACTAAAATGGTGGATTTTAAGATATACTGATCAGTCGTTTTGTGCTGTTTATATGCATCAATATACTTTTCATTTCAGCTGAAGATTAATACCATCGTACCAACATTGGCAAAGGCAAAGGAGAAACATTCAAATATTGGTCACCTCCCATTCTGTACCGGGAAAACAATATTGAGGACACCGAAACAACATTACATTATCATCTTGTAATCATTCAATATTATGATAACAGATTCAGCCACCATTAACAACAGCGACGAAGAAAATACAAAATGCCAATGCTGGTGATGATCAAGTGGCTGAGGTTGTTCTTGGAGCAGCTGAAGCAGAGACTGCAACACTTCATCAAAACCTTCTAAATCCGCCACTGAGACTACTGAGATCATCTGTGCGATCAATTATTGTCCGAGACTATCTGTATGATCAATAATAGTCTGAGACCATTTATGTGATCAATGATAGTCTGAGACCATCAGTATGATCAATGATGGTCTGAGACCATTTATGTGATCAATGAGAGTCTGAGACCATTTATGTGATCAATGATGGTCTGAGACCATCTGTATGATCAATGATAGTCTGAGACCACCTGTATGATCAATCATAGTCTGAGACCATCAGATGTGATCAATGATAGCTTGCGACAATCTATATGACCAATGATAGTTTGAGACCATTTTCGTGATCGATGATAGATGGAGACTGAGACCATATATGAGATATGCACAGGCATTTGTTAAATTTCAGTCGTTATTTTTGTTGTAAAAACAGTTTACATTGCGCCTAATTTCGACTACACTCGTTTAAATCCGTTTCATAACTGGCGAAATAAATGTTAGTAAGAATGAAACGGTAAACATCAAGATTTGCAAAAGTTTACTCTGTAATTAAGCAATTATTTTTTATGAGTAATTTTCACGCACTTGGAGTTGTGGTAGCGAGACTACTCCAAGTGGTTGAAAAATAAATAATATACCTTAGCGCGCAAAGGGTTAAAGCGTCTGAGGTTATCTTGATGTTTACTTAATGTGGGGCCTGATAAATAGTTTCCTTCATTTGAACATTTCGCTAGCTTACTTATCACTGTTCAATCCGATTTATAATATAATATTTAGATTTATAATATAATACCGCAGGAAAATACAAATAATTTTATTAATTTTACTTTTTTTTAATACTGCTCTGTAGACTCAAAAGAGAGTAAACACATCTAAAAAAAATATTTTCAGCTTCCCACCACGGCTAAAACAGAGCAAAATTTTGTTACCATGGCTTCTAAAACCATGAATTACATTTATGACGTCACACCTGGATTATTTTGTGTCACAGACCTCTATTATTGTGGCTCGCCGAATTTCTTTGTACAGCAATTCACCAACCAACTAACAGGTATGTTTTTTCTGTCATCTTTTTACTATATTTATATTGACCATCTTTGATATTGGCAATGTTTGGTTATGTGAAATTATATCTGACAATATTCACTTATTTAGTGATGGTTTCTGTTGAAACTATGGAATGTAGTTAGACACTTTAGCTAGTTGCTTTTTTACCAAACTTCATATTTTTGAACCGACAAGACAATATTTTCAAACAGATGTCGTATTGATAGACTGTCTATATAATAAATTGTATTTATTTTTTATTTTTATTTTTTTATTTTATAGAGGGTAGACCATTAAGTACATGGTACTCTTTATACATATGCAATAGTATTAAATATGTACAAATCTAATGGTAAAATATAATACAGAATATATGCAAATTATGATAGACCCTACAGTATTTAAAATTTTATACATAAATTTACACTGCAAAAACATCACGGCTATTTAAGTATATATATGTAGACTACATCATAAATGTATTATTTTTTATTGATTATTCAGTTATTGATATACATATACTCACCGTCAAATTAACCAGGATCGCATGATTTTCGGCGATTTCTCCGTCAATTTTGAACCGATTTCCTTGAAATTCAGCTGAGGCCATTTTCTATTAAAATACTAACAGGGGTAAAAAAATCGGAAAATTATATTCAATATTTCAAAAGTTAGTCTATTTGCCATGTAATAAAATTCTAGAATTAGTGTAATGGGGTTATAGAGGGACGTCGTAATTTCAATTTACTACATGTCAAATGGTCTAACTTTTGTAATAGAGCAAGGTGCCCTAACTAGGCCTAAGTTCGATTAGATCCTAAGTTCGATCATTATTTGATTTTGGAGGCCAGCAAATTCCCACTGTGGGATTTATCTGGAAATTAAACATAGGTACCGAAAAAAACGGGAATGGGCGATAACATAGCACTTGCTTGGGATTAAAAAATCAGCAAAGTAAAGAGAAATTTTATTTTAATTGACATCATACATAATATTATGAAAATGCGTTTTGGGGTCTTTTTATTTTTTCCATAACATTTATAACATCAGAGATAAGTTCATATTTCAAATAGAATCATTTTTTTCCTCAAACAAATACTTTTTCGTGGCCATTATGGTTTGAGGCTATGCCCTAAATCGTCCAATAGTGTTTAGCATCCAAGCATTAAGCGCTTGTGGGGGTGCTCGAACTTAGGAACAATTTTAATCATATGTGCCTAAGTTCGATTTGTGTTTAAAATAACTTTATTTGGAAAATATTTAGTTGCCACTATCTCTATTTATTTTTGTTGAAAATGTGTGTTTATCTTATGTCTCTTTCAGGAAAGCACTTTCTGATGTCCATCTCCATGTTTTAATGGCTTTGAGGTGAATACGTTTCAGGGAAAAGGTTTTCAAAATGGTTTTACATACAGATTAATACAATTTGTGGTTGGTAAAAAGCAAAAATAATGAAAAAAATATTTATTTTCTAAATTTTCAATCTTACTGCCTTATTAGTGAATCCAAGTGTATAAATTAACAATAAACGATGAATAGTCTGGAAATATGGCATGGCCTGGTCAATTGTTAGTCTTTCTAAGGGCTCTGGTCCTCATGGAGGACCTTCATCGAACTTAGGCACACCCCACTCGAACTTAGGCACTTGATTCCCAACGTGAAAAAGTGATTCCTCTCTGGTCGTCCTAAGCACTTTTTCATTATTTCGTGTTTTTTGGTTTTACATTTATATGTTTTATCAACACAGCCGGCCACAAAACTATTTTAACATGTGTATGTCTGGATAAATTCAATAAAATGCTTAGGTGCACGAACTTAGGGCACTTTGCTCGCTACATAATTTTACGGGCTGTTAGGATTTGAATGGAAAATCGCCTAAGTTGCAAAATTTGAAGGAAATCGGTTAAGAATTGACGGAGAAATCGCCGAAAATCATGCGATCCTGGTTGAGCATTTTTAATTTGACGGGGAGTATAGTACATATTAATTAAAGCGACTCAATCAGGCTGAAATCATAAGCAGATCGGTGATTTTATTTGGGCTTCTAAATATGACCATATGATGTAAACATGTCCATAAAATAGAACTTCAATTTTTTTTTAATCTTCGTGCTGCGCATTTACCAGTTAAACGAGATAATATTATAGAGACAAAATTCCTGATTCCTCATTTCGGACATGCATGTCCAAAATAAGAAATAGTATTTTCTGACTAGAGTCTACTAGTTTTTGCGCCCACAAAAAAGCCTGACGTGTGACACGTGACGGACGCTGGCGTGAGTAGAATCCACCTTCTCATAACAGCCCCCCCGGCAAGTTAGAATGTGAAATGTCATAAAAAGTGCGAAAGTAAATGTGAAATATCTTCAGACGAGACATGATTATCTAGTTTTAGCTCACTATGCCCTCCGAAAGTCTCATAAAACAGTTAGATCTACCTTATATCCATAAAGAATACATTAATTAGAATACATAAATTATAAAATCTCTGTATTTTTGTCAATTCAACACAGGCGGAAACAACTCGTCTCTTGTAACATTGATTTTGAATAGGAGCTATTCCGTCGGAGACCACGAATCTCTGTTCATTTAGAGTGGCGAGACTCTTGATTTATGAACTGTATGTTTTTTTACTGTGAGAAATGCGAGCCTAATTTGTTGACATTGACAAACACAAATGGTTTGTCAGCTCGTTCTACATATAACTAAATGATTATCTAACATATCTTCAAGATTTTTTTGACCAATGTCCACGTTTTCAGCTTTCCTTTACAACATTGATATTGGTGAATGTTATCCATTACGACAGAGATGATTTGAATCAAATGTATTTGAACAAAATTATTAAATGGGTTGTTGGAGGGATAAACAAATCATCATGCCTAAATGACCTTAGTGCTGCGGGCACACTTCTCTGCAATGGTATAGAAGTCTGCAGTGTAACTGTTTACTTTAGAAGTAAGCAGTCACTCCTTTTTTTCTTTTTTAAACATACAAACTCAACTGAAATGGGTAGATTTGAAGATACTGATCAGTCGCTTTGCTCTATTGATATGTATCGATATATTTTCCTTTTTAGCTGAAGATTAATACCATCTAACCAGCATTGGCAACGAAGAAACATTAGAATATTGGTCACCTCCCAATCTGTACCAGAAAGACCATACTGAAAACAACACCACAAACCAACATTACATTATCATCATGTAATCGTCCAATATTACAATAACAGAATCAGTCAATATTAACAACAGCGACGAAGAAACTACAAAATGCCAATGCTGGTGAATCAAGGTTTGAGGTGTATCAAGGAGGTGATGATGAAGTGGATGAGGTCGTTCTTGGAGCTGATGACGCAGAGACTTCAGCACTTCATCAAACACTTCATGTGTGACGTCATCCCGTGGAACAAGATGGCGGCGCCTTACGGTAAACTCTGCTCGGTCCTGGTCTCCGTGTTGTCCCGCGTCCAGACGTACTCCCTCCACGTCCTGCTCCGGGACAGCATGCTGTGTCCCCTGCACGGCTTCTGGGTGGTGATGGGTCTGCTGACCACCTTCTGGTGGCACTACTTCTTGCTGCCCGTTCGTGTGTTGTGGATGCTTGTGTCCAGCACACAGGCCTGCCTGGTCACCTGCCTCTACCATCTGCTGGCTAGACCTCTGCTCTACGTCTGCCCTGATATCTACTGGGCGTTCAGCGGATACTTTCACATTGGAATGCAAATCTATGTGGCATCGTTTATGCGATTCTCAGGCTTCAAACGTAAGTAGGCCTGCTATATTAACTTTTGACCCTTAGAGCACTGAGCTATTCAATTTAAATTTTTCAGTCACTTGAAGTTGTGTATCGCTACCGCGATACACAACTTCAAGTGACTGAAAATTTGTCGGATTTGCAAAATTTAAATCCCAACATATATCAGTGTTTCAAGATTAGAAGCATACTTTACTTTTAAAAACTGGTTATACAGGTGCTTATAAAAGGACAGAATGTCTACTGTACTCGACACCAGCAGTGTGCCAAGGGTTAACTTGTAAGTGCTAATCACGTCTACAACCGTTTTCAGCCTTTTTTGTGTTTCAAAAAAATAAATTCAAATAGAAATGGGCAATTTGCAATATCAGCATAGTTATGTTGTGATTGAAATTTTACAGAATGTGTTGTGGAACGCGGCAGCGACACATAATTTCAAATGGGTGAAGAAATAAATTGCATACCTTAGCGCTCTTAACCCTTTAACCGCCGGTGCCGCATATATTCAGGTTTTCATGTTTTATTAGCACATTAAGTACCTCATTTAAAATATGGTAAAGGTAAAATGTGACATCAACCAGCAGGATTTGAAAAGAGTTGACCGCCATTATGTCAAATCTGAATAATTTTCACTCACTTGAAGTTGTGGATCGCGTCAGCGAGACACAACTTCAAGTGGGTGAAAATTCAAATTGAATAATTTGGCGGTTAAAGGGTTAATAAGGGTCAAAATATATATATCGATAATTTTATTCACACCAAGGCAAGCGTTGAATATACTATTATGTTGGTAGCAATTTATTCTTTGGTCCAGATGCAAGTAATTTAAATATTTCTTTTGTACGAAGAATGAACAGAGATAGAAGGAGATGTGGAGAAGTACATTGACAATACTATAGGCATGAAATGGAAAATAATCAAAATAAAGTTGCTGTTAGGCTATATCTAGCTTGAAATAAAATCGTGGCTAGAATGATGTGTGTATGTCACCTAATTATAGGCCAATCCAGGTCCGTAGCCTCGGAGCAAACCCTTTAGACGTCAGAATCTGATGTCTGTAGACGTTAGATTCTGACACCTAAAAGAGTACAAATATTTATATTGGCTGTAGACTAATATAACATCTCCGAGGATTTAGGCGCTATAGAAGTTACCGAATTGATTGATTGATTGAATTGATTGACATAGGTATTTGAATGAAGCTGGAAGAGCTAACTAAGTCTATTAGGCATTTATGATGATTTCAATTTGAAAAACCATTTGGTCTCCATGGTTTATAATACACAAATATTTTAGCGTTATAAGGGTTAAGGGTGTGGGTCGGTTGAGATTGGAAATGGTAATGGACAATTTGACAACAAAAATAGCCATCATTTTTACATTCCAAGGGGGCAACAGCCCTTTTCTGTTGCCTCACAGGATACGACCCTGATAATTATAGAATATAGGGCATGTACGCCAAACTCAATAATCGGTTGATTTTTTTAATAAAACGCAAATCAACTCATATAAAATGTATTTTATGTTAGTCATTGTTATTACAGTAATTACGTTTTTTCCAGTTTCTGTTGCTGGTGCAGACATGAGACGTTATAGTACCGATCGCTGTCTGCTACTTCCCAACCACAAAGCTCCTGCCGACGCCGCGATTTTGGCTTGGTCCATGCTGCGATCACTAGAGGGTGCGCATAGTGTGATGTGGATCTTCAGCAGCATGTTCAAACATACATACTTTGGCTGGACCTGCAGACTACAAGGAGACTACCCTGTGTCTGTGAGTACAGTAAATAGTTTTTTTTAAACATTTGTCACACCAAATTGTTTATTTATATTTTTCATTCATTTTAATCTTAAAGAAAAAAATCATGAAACTAGACATATCGCAAATGTAATGGATACTATTACAATCAGTTTTATCTTTTCAATGGTATTTTATTTAGCTTTAAACATGATTAAAGGCGTATCCCAGCAAACACGACGCATTGAAACAAGGCTGGTTCGATGTTGGGTCAGAGTCGCAGACGATGGCCCAACATCAAACCAACATTGTTTCAGTGTGTCGTGTTTGCTGGGATACGGATCAAACAAGTCTACGGTATGTATACCTATATCGGGGTATAAATATATTGGGGTATACCATGTATAGGCCTACATATATCATAACCCTGATTACCTTTGATAAGATATCCGTATAACCCTGATTACTTTAAAACCTGGATTGTACATTTTTTCGAAATCGATTTTAATATGATCGAACCATCAAGATACTAGGCCTACGTGCACGGAAATATATATCAGACTGGCGATTCGTGACTTTTTGATTCGCTGCCGGTACATTGCGCAATGTCTGTCGCTGCTGTTTGGAATTGCTAGGTTATTTTGTTTTATTTTAGGAGGGCAAATCACAGGAGCAACGCGACAAGCAGCGAGACAATTTGACAACTTTCATGAGAACTTGGTTCGTCACTATTCCACAGAAGAAATGGATCGTGCTATTTCCAGAAGGGGGTTTCCTTCACAACAGAAAAGCCAAAAGCCAGGAGTGAGTTTATTTTCAAGCTTACACAACATTTTATAAAATTGTTTTTAAAACCCTTGTGCTGCTGAAGTGTCTGGGTCTTTTTCATTCATTTGAAGCTGAAATTTCTAGCGCAATTTCAAGCTTCAAATGACGAAAACAATGTTTTTTAGGAAAAAATAGACACCTCCGAATTAAATGATCTAATTAAAACCGTTTAAATGTGAATTTACCATTGTAATCTTCATCCAAAACGCAATTCCTGACTTGAAGAATCGTTACTATTAAAGCAGTTCCATGAATTTTTTTGTTCTAAAGCCCCTATGTGCAGAAATTTAAGTCATTCTTCACAGATACAAAATGAACTGTTCACAAGAAAATGTCCTTTCAAACTAACCCGGATTACATGACTGTTTCGCTGGTGCCCGAGCTGGTGCAGCTCGGACACCACATCTTCTCTACGGCAAGGGTCATCGAGATCGCAGCCTCGAGAAGCCTATAGACCTAGGGGCGCCAACGTTTAAACATAATAATAGTTTACTAGAGGAAATGAGATCATTCCATCTTGTACTTTTAGCCCGCCTTTAACAGTTTAAATTATAATTAAAAAAGGTGGGCTATTGCAATCGCAGTTTGGCGTCGTCGGCGTTAACATTTACTTGTGGTCGCGATAATTTGAAAAGTTCTTCATGTATCCTTCCCAAATTTGTTATGCATGTTACTAATGACCAGTTCTCGGACAAGTTCAATAATGGCTGAAAAAAATTTTAAATGGCCGATTTATTGTGATTTTTCGCATTTTACGTCAATAGTTTGACTTTGTGGGCGCGATAACTTGAAAAAATGTTCATGTATTATCTTCAAATTCGTTATGCATGTTACTAATAAACATTTCTCGGACAAGATCAATAATGGTTGAAAAAAAATCAAAATGGCCGATTAATTGCGAGTTTTTGCATTTTACGTCAATAATTTGACCTTGTGGCGCGATAAACTGAAAAAAAATTCATGTATCCTTCCCAAATTTGTTATGCATATTACTAATGACCAGTTCTCGGACAATTATTTCAATAATGGCTGAAGAAAAAAAATGGCCGATTTATTGTGATTTTTTTGCATTTTACTCCAATAATTTGACCTTGTCGCCGCGATAACTTGAAAAGTTTTTCATGTATCTCACCGGTATTTGTTATGCATGTTACAAATGACCAGTTCTCGGACACGTTCAATAATAGCTGAAAAAAATCAAAATGGCTGATTAAAAATACTGCGATTTTTCGTATTTTACACCAATAATTCGACCATGTTGGCGCGATAACATGGAAAGTTTTTCATTTATCCTGCTCAAATTTGTTATGCATGTTACTAATAAGCAGTTAGATAACGGCTGAAAAAAAAAATGGCCGTCAATAATTTGAGCTTGTGGGCGCGATAACTTTAATTTCAATATTGACGTCGGGCTATCTTCGATTGTGCTCTTGTTAGCATTTCTGGTTGTCCCTGCAAACAGGAAAATTTGAAGGAGAATCGATCATTAAATCGACAGATTATCATATGTTTTGATTTAAATTCTACTATTGTAAGTCATTTCCACCCACTTGAAGTTGTGGGTCGCGGCAGCGAGACACAAGTTAAAGGGGGTGAAAAATTAAATCTTATGATCTAACGCTTTAACCCTTACAGCGCGGGGATCGACTTTAGTCAGATGCTGACAAAGTCGATACCCGCACTGTAAGAATAAAAATATTTTTAACATAACATAACATAGGTATTCAAAAGAAGCGGAAAGAGGTAACTAAGACATTTATGATGGTTTCAAAATGAAAAAAACCCTTTGGTATTCATGGTTTATTTAAAGATATTTTAGCGCTTTAAGGGTTAAGGGTTATATCGTAGCATCTTACATATTGTTAATGTTCTTATAATACAGGTATGCCCAACGACACAACTACCCCCTTCTGGATCACGTTGCACTGCCACGAATTGGAGCAACCAAGGGTGTCCTTGATGCCCTATCACCGAAAAAGAAAAGTTTTCGACCACGCCAGACGTACCCGTTTGGTAAACAGCCCTTTTATTTCTAGTTTATGAATAACTTTTTACGCTGCAAATCGTTTACCTATTATGTCCCCATTTAGGATGCAGAAACACACTTTCGCATAGCACAGAATTTTTTTTAGCCCTTGCAAGTGTTAAATTAATCAATTGTATGATCGTAAAATTGTCAATACTTATTATATTATATGACAACATTTCTTCTTCAACAGTTATCGCATGGAATAGCACGAATTTATCAATGTATGCTAAATATATACAGAAACCATCTAACAATAAAAAAGCGAGTGATTGTGTATAATAGCCCACTGGGCACACGACGTTGCTGCGACGTTGACTCATCGTCAATGACGTTGCTTTAACATCGCAGCAACGTCGTGATTCCAGTGGATAGTTAGAAGGATCTCGCCCTCCACTACCGTAACATGTTGTGGAGGGTCGCGATTGCTGAGTACCAGTGGGAGACCTACTAATGAAAATTTAATCATTCAATTTTACAATTTCTATTTTTTATTTCAGAAAAGCCCCGTCCATCCCCACTCTCTTGGATAGCTGACGTCACCATAGCCTACCCCGGTGGTCACGTGATTTCACTGTATGAGCTGTTGTCAGGTAGGGTTCCCAGTGAGCCGGTCGTCCTGTGCTACCGCACGTTCCCCGCGTCGGAAGTCCCCCTGAACAAGACGGGTCTCACCCACTGGCTGAACGACAGGTTCACCGAGAAGAACATGATGCTGGAGGATTACTACAAGACGGGCGCCATGTCCCTGATCCTCCCCAACAACAGCCCCCAGCAGAGTGACTCCGAGTCTGACGACGAAAACAACAACGCCAAGGCTGGAAACAGCGCTTACCACGTGACGACTCCCGAGCTGACCAGCTGCCCACCGGTCAGCATACGTCAGGTGGTGGTCACCTTCGTCTCGTTCGGAGTGGCCTTCCTCCTGGAGCTGCGTATATTGTTCAGACTCTACTCTGTCCTCCTACTGATGCCCTATATCATCATGTCACTCGCGTCAGTTTTGTAAAAAGTGTAAATTATTTCGTAAAGTACCAAATTATAAAATTAAATTACATAATTGTATTGAAAACACTAATTAGCAATTTTTGGTTTAATTATTTTACTTCTTTATTTTCATGTCAAAATCAGTGTTTTATTTTAAATTTATGAGAACGTTATGCTTCAGAAATAAATAAATTTGCAGTTTCGGAAATAAAAATCAGTATACATGGACCTATAATATGAACAAGTCGTTATTACTTCTTATATGAGCTTTTTTACAATCCATCCCCACGAGAGAAAATTGTGTACATCATCATCAGGCCCTTGTGTTTATTAGACCACCCACCACCAGGCTAAAATAGTAATAATGCGATGACCTCACTTATGGTAGCTGAACCACACTTAGAAAAATACCTTCCAAGTTGAAGCAAGTGTATGGGCAATGTGGTATTTTCATAGGGAGCACTTTCCAAAGTAAATTGTAGCAATAAATTCAATCTGTTGTGAAATATAAATTGTGATAAATCGAACTGTGCCTTAAATAAACGTATGGATAAGCTTAAAGATAGAGTCACGTTCTAAACTCGCATGCGTGTAAGCTTTCAGCATACAGTACAGTGTGGTTCATTCAGTAACCTGATTACAAGGCTGGATACTACTCCAACGAGACACTCACCCAACGCTATTTTAATGTTAGGCCAACGTCTGCGACGATGGCCCAACATTGAATCAACATTGGAGAAATGTGCAATGTTCGAAAGAAAGTCCTCCTGCCCACCAAACAAAACATTTGTATAACATTTATACAACGTCACATTGTATAAGGGCATACAAATGTTTTCTGTTCACTGGGTGTCGGTGCAAGCGCGGGGTCAAACCATTGCCAGATACCAACAGTAATACAGTCAGTTCGTTTGCAAAGCAAGGCCCAGTTAATATCCAGGACTAAGGGCTTTGAGATTCGATGGAATTGTTAAACATAGATGTCGCTCAAGTATATATGAACTTGCTGTGATTTGAGAACTTGCTCGTAATGAGGCTTTGGGTATGAAACGCATATTTGGTATTATTGTGGAATAGGGCCTTGGCCTACCCACGGGCAATATTGCATTCTGGGGGACCCTTGTCCCGCGATTTTTGACAGTTGACCATACCTTTAAATTAACAATTTTAGCTCACTGCAGATCCATTCACACATGCCCTGTCATGCTTAACCCTTCCAACGCTGTATTATTTAGTATAAGGCACGGAGACCAACGGTGTTTTGTTCAATTTAAAATCATCATAAAACTAAGTTACCTCTTTCTGATTTATTTTGACGATTTGTTATTGTGTCGTTTTAAGGTTGGTTTGATTCAAAATAAAGGACATTTCACATAAAGGCCTGTGATACAGCAGTACAGTTCCCTTGTCACAGAGTGATTTTGTTAAAAAGTGAAATTTTGCTATATACTCTCCATCTTAATAATTGTCATGCCATATAGTCAAAAAGCATCAACAGTGATCCATGTTAATCTGTCTAGAATAAATTCTGTGTGAGAAAATTAGGCTGGTACAGAGATTGGAGATTTGCCACTGTGATGTCACAAAGTGGCGTGTTATGTTAGAGAGTGGCATTACAATCCTTTTTACCACGGGAAATTGGGATGTGTCTATGCGGTGACAATCACTGCCATGTTTATACTTCTACTGAGGGAAGGAAACTTTCAAGTCTTTGTCATTTTAAAATGAGAAATGGACTATGTAGACTTTTGTTTTCTACCAAACAAATGCTACCATGGCATATCTAGTTCTTGTAGCAAATTATTGATGAGTTTTCAAACCGAAATCTCATCATTTACGTGCAATAATAATAATTTTACGAGCTCGATTCTGACAAAAGCACTATTTCCAACAAAATGAGACATGTCGTGAATAATACACTGCAGTATTCAACTTACTATTATATTGAGAAGTTACTGCCTTTTGGGTTTACACGATAGAATAGTGGCGCTTAATAGCCCCTATGTTTTGCGTGCGAGCGTGAACAATAGGCCTGTTATGTTGAGATTGCTGCTTCCACGATTTCATTGAGTTACCGACCTTGCATGGAAAACCAATGAGCATATGCTGACCCTATCCCATCCAGCTGTGCTTTTTACCAGCGAATGGGGAAAAAACCCACCTCAACAAGCTATTAACGGCGTAAATTACCCAACCAAGAACACTGTTCAAAACAAGAACAAATTAAAAAAGGCACATAATATTGTTCATACTCCCATAAAACATTGTCACTGAGTGGCAGAAGATAAAACACACTCATAAAGCCGGATACAAACAATGTCCATTTATTCACTAATGATCAAATATTTAACTTGCGCATAACTAAATGCATGAATGATAACTGGTCATAACTGTGTTGCAGTAATATCATGTACACCCACCAACTACTGCCCACTGGGTACACGACATTGTTGCGACGTTGAATCAACGTTAATGAACGTCCCAACAACATCGTGTGCCCAGTCATTGGGTAACCTCCACAATAAGTCACCGTTACTTTTATATACAAACTAAACTGTTTAAATTTGATTCGCTGACATATAAATTATTTACTTAACTGGTGTCAAGAAGTGTAAAAAAATGTTCATTGACACAAGTATCTTTTCAGCAAACAATATATTGGCCCACTTGTTTTACTGCAATTTGGGACATCCTCGTATCATTCACATATTGAGGGAGGTGGGTGCGTTTCCTGGAATTTATTAAAGGTGATCTATCACCCCTTACATAGTATGAATAATTTTGTGACAAATAAATCAAAATTGCCACAAGATGGGGCACAAGTGTTTCTTTATACTGTTATATGAGGTGATTGGCTATCATGTGACCCTCTGTGAGGGTCACATGATAGCCAATCACCCCATATAAGGACATAATTATTCATACCATATAAAGGGTGATAGATCACCTTTAAGAAATTGGACCACCCATGCATTCAGTGAGAGCTCATGGACTTGATACATGTAGATAGTCTTCGACACAACCGCGTCAGGGTTGAGCACATTGTGAATAACTGCGTTTCTGTATGCGGGTGATCGTGCAGCCGAAATCAACAGCTTCATGAGAAAATTTGAGGGGTACCGTTACGGTATTCAAATGATAAATTCACTCATAAACATAGTAAGTTAAATCTCCACGTCACGACGTTATTCTAATGAGATGTATGTGTCATTATCAACACATATATCAGTCATTAATATAGCAATGACGCTGAAATTACCCTCAAAACGTTGAAATATTTTTGTCCAAACCATAGACACCAGAGGGTTATTTCGTTTTGAAATCATCACACCAGAGGGTTATTTCGTTTTGAAATCATCATAAATGTCTTAGTTAGCTATTACCGCTTCATTTAAATACCTGTGTTATGGGTCTACATTTTAACTTTTAAAGCGCTAAATTATAGAACTAAAATGCTCACCCACTTGAAGTTGTTTCTCGCTGGCGCGATCTACAACTTCAAGTAGGCTATCTGAAAATTACTCATATTCGCTTAATTTGAGACCAATCATTTGCAAATTTTGATGTTTAAACACACACTCCGCTCTCAATAACAGTGATTTGACTAGCTAATAAAACGGAATAAAAACGACTGTACTAGTGATTAGCGATCAATGGGTTAAATGTGACCCTTTATAGCTCAACGCGACTATATAATAGTCGTGCTGAGCTATAAAGGGGTCACATAATTGCAAGGGTTTAATGGTGGGACACAATGTTCCTAATGACACAATGCCATCAGGTTTAATCAGTGTTTTTGTAGACCCATATAACATGGGCATCAAATGAAGCGGAAAGAGCCAGCTAGCTAAGATATTTAGGTAGCTCTCCAATAACATCCTCAATTGTTTTGAGCATTAACCCTTTAGGTCCTCACAATGCATTAAAGCATCAATCTACATTCCTGAAAACAGACTTAATTTTCCTACAACCAATACTTTTGGTATGAAAATTTCTATGAAACTCGTTTACCAATACATGGCAATTTTCTTTAATTTTTAAACCACATCAAATCACCTGTCAATTCTCGACTTGTAGTGGATGAAGATGACAATGGTAAATTCAGGCTTGAAAGGGTTAAAGTGTAGAAGCTGAAAAGGTCTTCATATTCACGATATAAATTGTTTTCCTTTCTATATTTTATTTCACATGATGCAGATGGCTGATTCAGAGATCATTATAGTGCCGTGCAAAGACAAACAGCCATAACTGCTTATTTAAAACCCTTTCGATCCTGAATTTACCATTATCATATTCATCCACTACAAGCCGCGAATTGCTGTCGCAATTCTCGACTTGTAGTGGATGAAGATGATTTGAAGTGGGTGGCTAATGAAAAAGTGTCGTTATAATTAGACAGTTCCATGAAAATTGTCGTTGTAAAACCTATAGGTTTTAAGGAAATTAAGCCATTCTTCAGAGATGCAAAATGATGCTTTGGTGCATCGTCAGGGTTTAAATGGTTAACAAGTAAAACAGTTACTGCTGTTTGCCTTTTACACAGCAAAATATGGGGGGGGGGGGTGCCCCAGCGATAAATTAATTAAGGCGTGGTGGGCTCGTCAACGCGATCCAGCTTTGTCAGCAGGCTTCTTCTTCGCATGGACAGGATGGAGGGAGAGTGAGATTCATCCAGCAGGAGCGGCGAGTTTTCGTTAAAGTCCGTCGTGGTGAACAGAGAGTCAAAGCCTTCGGACTTCGCAGCCTCCTCCTCCTCCTCTTCCATGCACCTTGGAGTTTCAAACACAGCGTCGAGCGTGGAGACGCTCGGCGGGCGTGATCTCTTGTCGTGCCTCTGCACGTAGTCGATCAGGTGCTGCCGGGTTTTCTCGTAGCCTTGCTGAAAAGAGAATATCCGATGGTGGATCATTGTGTGGAGAGTCACATAATAATGCTACCCAGAAAACACGAGGCATTCACCCAATGCTGTTTCAATGTTGGGCCAGCGTCGAAGACGGTGGACCAACATTGAAACGGCATTGGGTGAATGTCGCGTGTTTGCTGGGAAATAGTGCAAAACCAAAAGGCAGTATCTGCTTACTTGTAGTACAAGTAAGCAGATACTGCCTTTTTGGTTTTGCAGAGCAGTACGCCTACTATATATACACATGAACCTTCTCTTATGCCACTTGGTGGATCATAAGACACTTAAACTAAGTAGACCCTGTATTTTTGGGCTTGGACGGCATTTGTGCTACCTGCCAGTCGCATTCAGTTGTTAATTAAATTAGGATGTAGAATACCATACCTGAGCCTAGGATGTTTCATCATGTCATGAGATACAGTTAAGAACAAATCAAATTGTGATGTAATTATAAAAGTCAGTTCAAATAGACACAAAATTAGAAATAGTATTTCGCATTGGTCACTGCCTAGTAAATATTGCACTTTTCGAATATGTGTATACCTATTGTTAATGAGAGAAACACTTTATTCTTAATAAGATTTACGGCGCTGAATTTTTTTTTATAAAAACCGAGGAGACCAAAGGTTTTTTCAATTTCTATTCAGCTTCATTAGAATACCTAGATGTTATGGGTTTAGGACCATTATATTTTTTTTAATTCTCTCATTGCGGGGATCGACTTTAGACATCAGAATCTGACGACTTTGGGCGTCAGATTCTAAAGTCGGTCCCCGAGCTGAACCGGTTAATTTACTCACATCAATGAGGAATTTCATGTCTTCCGTCTCCACGACTGTTTCCATTCCAGTGAAATATCCACAATTAATCGCCACCGTTCTGTGAATATCGTCCACCTGTGCGGCGATAAAAGCACTATGTGATACCAGTTTAGTTATTGAACCCAGCAAACACAAGACGTTGATATGGTGTTGAGTTAATGTTGGCCCACCGTCTTCGACGCTGGCCCAACATTAACCCAACACCGTCTGTTGTTTGCTAAATCACATACAAAGATTTGCCTTGAACCTGATACTGTCAGCTTCCATGACAGTATCATGTTATGCATGACTGTTTATCTCTAGTTGCACTTCCAATAACAAAACCAGCTATTTTTAGAAGTCCCAAATGGCCAAGTTACGAAAACGAATTATTTATTATTGGCAATCGGGATTGAAATCCATATAACGGGATTACATTGGCCCATTAAAGCTACACTGGCTCAGAAAATGAAATTAAATGAATGGCGTTTTAGACCACTTTTGTGCACATATAGGCTAAACTGGGCTATACTAGGATAACCTGCTGAGGAAGGTAAGATGCATGCGATGCCAGTGCCCTCCAGACACAGGATTCGAAATTCGAGCTGTGTTGATCTGAGGCTGAGCACGCTACCTCTCGGTCACGGAGGCTCCCCACAATATTGAACCTTTACGAATGAGCAGGAAGAAAAATTTCGTTTCTTTGAAACTTGAAGGCCAGAGTGGGGTTTGAACTCGCGATCTCCGACTTTCCAAGCAGGCAGTTTCAACCATTGCATCAGCAAACCAACAATAATTCTTGTGTCTTCTGGGCTACCACGCCATGGTAAACACTCTGGATCCATCCCCGATGTCGTAGGAACCACCTTTATATATTAGTATGGCGTGTTTTTGGCCATGCGACCGTTTCACGGGCTAACGCTGACCCATGCATTTTAAACTAAGGGTGTAATTTCTATAATCAGGGTAATAGCGATGTATGTAAAAATTATTCTACTTTTAGTTATTTTGTGGGTTGCTACGCTTTCCAGAATGTATTTTACCCACTATTCATAATAATATGTAGTTTTTTATCTCTGGTTTTGGCGCGGGCAACATTTGTATACTATGTTTTTAACTCTGATACGTTTTAAAAATATCAGCACTGTATAGGTACATCAATGCATTATAATAATGTTCCACTAATAATGTATATACCCTGAATCCTGTACCCCACCAAACACAAAACATTTGTACAGCATTTGTACAACGTCGGCCCAACGTCTTCGACGTGTTATACAAATGTTTCGTGTTTGCTGAGACGGATATAATATGGTAATAAATTTGATTTGATTTGATTTGATTTGCTGATCCATGCATGCCTACCTTACACTCTGGACCCCTCTGGTGGGCTATCATCGTGTGAATCACCACATCCAGGTATTCGCCGATGTTCCGGATCTCGATGTTGTCCTCGCTCATCACTTGGAAATGGGAGTACTGGCGCAGCAGCGGGTTCTTCATCCGCGGCTCCACCTGCGACAAACAAGGTCGTTTTAACCCTTTAAACCCTCAGGATGCATCAAAGCATCATTTTGCATCTGTGAAGGATGACTTAATTTCCCAAAAAACTAGAGGTTTTAGAACATTTTTTTATGGAACTGGTTAATAATAAAAATGGTTTTTTTTCATTTGTCACCCACATCGAGTCATCTTCATTCACTACAAGTCGAGAATTGCGACAGCAATTCGCGGCTTGTAGTGAATGGAGATTACAATGGTAAATTAAGGCTTGAAAGAGGTAATCCTTAGATCACCGATGTCGGCTACAGCAGACATTCTGTCTTTTTATAAGCACCTACATAACCAGTTTCTGAAAGCAAAATATGCCTTCAATCCTTAAACACTAATATATGTTGGGACTTAAATTTCAAAATCAAATAAATGTGCAGTCACTAGAATTTGTGTGTCGCGGTAGCGAGACACAACTTCAAGTGACTGAAAATTTAGATTGAATAGCTCAGTGCTCCCTTACAACGCCGAATTAAGTTTGTATAGATCAGGGAGACAAAAGGGTTTATTTCAATGTGGCATCATAAATGTCAGATTCTGACATGTAGAGACGGTCCCCGCGCTGAAAGGGTTAATGACGGGCCAGCGTCGCAGCCGACGGGCCACCGCTGGCGCAGCATTGGCAGTTTTCAGCCCGTTTGTTTGCCCTTAAAATAATAAAGTTTGAAGGATAAATTGGAAAAGAATTTGCTAGATTAACATATGTTTTGATTCCAATTCCACATGTGTGTGTAAATAGTTTTTACCCACTTAAAAAATTGTGGGTCGCGATAGCGAGAGGGTTAATGAGAAATATTGTCGCATTTTCAGACACGCCCCCCAAAATTCAAAGAGAAATTGAAAATGAATTCGCTAGATTAACATAGTATGTTTTGATTCCA
The DNA here is from genome assembly GCA_964017125.1 of Flabesymbios commensalis. Lineage (NCBI taxonomy): Eukaryota > Metazoa > Annelida > Polychaeta > Terebellida > Flabelligeridae > Flabesymbios > Flabesymbios commensalis. The sequence goes on along the minus strand of OZ024906.1, from coordinate 73,180,052 downwards.
ATTCCACACGTGTAAGTAGTTTTCCACACTTAAAGTTGTGGGTCGCGATAGCACTTTGATGGCTATTTGAGCATTTTCACACGCGCCCTTCAATTATGGCCATTATAAATGGACATCAGTGGAGTATCAAGGCTAGTGATGCGGAAAGGGCCAGTGGTTCATACAATGGTTTTATCCTCACTGCTTTTGTATTGGAGAGTATTCACGTATTAACCTTTCAAGCCTGACTTCACCATTGTTATCTCCATCCACTACAAGCCGCGAATTGCTCTCGCAATTCTCGTCTTGTAGTTGATGAAGATGATTAGAAGTGGCTGAAAAATTAGAGAAAATTACCATGTATTGGTCAACCAGTTTAGTGGGAATTTTTATTCTAAAACCCTAAGTTGTAAATAAATGAAATGAATCGGGCTTTAGGCCACCTTTGTGCACATATAGGCTAAACTGGGCCAGGAGAACCTCCTGAGGATGGTGAGATGATTGAGATGACACTGTCCTCCAGACACAGAATTCGAAATTCGAGCCCTGGCGGTCTGAGGCCGAGCACGCTACCTCTCGGTCACGGAGGCTCCCCACAATACTAACTTTCACACGTGGATGGGGAAGAAACAATTTTGTTTCTTTCGAACCGCCGAGACCGGGAACCGAACCCCGGACTCTGGCGTGAAAGGCAGCGGCGCTAACCACAACCCTAGGGCCCCCGCCCCCTAAGTTGTAGGAAAATTAAGTCTGTTTTCAGGGACGTAAAATGATGCTGTGACGCATCGTGAGGACCTAAAGGGTTAAGCAGACAACAGATCTCAGTTTGTTGACCCTTGAATCGCTAAGCGCGACTATAGCCGTTTTTAATCCGTTTTATCTAGCCGTTTAAATTGCAGTTATCGGGAACGAAATGTGTGTTTAAACATCACGCAACTATGAGTAATTTTCACCGACTTGAAGTTGTGGGTCGCGGTAGCGAGACACAACTTCAAGTGGGTGAAAATTTGAATTATTTAATTTAGCGGTGTAAGGGCTAATGCAATTTACAAAATGACTAATATAATCATACTCACCTCAGTCCGTTTTAATTTTGGATCCTGTTTTGCTTTTCGTTTGTACTCCGCGCCGAGTTTATTTCTGTAAAAATAGACGACACGATTCGTTGATAAACCAGAAAAAAGCATGTGACCATGGTGACAAAAGATTTCACCCCATCAGACCCGGAAGGTTTGACCCCCTGAGGTAGCAAGGCCAATGACGTCATTGAAAACAAATTTGTCAGCTGCTCCCGGGAGGTCTGGACTGGAAACCCTTCCAGCGGGTTGATTTCACCCCATCAAGCCCATGGATAGAACTTTGTCACAACAAAGTAGTACACCAATGTATTATAAAAATAAAACGATAGACCCCTGTAAGTGACCACCCCCTCCAGCGATATTATTTGTTAAGGTAAATCATTCACTATTGAGCTTTTCAAGGCTCCGTGTTCTATAGTTTGGTATGGACGGTATGTAATGTATTTATTTAATGTATTTTGCAAGTGGCACATCGCCACCGTGGTATTAAATATAGGCCTACATGTAGGCCCTCTATATAACGTTAGTTCTTTATTTCGCAGATTGGGTTAGATAAAATGATAAACACGCCGTATGTAAATGCGTCCAATTTATGAGGGGTGCGTTACCGATGACCCAAATGCCCATACGCCGTATCCTTCTTTTATATACCACAACAACGGAACATGGTCATGCAGATACACCTTCCCATTGATGGATCAACTTCATATTTTGCACAAATCTTGACCTCAGAAGGTGGCCAATAGTCATTTAATTTTTAATTTATCTACTGGAAGCGCTTCTGGTAAACAGAAGACTTTGTTACCTAGCTACTATGAAATTACCCGGTTGCCGTCCTAATACGGCAGTATCTGCTTACTTTACAAGTAAGCAGATACTGCCTTTTAGGTTTTGACTGGCAGTACGCCTATAGGTCTGTGGGCCATCACACTAAGAATTTTAAAATTAAGATAATCTTAAAGGGACATGCCCAGGTCTATAATCATAAAAAAATCGATGATTTTATTTTGGTTTATTAATATGACCATTATGATGTAAACATGTCCATAGACTAGAACTGCAAAAGTTTTATTAATTTTTTTGTGCTGCGCATTCACCAGTTAGGTTAGATATAGAGACGAAATTCCTGATTTCTAATTATTGACAACCATGTCAAAAATAAGAAATACGGGAATTTGGTCTCTATATCTAGCCTAACTGGTGAATGCGCGGCACAAAAATTAAAAAACTTTTGCAGTTCTAGTCTATGGACATGTTTACATCATATGGTCATATAAATAAGCTAAAATAAAATCACCGTTTTTTAATGATTTTAGACCTGGGCATGTCCCTTTAACTTCCTCTTATTTCCAGTAGAAAATGAAAATAAGATAATCATAAAAATTAAGATAATCTTAATTTAAAGATTTTTTCCAGCCATTTCCATTAGAAAAGTTAAGATAAATTTGACCTTTTTTA